>CM059198.1:77143930-77496430 GCA_030323885.1 Branchipolynoe longqiensis
CAACAACTAGTTTTATGCTGTTTAGTAATTATATAAAAAAACAATCTGTTACTGTACTTATAAATGATAGGCCTCCTACTGATATTGAAATGGTTTATGTCAGTAAATTTCTAAAGGTGCTATACTAGTAACTGATCATAAACTGAATTGGAAAAGCATATCAGTATGATTAAATCTAAATTGTCAAAAACTATTGCAATTACGCACAACACAAAATATGTAGGCATAGTAGATAAAAATGCTTGCTTGATATTGCATTATTCAATAGTTCTGCCTTATGTATCTTATTGTTGTGAAGTATGGGGAAATGCATACAAAACAAATATGGCATGTATTTATTTGCTACAGAAGAAAGCAGTGAGAATTGTTTACAATATTGGATATCAAGAGCACACTAATAAATTGTTCTTCGATCATCATTTTTATAATCTAATAGACTTAGTTCAGATAAAATCTAGTATGGTAATTTACAACGTAATTATTTAAAATAAGTTCAGACACCTTAATACACGACAGAGTAACAACCCGAGACTATAAGGTATACAAATATGGATTCCTGTATCACATACTGGAGGTAAATACTAACCTAGATTATGTGCTCTTTAACATTTATGCCGATCTCTTTATTTGTATATATTCTTTCTTTTGTTTTGTTTATTCAGTATTGGAAGCATTGTACATGCTCTAATAACACATCGTCACTGAAGATACAAAATGTATATTATGTTAACCCAGAATGTCCTTTGCAATCACAGCACGTTTCCGTCCCATGTATCCTAGATTATATTAAATATTTATATGACTAAGGTAGTCTGGCCGAAATACCAGTACCCCGGTGCTGAACAAATAACTGTATTCACTGAATAAAATATCATTTACATTATCTTTTAATTCAAAGCCTTGACAACATATATATCAGGAAAGAAAATAATTGCAAAAAACATATAGCAAATTAATTTATTGCACTTGGTCCGGTACATTAAATATAATTGATAAAAAAAACTAGGACTGTTTATTAAATAGAGTGCAGGTTCTTAGCCCAATTATTAAAAGTTACCGGACATAGTCCACTGAGATGACAAACAAACTCGGAATTTAATATATGAATGACGTCACAGGTGGAATTCCCTTATCACATTACCTAATATGGTTCCCCACAGACAGGGGAACTCTTGGAATCTCCTTTAGGTTGCGCTCTCACACTGGCCATGGTAGCACTCTCCCTCCACATATTCAATTACACAAACTGAAAGGGTGTGCTTGCAGAGCATTTGTCGAAGTACAGTTCCAGTCTCTGCAACCTATACCAGGTTGGTATAAAATAAAATAATTAAAAGAGAAATTATGTCCTACTTAATTAGAGCGTCACCAGAGCTATAATTTAAAATCGGGGCACTTGTACCAGTCAGGAAGCGATAGTGACCACTCGCAGGTGGCGTCAATGTGGCCGCCGGTGGAACTAAGCCATGGAGCAGTGGATAGTAGGTATCTTACTACACAGTTATACAGACAGGAGGAACTGATGGTGTCCTTGTTTAGATTCCCAAGACGGCTTACAGAGCAAAGAGACTATGTATATATATATCTGTATACACACATATAAATACATATGAACATATATATTACAATAAATATATATATAAATATATATAACTATGTACATATATAACAAAATAATTATTACAAGTTAATGACGCTCACATTTACTGACAATATTATAGAACAATACAATACTATACAATAATAAAATATATTTAAGAACATGAATCTGATACAAATTATAAATATGCTCAACACAATTGTATGGTAGCCACCAATTTACCGCTAATATCTCATGCTCATTTGTTATTGGCAAAAATATAACCAAGGGATTTCTTTTTATAAATATAATGTTTCCCTTTTATATCTATGATTATTATTTATATATATATATATATCCAATTATGTACACCACCGAATGTATTCTTTTGGGAGTAAAATGTTATTCTTGGCGGGGAATGTACAGAAAAATGGACATGGAGCAATTACCTCTAACTTCTGGCATCCGATATACAATACTGAGTTAATATTTTAAATGGCTGGATTTTGACACAATACTGAGCCGTACCATATGTTAAGCAGAGCAAATTGACTTTAAATTAAATCGTAAATAACATCATTTTAAATATGACTCAACACAACAATTGACAATGTGTATATATATGCTGTATAAGCTATTATACGAGTATAATAAGGCCGGAAGCTTCCATCTTCTCCCCCCCCCCCTAGTCATCTACTGGTGGAGCCTGCTTAACCTACAACCTTCCATCCTACTCTCACTCAGATCCGTTGGGGGCGCCACATGTGTGTGTACGCACCACTGCCCCCCCCCCCCCCCCCCCCCCCCCCCTACATACAGTCACTGTACCGCCGGATTTTTCTTTTTTGCGATGGGTGTATTTATGCTGCCCATAACGGTTAAGTCTAATGACTTGTTTTCGCCGCTAGACAGTAATAGTCTTGTGACTCCCCATCTTTTTATCACTTTCAGTTGTTGTGTAGCTAACTACTGCATGCATTCTTTCTCTGTTTGTAAGCATTCTCCCACATCCCCCAAACCTCTGTGAGTTTGTTTGTTCTACATCGGATAATTGTTTCGTTACCAATAGTTAATTTCTCTGAATGTCTTCACCTTGCTGTGTTAGTGGTCATTAAGTTTTGATTTAAAGTTTACCTTTTGTATGTAAAACTTTGCTTGAATTATAAGTGTATTTTCTATTTATTTATTTTCTTTCTTTTTCTTTTTTAATTCATTTTATTTGTTGTTGTCATTAGTCTAGCAGTGCATTTAGCTCTCTCTTGATTACTTTTTTATATGTTTCTATTGTCCCTGTACTTCTTTCTTCTACTCCCAGTGTAATCCATTCCCTTGCCTTCATGTACTCGGTACTCCTCTCATATGATCTGTTTTTGGCTCCGTTTCTTATCAGTCTGGGGCCATCACTACCTCTTGTTGCCTTTTTTGTTACCTGCACCCTCCCAGGCTTCCTTGTCCCCCCGGACCAGATGGGATGGCCGAATGAGTTAGAACGTCTGTCTCCCGTGCTGGTAGATCGTGGGTTCGAACCCTGGTCGAGTCAAACCAATGACATAAAAATTGATACTTGTTGCTTCCTAGCCAGGCACTCGGCATTATTAGGACAGGGCAAGGACTGGTGTGCTCAGTGTCAGGATAATGTGACTGAGTGGGATACCATGTCATGGTGCTGGCAGCCTGGTTTCCCAGTGGGAGAGCACTATAAAGTCACCATGAGTGCGAAGTCACAAGTCGGTACCCATCCTGATATGACCTTAGATGTTGCTAGGAAGTAAGACAACAACAAACAAACAATCCTTGTCTCCCTGAATGCTGCTATTTTGAGATGTGCTTTTCTCCTGTCATTTAGTGTGTTGACTCTTGCTTTCCTATGGAGATCATCAGTTGGGTGTCTATATTCCACCTTCAGACATATCCTAAGTGCTCTATTTTGTAGTCTTTGTAGTTTATCCAACATATTTTTGTTACCCCCCATATATATTACATCACCATAGTCGAAGTATGGCAGTATCATACCTTTATAAATTTTAATAGCCATATTTATAGTTAGGTATTTTCTGGTATTCACTAATATCCATATTTTCTGGTTTGCCTTCATGATAATGTCTTTTATGTTATCATTGTAGTTTAGTTTCCTATCAAGATTCATCCCTAGATATCTGTAGTTGGTCTGATAATCAAGAACTTTTCCTCCCAAAATTATTGGCTCCTCATTGCCATAGTTGATTTCCCCCCTGCCAAACACTAGGACCTTCGACTTCTTGTGGTTTATGGAAATCTTGTTGGAGTTACACCAGTTATCTAAAGCTACTAGTTTCTCATTTAGCTTATCTCTGTTCTCTTTTCTGCTATTGCTTGTTGTGTATATCACGGTGTCATCAGCATATAGTTGGAATTTGATTCCCTCTAAGGACTTCTCCAGATCATTGATGTAAGTGATGAAGAAGAGTGGGCCTAATACTGAACCTTGAGGGACTCCACAGGTTACCTGTATACTTTCTGATGTTTTGCCATTTACTTTTGTTGTCTGACTTCTCTCACCGATGTAATTCCTTATCCAGTCTAGTGTTCTTCCTCTTATTCCTACTCTTTCTATCTTTTTTTATCAGTATGTCATGATTCACTGTATGGAATGCCTTGCTAAAATCTATGAAGGTGGCAGTTGTCTGTTCACCTTCATTCATACCTCTCAGTATGTCATTTGTTAGATTGGATATAGTTTTTGTTGTGGAAAATCCCTTTCTGAACCCTCCCTGTTTGTCATTTAGTATTTTCTCACTATCTAGATGTTTCATGATGTGATTGTACATTAATTTCTCTATCAGCTTGCCTGGCAGAGGTAGGGGTGATATTGGGCAGTAGTTGCCGATGTCCCCTTTGTCTCCACCCTTGTGTATTGGTACCACTGTAGCCGGCTTCCAGGCCGTGGGAAAAATACCCATCTGAAATGAATTATTGAATTATATAGTGGCAGAGAGCATTATTATTCTTGGGCGACGTAGTGGGGACAAGGTTATGTAATCTAAAAGCAATGGTGCCCCACTCACATTATGAGACGATATAAGCTATGTGAGATATATGTTATACATGACACCTGATATTAATGAAGAGATGTTCTTATATAAGAGACAGTTCATGTTTGGTGAAATGTTCCTCTATGCATTCATAAAGAATGCAATTGGAGAAAAGGACATTTTTAATATATATATAGTATAGTTATACGAGTCTTACCTTGGTACAGATGATGGATAACTGTTGTTTTACCGAGGTATAAGCCTCGGATAGATGTGGGCTAGGGAGAGAGGTAAGCACGTCCGGTACCAGCAATCTTAACCTACTTATTGAGGATAAAAATGACTTTCAAACAATGGATACTATTACTTTACCGAAAAGGTACACCAACGGAATAGATGTGGCAGGGTGTGGCGGGAGGGCCCTAGCCCACATCTATCCGAGGCTTATACCTCGGTAAAACAACAGTTATCCATCATCTGTACCAAGGTAAGACTCGTATAACTATACTATTTTACCTCGGTAAACAGCCTCAGGCTAGCCTCAGGCTAGGGAGACCTTTACATAATTCATTTTTATCCTTAATATCATTCTTTCTTATTATTATAACATTCTAAATTTTTGTTCTCACCTATTCTTGTTAGTTGGCGAGAAGACGCTTTGCAACGCCGGTAGGCTTTTCTAGTCGTTTATTATAATGTTTTGCAAACGACTTAGCCGTCTTCCAGCCTGCATGCGCTAGTATTCTTTTCACAGAAATACCAAGCACCCGTGCCTTGGAGACCATGGCTCCTCTAGTTGAGTGGGAAGAGTATTTACTCGTATCCACTCCAGCCAATTTCAACACCGTAATTGTCCATCTGGCAAGTGTGTCTCGTGAAATCGCCTTATGTGGCTTTATAAAGCTCACTAATAGTTGTTGTGATGCACGTAAATCCTTTGTCTTGTATATATAAGCCCGTATGGCCGACACAACACATAATTTCCGATCATTCGGAAAACAGTCTAAGTGAACCGTTGATAAAGGGTCACCTAACGTGTTCGATTTAAGCAATTTTTCTAAATCAAACGTAGCTTGTTGCTTGTCTATTTCTAATCCAGTTAAGGATAAAGCAACAATCGTCTGTCCTCTGTGTCCGGTTACTAACAATAACAGGACCGCGACCTTAAAACCTAACTGTTTTATATCTAACCACGAGTTGTGAGGCCAAGCCTGAAACAACTTAAATACTATAGAAACATCCCAAAACCGACTATACTTTGGTTTTGGAGGATTCCTTTGATAAATTGAACGAAGTAAATAACAAAGAACATAATGTTTTCCAACTGTTTCGCCATCAATTCTAGGTAATATAATTGATAACGCACACCTCGCCGCATTAATCGATCCAAAGGAAAGTCCTTCATCCTCTAGAGAACGAAGAAACCGAGCTACTTGTGAAATCTTTGGATTTGTTGGCTTAACTTTCATTAACAAACAATGTACACCCCATTTCTTTAAATAGGTTGTATACATTTTGACAGTTCCTGGCCTCCAGGCATCCGATACTATCCTATCCTCAGTAATTCTGTCCAATCCAAATTGCTGTAGCTGCTTCCTTAGAAAAGGAATGCCAATAGGGGCGTCGTTGACACGTCGCCGTGAACCACTAGCGGTCCGTGGTGCGTCAGATTCCCGAGTTTTCTTGGGAATCGTATACGATCTTTTGCCAGTTGTGAAACTGCTGGCAGCCAAGGTTGCGTGTCCCAATCGGGCACCACCAGTATCGCATGTGTCCCTTCCAAGCCGATTTTTCTCACTACTCGGCTGATAATGCTAAATGGTGGGAAAATATAAAAATAATTATTTTCCCAGGTAATAGCAAACGCATCTACTTTCCAAGCATCCGGTTCAGGATGCCAAGAAACATAACAGGGTAACTTGTTATTATTTCGTGATGCAAATAAGTCAACTTCAGGTGTACCCCATTTTTCACAAACGAAGTTAAACAAATGTGTAGAGAGAGACCACTCTAAATGGTCATGGAAATTTCTACTTTTATAATCTGCAAGTGTATTTTGTGACCCTGGAATATGCGCTACAGTCAGCCAGACTTGTTGAGCCTGTGCCCAGTTCCAAATCAGTTTAGATAACTGATTGCAAGACTTTGATTTGGTTCCACCCATGTTACGAATATATGCCATGGCAGTAGTATTATCAGTTAGTATTCTAACCTGTGATTTATTTATCTTTACTAAACTACGTAAGCCCAGATAAATAGCACGCAATTCTAGTGCATTAATATAGTCTGATTTTTCATCATCAAGCCATCTACCTCCTGTTGTGACCCCATCTCGATGAGCTCCCCAACCTTCTAACGAAGCATCAGTAGTAATTACTGTATTAGGTTCCGCCATGCGGATTGGATTTGGTGAACTTGCTATATGTTGCATCCACCATCCAATATCCTGTAACCCTTCTTGCGAAATAAACATCTTTCGCTCAAAATTGCCTTTAGTTCGTGTTAACGCTAAATTTTTATCTATTTCTAGCGACTTAATATGGGCCTTCCCATATAACACAGCAGGTGCATATGATGTCATTATGCCAATAAGAACAGCAACCTGTCTAATTTTTGGCTTTGATAACTTAATAAGCTGAGTCGCTGTAGTCATAAACTTAATTAGTTTTTGTTCTGTTATCGACACTGTAAGGGACTGTGTATCCAGAATAAACCCTAAACATTTGAGTTGTTTTGTTGGTTTAAACACTGACTTTTGTTGATGTACATAAAACCCCAATTTAGTGAGTAATGCACATAAATCCAAAACTGCATTCACACAACCAATTTGTGTTGATGCTATAATAAAAGAATCATCTATGTATGGAAACATTATGTGACCCTTCCTCGCCATTACCGAGAAAACAGGTTTAAGCAATTTAGTAAATAAACGTGGCGCACAAGCTAAGCCATTCGGCATGCAGGTAAACTCATAGAGTTGGTTATCCCAAATAAATCGAAGAAATTTTCGGTATTGTTCCATTATGGGAAGCGTATAATATGCATCCTGTAAATCAACACTAGCCATCCACGCATCTGGTGTAATCAGATCTCGTGCCGTATCTAGAGAGAACATTTTAAAATGTCGATATTCCACCCTTTTATTAAGGATTGTTAAATCCAGGATCATTCGAACATCACCATTAGGCTTCGGTCTCGAGAAAATGTTTGAAATAAACTGTCCTGAACAGTGTGTCACTTTTTGTATAATTCCTTTCTCAAAGAATTTATGTACCTGTTTAGTTAGTGCGTCTCGTTCAACTGGTTGAATGTTATATGGAAAAGGTATTATACTTTGTACAGGAATTTGTGTAAAAGGAATTTGAACACCCCTAACTATTTCTATAATTTCTTGGTCACTAGTAATTTTGTGCCACTCAGAAATATGATTACTAATATTACCAGCCACAAAGTTGCTTACAGTTTGTGTGTTTTTAGAGGCTGCAGGGACTTGTAAAGTTTGTGTTTGGACCTCTACTTGGACCCGCCCCTGGGGAAAGGTCTCGACGAGTTGAACCCTCGACCTATTGGCCGTGCGGTGTTGTCGGTCCAGCCTGGGCGAGCGCCCCGGCCCCGAAACCCTTGACCGAAGTTTGAACTCGGTCTGGTTCCTCTGGTGAACCGTCGTGGACGAAAATCCCCTCGTGACTTTTTGAAACGAGGAACTTCCTGTTTCTTCTTGCCATCCATGTTTTTGCCACTCTTGGCTGCAGTCTCTACCTCTTTATAGAGGTATTGTAGTTGACCGCCAAACATCTTGGTATTATCTAAAGGTTTCCCTTTAATCGGCTCTGGAGCAAGATAGAGCGTAAACTCCTTCCCCTCATTATCGGTAACCTTCTTAGAGCGAGCCACTTCTTTGCCAGCATCTGTGCAAACTGACTTGAAGACATTTTCATATCTTCGAAACGACAGGTAATTACCTGCCGCCGCTAGTACTGCAATGCCTTTGTCCATTGTCTTAGCCAAAGACGAGAACTTATTTTCACTCTGCATCCTATTAGCCACAGGAACAATAGCTGTTAGGGTAGCCAACACTGCCTTATGCACTGTGTGCAACACATCCTCAAACTTCTTACGGTCATCCGTCATATTGACATCCCGATCCATTTCTTTAATGATGGAGTTGGGAACACCCTTTATGCCTGTTAACTCATCTCCTAACTTGGAGATAACCTCCGCCGGTTTGAACGTGCGAAAATGACCATTCACGGTCTCGCGCATAAGCGTAGTGGTTTTAACCCGCTTAGCCTTTGGCTTCTCCACCTTCTTAGCCACTTTAGTGCCAATGTCCGCATAGACCCCTTCATATACGGTGTCTGAGTCTGATTCCGTAGAAGTAGACTCAGTGGACGACTCAGAAGAAGAATATTTCCTCTTCCTCTTCTTCTTTTTGGACTTAGTCTTCCGCTTTTTGCGCAAACCAGACTCTGCCCGCTCCTTGGTGAATTCATCACCCGAAGAAATCACCTGTTTCTTCTTCTTCCTCCGTTTAGGAGAAGGAGGAGGAGGAGCCTTAAGCTCCACCGCCGAGTCTGTGTCCAAGAAATCCTCAAATGAATCCTCTTGGACACTCGGCCTACGCCGCTTCCGAGACACAGGCGATTTGGCAGTCAAGATGTGGCTTTCCAATCTTGCAAAGCGAGCCTCCCAATCTGGAGGCGCAGGCACATCAGGCACTGCGTCCTCGTCCGGGTCGGAGAGGATATGCGCCCGGGGCTGTGTCGACGGCCCTGCCGACAACACGGGTGAGGAGTCGTACTCCTCGTCCACTCCACTCGGAACACGCCCCTCGGCTGCTGCTGCACCGCGCTTACTCCGCTTCGTGGCCATCGGGAACTGAAACAAACATTTTTGGTCAGTCCCGGTATATATATATGTCACAATATGGTTGTTTCAAACTCATTTGGACATCTATTGGTGTTAAAGAACGTGTTTATACCGTTATAACACAGGCGTAATAAGCTAAATTTGTGCGTGGGTTGTGGGTCAAGCCCAAACCTTACGCGGGGTCGGGACCAGTGTATCGGCCCGCCCATCCCTCTGTTCCGCACACTTCTCCCACCTGTGACTACTACGTCAACAAGTTGGAGAAAATGCTACGAAACTCGGAGAAACGCCTGAAAAAGTTTTGTCTAGGGGAGTCTATAAAAGAAACCCAGGAGCATCTCCAACATTACTCTCTATTAGAGTACGAGAGAATTTCCACATGAGATAGGGCGAAACCCACATCTCTACCCATAGTCACACGGTGACCCGGGTGTTGACATAACCGCTAATGACCGGTTTGGTTCCTTCGCGAAACCCACTCGAGTGTTCTATCCTTGGTTGTTTATAACCAAATAACTCGTCCAAATTGGACCAACGAAAGTCTAAACTTTCCATATTGATGCTCTAATGCATCATAATTAAGCTAACCACAGTTTTTATTATACTTACTGCGTATTTGCTTGTATGTAGACTAATTTTGCCGGAGCAACCCAACGACACGTTATCCAGTCGTGAGTTGTATATGCTAATTGCTGGTACCGGACGTGCTTACCTCTCTCCCTAGCCTGAGGCTAGCCTGAGGCTGTTTACCGAGGTAAAATATATATATATTTGTAACTGTCTGCAACTACCTGTCACTACCGGACCCATGGCCAAACACACCAGCCATTCCACATTCCTTAGGGCCACACCCTGCAGGCTGGGTTGGGTGGAAACTCCCCATATTAGGGCATTGCACTGATCAGTCTGTAGGGAGGTGTCTGATTGGCTGGCTGTGGGAGGTCCAGTCACCTGACTCCCTTGACCTATCCTGACCACACTAGTCTGATTCTAATTAATTATACAAGAAACTTCTCCAGAAAGACTGGAGAGATCACTCTACTCATGGCTCGTGAGTGAGGCAGACCTACTCTAGAGCAGGACCCCATACACTCTGTCTGAGGCTACCAAAATTCATCTATACAAATTGTGCTGTGTGCAACAACCAAGGGACTCCGGTTCAATGGGCTGTAGGCACTGACTCCTAGATACAAGAGAGGTAATGAGACTCTGTGTGGGCAACAGGTAAGGGGTCAGGGGGATAGGTCACTAGGTGAACATCTTCACTGTCAATCTTTGTGACTTGTCTTCCTTTCTTCCTTATGAGTTTGTTGATGAGATTGATTAAGGGTTGATGAGATTGATTAAGGGTTGATTAAGGGAAGCATCACAGGTGATATGAAGGGGAATAGTTTTATGGTATTCTCTGTGGCTCTGAGCGGCCGAGTAACCCAGTAATACTATAATGTGGTATGACTAGCATAGCATCTTTAATTATTCTGGATTGTAGGTTCTGTATTTCTGATGACTTTCCTAGATCTATTCTCTAAACTATTCTAATCACTTCATTCTGTCTTACGCTTGCTGTCTCTGTACTATTTTCAACTACATCACCATCATCATGTATATTGTGAAGCTTCCCCTTGTTAGCAAGTATAGAGGAACTGGACCCTGAGGAAGACCAGGGAGATTATATATATATACAGTAACCCCTCTCTAACCGACCACCTCCACAGATTGACCGCTGCCTTATATCGATCGGTTTATTTGGGTCCCAAACGATCGCCCATACAATAGCGTATCATTGTAACGATAAAATAACTTCTTAAGCCGACCACCTCCCTAAATGGATAATTTAATGTCGGTCACATGGTTAGTCGAATTAGAGAGGTTTTACTGTATATATATAATATACATAGTTATAAGTAGTTTAAGCAACAAATAGAAAGTACCATAATTCTCGATTTAGAGACGTTTTACTGTATATATAATATATATATAATATATATAATTATAAGCAGTTCATGCAACAAATAGAAAGTAACAACATTCTAGAAGTGGAAGCACTGCGCCTAGAGCAGGATTCGAACCCACATCTCTTGCATACTGGGCTAGTGTGCTAACCATTACAGCACCTAGGCTCCCTGATGTCATCACGCCCACCAGTCTACGTGTGTGTGTGTGTGTGTGTGTGGGGGGGTTCTTTGCCTGAGAGGTCAGTGCAGACTACTACACTACCCATACCATGACCATGGCCTATATTAAACCTTAGCTACTGTACCCCTGCATCCCGACTCTATTGTAACCTCTGCCTGACCCATGTCTAACTACCTACACACTACTGAACCACCAAAGATTCGCCATCGTCTGCAGGGGCGTAGCTACATTGTCGCATTATAAGCACCCGCAAGCAATTTCTCTCACCATCATTTTTTCATACTAAATCTTTTATAATATGCACTTTAAAAAAATGTGGGGTTCCAATTTAACAAAGTTCCCGTAATCGCATGCAAACAATGTTGTGCTCGGAATTGTTAAAATTTCTAGCTACGCCCCTGACATGCAGCTCTTTCCCCGAGGAACTTCAAACATAACCACACCTGCACCAACATTAATTAACCTATCACATAGATTATATTCAGTATATTATCACCAGTGTCGATATCGTATGTAAAGCAAGCAATTAAATACAATAAGCAAGAACAAATTTGATAATATATCTCCAATGCTGTCCGAATTCTCATACACCATCCAATCACAAACATTTATAATTATCACCACCATCATCATCATCATCATCATCATGATACAAAAATTGTGTAAATAACTGTAAGTATACATGGCTGGAACAGTGGAAGACCAAAGTAAAGCAAAGCTTGTTTTATTTAATGACGCCTCTAGATCACATCGATTTTTATCATTGGCTATTGGACGTCAAAATATGGTCATTCTGACATATTTCTTTAGAGGAAACCAGCTGCCGCCACATAGGCTACTCCTTCCAATAAGCAGCAAGGGATCTTTTAGATGCACTTTCCCACAGACAGGACAGCACATATCACAGCCTTTGATTAACCAGTAGTGGACCACTGGTTGGAACAGAAAATAACCCAAACTGCAAATGTGTCCACTGATCAGGATCGATCGGATGACCCACACCTTCACATGTGGACACTATATCGCCTTAACTACGTCCCACTCCCGAGTAGAAGACCAGTGCTTCGGTGTTGATAAATGATGAATTTTGATGAAAATATTCATGATCGCCCCCCCTTTTTTTTTCTTTTCTTCTTGAAGATTTATACTGCCTATCATGGATAAGTCTGAATATACTTGTTTTCACCATTAGACAGTTTATACTACGTTGTCGTTCACCCGTGTACTACAAGTACAGGGTGAATCTTTTATCTAGGTAGCGACAAGTATCAATCTTTAATCATTGGTTTAATTTGACCAGGGTTCGAACCCACAAATGCATGGGTGCGGATCCCCCGATCTCCCAAAACAGGAGACGTATGCTCCACTCATTCGGCCATCCGTCTGGTACTGATTGAGTTGTGATAAGGCTCTGAATAGTGTTGTTACAGTTTCGGATCAACATTTTCACGGTCGTACAAAGCGTTCGACATTTCTTTTTTTTCTTGAAGATTTATACTGCCTCTCATGGATAAGTCTGAATAGACTTGTTTTCACCATTAGACAGTTTGTCGATAGAAAGCCCAAGCCTACACTTTTACCGACCCAAGGGATTTTTAACCTCCCACACCACATAGACATGGTATGAGAGCAACTGGCCTTTGATGATGCTGTAAGTTATACACAGCGGTGGAAATTCAAATTGGCAGAGGTGGGGGCACAGGGAATCGAACCACCGACCTTCAGATTAGAAGTCCGACCTAGAAAAAAGTCAGACACTCGAAACACTCCACCAGAGAGAACACCTTAAAAAGAAATATGCACCCGACCCCTCAAGAATTGCTATAAATTAACACGGTGTGGTGGTTTCAGCGGGTTCCCGTGCTCAGAGGTGTCCCTCGCTTCTGCGCATGCGTCAGAATCTAATAAGGATGGCCGTAATCGATTAACACTACCCGGGCGACTCGGGTCATCCGAGTCGTCAGAAATTCAAATAGAACACGGCGAGTGGAGTCGACAAATACACGTGCCATGTGCATAAAAAGAATAACTTAGATTAATTAAATGGAAATATAGATAAACTGGGCCATCATAAAATACTTTAAATCCTATTTTGCTGTATTTTTATCGGTTATTAAAAAAAAAAAAAAAGATTGTCCACCCGAGCGCGGAGAAGCGTATTCGATTATTCGACCCGAGTTTGTAGGATGTGCGCATGCGCCAATAAGTGGCTCAGGTGACCCGAATTGATGCGAAATCCGCGCATGCACAGAAGCAGCGCAGAAGCGAGGGACACCTCTGAGCACGGGAACCCGCTGAAACCACCACAACGGCACATAGCCTCTGTACAGACTAAATGGAAACAACGTCCCTCTCCACTACGGAGTTGGTCCAACCGAGTTGTTTACAACAGTACAACTATTTACAACTTCTTTACAACTGGTAGGGTGGTCACGTGACGCTGACGTTACATTGCACTACAACTTGTCAACACTCATGAGTAAACCACCATGTAAACCATGATGTAAACCATGATGTTATGATGTAAACCATGATGTTGCTTACAATTGTGTAAATACCGACCATTCTTACTATACCCCTACAGACACAGACTGCCCAATAGATTTATATTCTATACATACCATTTGTTTAGGGGTGTAAATAATCGCGAGTTTCACGCTAGACCTAAGACAAGTACTTTAGCATGAATAAAAAATAACCTATTAAGCAGAATAAAATATTTGCAACCCTTCCAAAAACAAGAAAGGATACAATGGAATATAAATATATAACAAACAGAAAATAGTGTCGCTGTCCTCTGATGGAAGTCCAATGAAAGCTCTTCAAGCTAGGCCTATTATAATATACTGTGGTACCTTATTATAACTCTGAGAATAGTTTGTTGTTTTACATCCTAGCAACATGTAAGGTCATATCAGGACAGGTACCGACTTGTGACAGTGCGCACTCATGGTGACTTTATAGTGCTGCCCCACTGGGATACCAGGCCACCAGTACCATGACCTGATATCCCACTCAGTCACATTATCCTGACACTGAGCCAACCAGTCCTTGCCCTATCCTAATAATGCCGAGCGCCAGGCTAGGAAGCAAGAAGTAGCAATTTTTAAGTCATTGGTTTGACTTGACCAGAGTTTGAACCCACGATCCCATGGTCTACCAACACAGGAGACGGACGCTCTAGCCCATTCGGCCATCCCATCTGGTTCCCTGAGAAAAAGATACCTGTTTGAGTAACTTTCATATACAGTGACACCCGTTGGGGTCTATAAAAAGTCATCGCGAACAAAGCAGGGTCGAGCTAAATCGGTGTTCAGTTTACTCAATTACTTTGAATTAAAGAATTCTGGGGTCAAAGACTCATCGCGTTATAAACGAATTCGCAGTGAATTGGGGTGCTTTAAATCGGGGGTTCACTGTATATTTCAGATTGAGTTCCATCATTTGGAACCTGCGCAGAGACAGAACTTATTCGATATGATAGTCGGTTGGTTGGTGGAGTTTTACATCTAGGAAACAACTGAGGTCTTCTCAGGACAGGTATACCGACTTGTGACAGTGCGCAGTCATCGTGACTTCATAGTGAACCCCCAGGAAGGACTGAACACGTGACCCAGCTTCAGCTGGCAAGGCGGAATGTTGTTGTTGTCTCACATCCTAGCAACATCTAAGGTCATATGTTGGTTGATTGAGCTTTACGTCCTGGCAACATCTAAGGTCATATCAGGACGGATACCAACTTGTGACAGTGCGCACTCATGGCAACTTTATAGTGCTGCCCCACTGGGAAATCAGGCTGCCAGCACCATGACCCGATATCCCAATCAGTCACATTATCTTGACACTGAGCTAACCAGTCCATGCCCCTATCCTAGTACTGGCGAGTGGAAGGCTAGATAGGGACATGTATTCATTTTGTAAGTCACTGACTTGACTCGACTGGGATTAGAACTCCTGACCTTCTGCATGAGAAGTCGGTGCTTTTACTGATGTGGCCACAGTGTCTGGTCAAAGCAGACATGGTACACATAGTAGAACCGAGAATTAGTATATTTGGCCAATATTATGTCCGGAAACACTTGTTAGAGGCAGTTTCATAGGTCTTTTAAAAATAATGACATGCGTACTTATATATTTATGTATATATATCTCTCGCTCTCCCTATATATAATTGGTTAGCTGCTGGACTTTTACGTCCTGGCAACATCTAAGGTCATATCAGGATGGTCTCGCTATATAAATATATATAGACCAAAAATAAAGAGACCAAAAAGAAACAAAAACACGATAAAATGAACAAACTTCACAAATACTACAATATTCCAAAACATCATACAAAACATGTAATCATAAAAAAGAAACAAAAATATGATAAAACAAACATACTCCAAAAATACTACAATATTCCAAAACATCATGCAAAACATGTAATCATAAAAAAGAAAAAAAATTTGATAAAACAAACAAACTAAAAATATACTCCAAAACATCATTCCAAATATGTAATCATAAAAAAGAAACAAAAATATGATAAAACAAACTAAAAAAATACTCCAATATTCCAAAAATCATACAAAACATGTAATCATAAAAAAACCACAAAAATATGATAAAACAAACAAACGCCAAAAATACCACAATATTCAAAACATCATACAAAACACATACTTAAAAAAACAACCCACACACACACACAACAACCGGTTCAAATGTAAACCTAGTAAAATAAAAAAGAGCCGTCACATGGTGTGATCTGACCTAAATACCTAGATACAAGATTCCGCCCGTACCTAAAGTCTCAGGACAAGGGCTGCAGCAGTAACTACTAACAACCTAGTGTTTAGGTCATATCTCTTCAACACCCAAACACCTAGTCTTTAGGTATCCACGTGTTCAGTATGCGATGGTCGCGAGAAGCTGAGAACGCTGCCGTGTGGTACCGCGGCGTCCCGCTGGTGGCGCTGCAGGTCGGCTCGGGCCCGCTGGTACTCGGCGTATTCAGGTCGTGCCCAAGGCTGCAGCTCGCCTGAGCCGAAAAGGAGGTAGAAAACCATGCCAAACGCGTAGATGATGCTAGAGATCCAGAAGACGATCTGCCACTGTGTCCTGCTAGGCTGTAA
Organism: Branchipolynoe longqiensis; assembly: GCA_030323885.1. NCBI lineage: Eukaryota > Metazoa > Annelida > Polychaeta > Phyllodocida > Polynoidae > Branchipolynoe > Branchipolynoe longqiensis. The sequence goes on from CM059198.1 coordinate 77,160,646, forward strand.
TCAAATAGACCAAAGAACAGTCAGGAAACACTTTTTTTTTTCTCAAGTGACAGATCCAGATCAAGTGGTTGAAGCACCAACGGTAGAAGCATGTGAGAGAAGGCTGGATATATACTGGAGAGGACACCCACAATTATTTGACTTCAGGGCACTATCGACCTACATATGTGTGCCAACAAAAGTTCTTTTTTGACATAACGAGCTGGCGCCCGAGTCAGCATTCCCAGCTGGGCCCTGGGTGGGCCCCACATGGGCAGCCCATCTGGGGCCCAGCTAAATTTGGCCACAGGCTCCAAGTGGGCCCCACCTGGGCTAGCCCAGGTGGACCTATCTCAGTTATTGAATATGTTCACTATATCTTAGACAAAATATGATTTTTTTTTTAAAGCTGGGAATCTAGCCCATGTGGGGCCCATCTCACACCCACTTCAGAGCCCACCTGGAGCCCCTGCCCAACTGTGCGCAGGTCGCCCATTGACAACCCATGTAGGGCCCACCAGGGCATGTTGGCTGGGGCATTAGAGGCCCATTAGGACCTAGATCAGTGCCTGAGAGGTCAGTGCAGACCACAACATATGCATGTATGTATGTATGTATGTATGTATGTATGTATGTATGTATGTATGTATGTATGTATGTATGTATGCATGTATGTATGTATGTATGTATGTATGTATGTATGTATGTATGTATGTGTGCATGTTATATACATACAAATATATGTACATGTATACATGCATATATGCATGAATAGTCGGGTTATATTAATTGAAACAGGAATAATGTGAAGGGCTTTGTGTGTGTAGTGCACTGGTGCATGTATATGTATGTATGTATGTATGTATGTATGTATGTATGTATGTATGTACGTACGTACGTACGTACGTACGTACGTATGTATGTATGTATGTATGTATGTATGTATGTATGTATGTATGTATGTATGTATGTATGTATGTATGTATGTAGAGTGCACTGGTGTATATACATGTAGTAGTCCATGCATGATCCTCACCACCACACGGTGGCACCAGGGACTGTGCTGACCACTGTTGTTGTCCGTCTATGGTGACAGCTGCCATATACATATATAGTATAGTTATACAAATCTTACCTGGGTACAGATGATGGATAACTGTTGTTTTCCTGAGGTACAAGCCTCGGATAGTCGTGGACTAGGGAGAAGGAAGCACATCCGGCTCCAGCAATCTTTACCTACTTATTCAGGATAAAAATGATCTTAAATTACATGGATACTTTAATATTTTCGTCTTGGCACAAGCGAACATGATAGTCGTGGCAGGGTGTGGTGGGCGGGCCCTAGCCCACAACTATCCGAGGCTTGTACCTCAGGAAAACAACAGTTATCCATCATCTGTACCCAGGTAAGATTTGTATAACTATACTATTTTACCTCGGTTCTAAGCCTCAGGCTACTCGTAGCCGAGGGAGATTTTTACATAATTTCATTTTTATCCTTAGTACATTTCAAATCAATACATTATTATCATATCAATATTCATTTCAAATTCAGTATACATTAGTATTTAACAAAAAAGTATACTTGTAACTTTCTCATCTGTCTTGTTTAGTTGGTGAGCAAGCGTGTCGCTAGGCCCCTTGACTTTTCTAGTCGTTTGTTGTAATGTTTTGCAAACGATCTAGCAGTCTTCCAGCCTGCGTGTGCAAGGATTCTCTTGATGGAGATCCCTGGCACTTGTTCTTTCGAGACCATGGCTCTCCTTGTTGAATGGGAGGCATATTGTCCCGTATCCACTCCTGCTGCTTTCAGGATTTTAATGGTCCAGATTGCGAGTGTCTCTCGAGATGACCATGTGTGGTTTAATAAAGCTTACCAAAAGCTGTCGTGAATTCCCTATGTCTATTGTCTTGGATATATAAACCAGTATGGCTCCAACTACACACAATCGTCGATCTTCTGGGAAGCTATTTACATGCACCGTTGACAAAGGGTCTCCTGTGCGGTTTGATTTCAATAATTGTGTCAAATCAAACGTTGCTTCCTTTTTTTTAAATCCATCTCCAGTCCATCTAGAGACAATGCTATAATGGTCTGTCCTCTGTGGCCTGTGACTAGCCACAAGAGTACTGTTAACTTAAATCCTAGCTGTTTAATGTCTAAATGATAATTGCTAGGCCAGGATTTAAATAACTTAAATACTACTGATACATCCCAAAAGCGACTATATTTGGCCTTTGGGGGGGGGGGGGGTTCCTTTCATACACTGATCTTAAGAACCAGTGTATGACCTGGTGTTTACCAACTGTTTGTCCATCTATTCTTGGTAAGACAATTGATAACGCACATCTTGCTGCATTTATAGCCCCAAAACCTAATCTCTCATCTTCTAACATTCTTAGAAATCTAACTACCTGGGCTATAGTAGGCTTTAAAGGCTTAACGTTCTTAATCAAACAATGAACACCCCATTTCCTTAAATAACTTGTATATAATTTTACTGTTCCTTTTCGCCATGCATGGGACACAAGCCTTTGTTGGGTAATCTTATCTAATCCAAATTGTTCCAAATGTTTATTTAAAAAAGGAATGCCAGGAGGGGTGTTGTCGACACGTCTCCGTGACTGGTTAGTGGACCTTGGTGTTTTAGATTTCCGCGTGCTCTTGGGAATCTGAGGCAATCTTTCGCTCCCAATGCCACTAGCCATGGCTGCGTGTCCCAATCGGGTACTATCAGAATCGCGTGTGCGCGGTCCATCCTGATTTTCCTGGCCACTTTGCTGATAATGCTGAATGGCGGGAAACCATAATAAAATGTATTATCCCAAACCAATGAAAATGCATCCACTTGCCAAGCATTAGGCTCTGGATGCCACAAGACATATTTAGATAATTTACAGTTGTTTCGTGAAGCAAACAAGTCTACTTGTGGACATCCCCATTTTTGACATATTTGTTCAAAGATTTTGTCGTTTAACGTCCATTCCAAATGATCATGAAATTTGCGACTTTTCCTGTCTGCCAATGTGTTTTGGTTGCCTGGTATATGTGCTACTGTTAGCCATATGTCATTGTCTTGAGCCCAATTCCAAATTAGTTTTGCCAATCTATTACAGGGTTTGGACTTAGTCCCTCCCATGTTACGAATGTAGGCCATGGCTGCTGTGTTATCTGTCAAGATTCTGATGTGATGTTTTGGTATGCATACCAAGCTGCGTAACCCTAAATAAACTGCTCTAAGTTCTAGAACATTAATCTGATCTGAAATTTCATCTTTGAGCCATCGGCCTCCTGTTGCCTGATGGTCCCTATGTGCTCCCCACCCCTCTAGTGACGCATTTGTCGTAACCACTGTGTTGGGTTCACCCATTCGAATTGGGTTTGGGGAAGAATGAATGTTCTCAAACCACTAATAATTATCTGCTAGGCCTTCTGGTAAAATAGTCATCTTTCATTAAAAATTACCTTTTGTGTGTGCTAATGCCAAATTTTGATCTATCTTTAGCGATTTAATATGAGCTTTCCCGTATAGGATCACTGGGGCATAAGCTATCATAATACCAATAAGAATAGGGACTTGTCTAATCTTTGGGCTAGTTATTTGTAATAAATAATTAGCCGTATCAATAAATTTATCTAACTTCTGGTCAGTTAGAGCGACCATTATGTTGTTTGCGTTTATTAAAAAACCCAAACATTTTAATTCTCTTGTTGGCATGAGAACTGACTTTTTATCATGGATATAAAATCCTAATTTGGTGAATGTCTCACAAAGATCATTTACAGCTTCTTGACAATGTGCTTTTGATTGTGCCACAATAAATGAGTCGTCAATATTTTTATTTTTTATATTTTTTATTGAGGCTGTATTTATTTTGTCCATAGCATGTAAGCCTGGGTACCCAGGCTTGTTTTCAATGCTGGCCAGCTGTAGTGTTGGTGTTGTCTTACCAAACAGTAGCTGCTGATAAGTTATTTGATTGTCTGCATTTCAGTAGCAGATAGATAGTCTGTTGGTACGTTTAGTAGTCTATGTTAGTTTTTTTGGGCCCTCTTGGCATTGTATTTTTGTTCTATTCTTATTACTATGTTAGTTGTTTTCTTAAGGTTCTATGTTAGTGTTTTGGGGTTTTCTTGGGAAGAGTTTTCCGCTTTTTTCTACTTAATTCTATACTAGCCTATTTTATTTACATGTCCATAGGCTTGTACGTAATAGGTGGTTGAGTTATGTTTGTTTGAAATTGATTTGATTTATATTGTTGTTGGATATGTTACCTGGCTTTTATATTTCCGGTTATCCTGCCCTGGGCTGTCCAGTTGGTGGGCCGTGACATATCACCTGCCCCCTTGTGGTGCAGTTGGAAACATGACATGTCCTTTCCTTGCCATTAATGAAAAAATTGGTTTAAGCAATTTTGTAAACAAGTGAGGGGCACAAGCTAAACCTTTGGCACACAGGTGAATTCAAAAAGTTTGTTGTAAATCATAAGAATTTTCTGTCCAATTTATAAATTGGAATCATGTAGTAGGCATCTTTAAGATCCACACTAGCTAAGCAGGAATTCTTTGTTATCAAATTTCTGGCTGTTTCGAGAGAAAACATTTAAAAATGTTTATAATCAACTAATTTGTTTAGGATTGAAAGATCCAGAGTCATTCTGACATCTCCATTAGGCTTAGGTCCCGAAAAAATGTTTGAAACAAATTGGCCTCTTTCATGATTTACAGGTTCTATAATACCTTTATAACAAAATTCTTGCACCTGAAAATCCATCTAGTGCCTCCCTCTCGTTTGAATTAAATCGATAGGGAAAAGGAATAGTTTCCTGTACAGGTATTTGCGTGAATGGAATACGTATTCCTTCCACAACACATAAAACTGTTAAATTATCAGTAATTAAGTTCCATTCCTCTACACAATTTTTAATATTGCCCGCATTAAAATCTCTTACGGGTATTTCCATGGCCTCTTGAGTTTGCGTTGCAACCTCTACTTGTTCCCTGGTCGGGGGAATGGCTTGCTGAGAGTATACTCCCGCTTGAATGGATGGTTTCCGTCGTTCCAGCCGTATGGCTGGCACTGTCCCCACCCTCTGGGTGGGAAGCCGTAGGTTGGGCCGGACCGTCCACCTCTGGCGGTGCGATGGTTTCGAAAATCCACTTTGGTTTTTCGGAACCGGGAATTCGCGTCCGTCGCCTTCTTTTTGGCATCCATGTGCTTCCCACACTTGGTGCCTGTTTCCACCTCTTTAAAGAGGTACTGCAGCTGTCCACCAAACATTTTGGTCTTGTCCAGTTGCTTGCCTTTCACTGGCCTTGGTGAGAGGAAAAGAGTATACTCTTTCCGTTCATTATCCACAATCTTATTGGATCTGGCCACTTCCTTTCCAGCATGCGTACAGACGGCTTTGAATACATTTTCAAACTGTCTGTACGTTAGGAAGTTGCTCGCCGCTGTTAGCATTGCGATGCCTTTGTCCATTGTTCTGGCCAAAGATGAGAACTTGTTCTCACTCTGCATTCGATTGGCCACTGGCGCAATCGCTGTCAGGGCCCCTAGGACCGCTTTGTGTACAGTGTGAAGTACACCTTCAAACTTCTTCCTGTCGTTATTGAGATGAACATCACGGTCCATCTCTTTGACGACAGAATCTGGGATGCCCTTAATCCCCGTCAGCTGTTCTCCCAGCTTAGTGATCACCTCTGCGGGCTTAACCCTTTATTGTCTCCAGCATCATCGTTGTCGTCAAGACCTTCTTGGCCTTTTCCATAGGGCACTTCTTCCTCACCTTTCCGCCAATCTTGGCGTACAGGCCTGACTGCTCAGTCTCCAAGTCTGAGTCGGTAGAGGAAGAGTCCGAAGACGAATCTGAGGACGAATCCTTCTTCTTTTTAGTCTTCCTCTATTTGGTCTTTTTGGTCTTCTTGACCACCTTCCTTGCCTTCGTGAACTCGTCTCCTGACGAGCTCACCGCTTTCTTAGCTTTCTTTTTCTTCCTTTTGGCGACCGTGATAGTAGCTTCCGGGGCCGAGTCTGTCTCCAGGGATTTATCATCCTCTGAGATGTCTTCCCAATTCGAGTCTACCTCCAGGGGATTCGGCCTTTTCCTTCCCCGAGGGTGTGTTTGTAGCTGTTGTAGCTTCATCTCCATCATAGTGTTCATGCGAGCCTCCCAGTCCGAAGGTACTACGGTCAATACCTCCGGCTCGCTTTCCCTCTCAGGCTCTGACATGATGTGTGCCCCGGGCTGAGGGGACGGAGGTACCGTCAAAACCAGTGACGAGTCGTAGTTGTCAGCCGGGCGGCCTGCTGCAGCAGCTGGAGGCGCCATCTTACTCTGCTTCGTAGCCATCGGAAGTCTGTAACAATCGAAAGAAAGTTACTATAAATCGGAATAATCGACCAAATGTCAGAACAGGTTATGCAAACCAAGTAATTGTGCATCTAGTGGTGTTAGAGAAAGTATTTAAACCATCTCAACACAGGCATTAATAAGCTAATGTGTAATGTCGTAGGTTAATGGTATCGAAACCAAAACCAAATGAGACCAGATAGGGACCAGTGTATCGGTAGCCTCCCACACTCTCTGTTCCGTACACTTCTCCCCCCTGTGGCTACTGCGCCAGCAAGTTGGAGAAAATGCTACGAAACTCGGAGGTACGCCTAAAAAAGGTGGGAGTCCATAAAAGAAACCCAGGATTAATTCCCAACGTGAATCCATAAAAGAAACCGAGGAAAAATCCAAAAGTGATGTGGCTCCAGCCAACATCGCTCTCCGTTCGGCAACGGGTGGTTTGTAGCACTACACAAATTGCGCATGTTACAGGTAACATGACTAATTTATGGGTGGAGAACCCTGCATAATGAAGCGATAGGTGGCGCCACTCCAGTAACCCTAGGGGCGTTCCGACCCGACCCCACCAGCTGACCCTTCCCGCCATATCATCACGTGACTTCCCCCCTCGTCCCGCTACCACAACCTTCCTAACAGAGCTACCGATCACACCGATTCACTTTACGCTCACGTCACGCTCACGTCTTCGCCAAACATTATTTACCTTCTCACATGCAAGAGTGTCGATTACACACTACCCAGTCTACATGCTACCTATGTATTCCGTTCATCTCACGAGCCCCAAGAGCGTCGAGGACATCAACAAACCTGTGTGCACCCGCCTGCTAGCCTGCCAGCGCAAGTGTGTTGAGGACTCAGGGTCGACGCTTCGACTTGACGGTATCGTAGAAACTAAACTTTGCACTAGAGATTTGACGCCTGTGTGTCGATGTAAGAAGAAAGAAGAGTTGCATACGTATATCACTGGAAAGCAGGTCGTTAACTAAAGAATTGAGAATCGACAATCAGACGACGCACAAAAAATACAATTGCGGTCGATAACTCGACAACTCTGACCTTACCGACACAACATTGCTTGAAATTACACTGTATTTTAAATCATCTACCTCATAATGCCTATTACTGACAAAGTGGCAATTTGATTATGGTTAATTAACTTTCAACAGTACTAAGTGGGACAGATTATAGTGGGACGGCAGAACCGGGCCCAGGATCGACGTGGACGCCATAGTACAGTAGCTAAAGCGAACCAACCAGACCAGGTTCAGCCAAGCTGCCATAGTCTGGCGCCAACCCGCACGAAAAACTCAATTATTTATTTTACACTATTTATGCCATTGATATTATAAACATTTACATCACTGGCCGCCATAGCACAGCGGCTAAAGTGGACAAACCACCCAGGCTCCAATGACTTAGACGACAGTCATTTATAATTTAATGAACTCATTTAACGCCATCGCTTAACACCACTATTTTATGGCATTGATATTATAGCCATTTACACTAATCAACTCATTAAACATCATCGCTTTACACCAGATTCATTCTCAGCCACAAATCACCAACTTCATCACTATTCTACTACATCACTTTTACCACATGTTACTGATATCTTTACTTACCAGCACTGTTTTATGATATTATCCTACACATTTACATTTTAAGCAACTCATTTAACGACACCCACACATCAACAACTATGACGTTTTATTTTTATCTCTTACTATCGCTTTTACGGAGACTATTCCACACATACAAATATTACAACATACAAATACGACAAATAGACATTTGAAAGTCACTGACTGGTCAGTGGTCCAATAGACAGTTTCTGTTACCACCCAAATATGCCGAACACAAGAAAAAATGCGAAGAAAGTGAGAAAAAATGACACACCAAAGCTGCGGGGGCGAACAAGGAAGGCCCAGATGGAGCCGGACCTACATGAACACAACATGGAAGCATCTCCGGTTTCCCCAGCCAGCAGGAACTCAACCTCGGCAATGCAAGAGACGTCAACATCGGAACATGCATCAGCCACGGACGCGATAATACATGCTGTAAACGCAGCTGTTAGCCGTGCAATGGAGGCACAGATGGCCACCATCAGGTCCGAGATAGCGGACAAGATGGACGCATTCAAACACAAGTCCCACTCAAGAAGGAAAGCGAAAGAGCAGGAGGAAAGCACATCATTGGGGAAACCTGATAGTGACAGTGACAGTGCGGTTCAGACACAACACGTCACCTGCAAGTCAGCCCGACAACGGACTTGAGCGACAGAAGACGTCGCCGTACCGAAGACGGCCCCTGCCAAAAACTATAAAAACTAAAAAGTAAAGCAGGCTATGGGGACACGCCAGACAGTTGCAACCAATACTGGGACAGCTATAACTCGGCGCCAATCAAGAGAGGAGGTCAGAAGAGTCTCAAAAGACGACATAACCGGGATCGAGTTGATGACAACGACGACCCGGGCAGCATATCCGAACTCTTGATGGCAGCCGGGGCAGCACTCGGGAAGAGGAAAGGTAAATTATCACGGCTCCCCCATAACTATGTAGTTCGCGGAGATAGAAGGGAGAGGATTGGCATGGCTGAGGCGACCTGGCCTGAGTACTTGGAAGCATTATGCACTATGCTCAGGGCACCCGAGATCCTAGACGCATGGTCCGACCCCTTAATAGACCACATTCACCAAATAGCCACTATGGCGAAGTACTGGCAATGGGAGACATGCCGCCGATGGTCAGAGCGCGTCTTCTCAATGATTGACGATGGTCGACTTCCAAATGGATGGACAGATCAATATGCAATCAAGGATGTGCAACGAGACGTCTTTGCCTTAGGAACGCGGGTCCATAACACGGTTCTTGACAAAGGCATGCGCAACAGCAACAACACCACCCACGTAGCTGGCGGCGCGGGCAGAGCAACAGAGAACCATCACAGGTTTAATCGTGACACAGACGGGAAGACATGCCACCCATGGAATTGGGGCAACGAGTGCGGTTTCGCGGAGACACACGGGACGATGCCAGACAGGAAGGTACATGTGTGCACCTGGTGCGCAAACAAGTATCGCCGCGCGAACAACCACAGAGAGAAAGACTGCATAAATAAAAAGCGTTTCCTCGAAAAGAAAGGAGCGGCCGCATCAAGCGCGTAACAGACCTCTCAGGTTTTTTTAAAGGGGGCTCCCCGCACGACACCGGTTTGGCAGACGAGGAGCCTTTCAAGTGCAACCAAAGCAAACGCGAGGCAACCAGCCCACATAGAGCAAGCGCAGGCAAACTCCGGGGCAGGCACAACGTCGCGCAGGCCCCTACGGATAACGGCAAGCCACCTGTAGAACAGGCCGTTCAGACCCTCGACAAGCCAAGAAACAGACGCAGTCAGGCACTCAAACCTGAAAGAAATCCCGACATCCCCGATGCCATGCATTCCTCAAGAAACCACCACAGCTTCCAGGAAGTTAAGACAACCGGCGCCACCGGCGCAACGTATACCTGGCCGCCAGCAGAATACGCCGTTGGGACCAAGCCACCGACCGTGACCATACAAAAGGTCAGCATCAGTGACGACAGCATAGGGATCAAGGATGGCGGCGTACATGGCGGCAACCATGACACTTATGTCACGGCCTTAGGAAGCAGAGGTGATGAGGAAGCGGGCTGGGATGATCCAACAATCCACGACACAGGCGCGGACGTTGCAAGCCTAAACTCACGCCCGCCCATGACACCCATGGACTATAGGCCCATTCTGAGCGACATATGGCCACACCCACAAACAGATCTATGGGGAAAACACCAGGGCTATCTGAACATTTACCAGCAAGTAAGGGCTACAGCGTTACCAAACCACATGAAGGCTCGGATACCCATCCCCTCAGGCCTCGTCATCAAGGTTTGGAGGGAGCTGCTAATAGGCTATCACGATAGCCAGGTGGTGGAGTTCCTAGAATATGGATGGCCCGCTGACTATGCAGCCACAGAGCCCCCTGTCACCTGCATCGCCAACCACACTGACGACCCCGATCAGATCGAAGACATACGGCGCTACATAACAACAGAAAGGGACCACGGTGCATTGTTAGGCCCCTTTAAAGAACCTCCCTGCTACCCATGGTCCCAGACAAGCCCCTTGATGACGCGCCCTAAGAAGAATTCCACCAGCAGGCGCGTCATCATGGACCTCAGCTGGCCGCGCGGCGCCAGTGTCAACGATGGCATCACCAGGAGCTACTACCAAGGTAACTCAAGCACATATAGCCTCCCCAATGTCATGGACGCGGCAAACGAGGTAGCACGCCTAGGCACAGGCTGCTATCTGTGGTGTGCGGACCTTGAACGTGCCTATCGCCAACTCCGCACCTGCCCCCTCTCAACACCACTACTCGGTATGACTCTAGACGGTGCCTACTACACAGACATCGCACCACCGTTCGGATGTCGCACCTCATCGATAGCCTGTGCTAGGACAACGAACGCGGTAGTCTACCTCCTCAGGAAAAAGGGCCACCACATGCACTGCTACTTAGATGACTTTGTGGGGGTGGCCCCCTCCTGGAGGGAGGCGGAGGCAGCTTACAGGGACCTGATTCACCTGACGGACCAGCTTGGCCTCACACTCTCCCCCAACAAATGTCACCCACCAGCAAAATCAGTGGTCTGGCTTGGCTTCAAAATATCGGCGGAAGATATGGAAGTCACAATCCCTTGTGAAAAGCTTGACGATACGCTCACGGAATGCAAGAAATGGACACGCAAGAATACCGCTTCCAAAAAGGACATACAACGATTGGCTGGTAGACTACACCACATCGCGATATGCGTTGTGCCGGGGAGACGATTCATGTCCCGAATATTTCAAACATTGCGACAAACCCCCGCCGCTGGAAGGCACCCAGTTAACGATGGTCTAAAAGACGATGTGAGATGGTTCTTGGACTTTGCAGCACGAACAAACGGTCTGGTCCTCCTAAAGAAAGATCCCAAGACACAATGGACGATAGAATGCGACTCCTCCCTCATAGCGGGTGGCGCGTTCTCCCAGTCGCATTTCTACGGGAAAGCATACCCTGACAGTATCATTTCCAAATACAGCAATATTGCACACCTAGAGGCAATAAACTTGGTCGCCGCCATGAGGGCCCTGGCCCCCCCACACCCGGAGGAATACCTCATCATTGTAAACACCGATAACGCCGCCAGCCAACAGGTACTCGAGTCAGGGGCGGGCAGGGACCCCATACTAACAGCATGCGCCAGGGAGCTATGGCTCTTCGCGGCAACAAATGGATGTGAAATCGAAATAAGGCATAAGCCCGGAAAGGACCTTGTTCTGGCGGATGCCCTGAGCAGGAGGGCGTTTGACTTAGACGCTCGCGTCAGGGCAGGTCGCCTCACTAGAGAGATGAGCATTACTGAAATTGAAGTCATTTTGAGAACATTTTTACTCACGGCCTATAACTTAGCCTGCGAATTTCGTACTAATTGCTCCCTCTATTCACAGGCTACACCGAACAAACGCACGACGGAATCCTGGAAGTATACTTTGCGGGCCTGGCGAGTGGGACCTGGAGGAACTAGGCGGTCCAAGCGAAGAAATATCTCACCTTTGCAGCTCAGCATCGTTTCGACCCACTCGCCCCCACGCAGTACGACGTGATGGCGTATATACTGCATTTAAAGGAGACCCTCGTGTCCCCGGGAGCCGCCATGAACTATCTCAGTGGCGCCAAGACATGGGTTCTCATGTTCGGAGGGTCCCCGACCCCCTTCGACACTTACTCGGTTGCATTGATGAAAAGGGGCTTGGCACGTCTAGCGAGCCACACTCCGAGACCCGCCCCTCCGCTCACACCCCAACACATCGCGGCGCTGACAGGCTACCTGACGGCAGCGGGGCCAATGGCCCGAGTACCCGTGGCGGCCCTCCTCATCGGCTACGCGACCCTCCTCCGCCAGGGTAACCTCCTTGCGAGTGGCTCCTCTCGTGACCCGGGCCACTACCTCAGACGGGCAGACATTTCTAGAACACGGGAAGGGCTCACGGTACTGGTCCGCACCACCAAGACCAGGTGGAGGTCCGATCAAGCGTACCGCATCACCATCCGAAGCTTACCAGGGTCCCAGTGCTGCCCCGTGGCGGTGTGGGATCGATATGTCAAGTTCCAGCACCCGCACCCTTCTGATCCGGCGTTCCTGTTAGTTCCTGACCTCCCTCTCCGGCCACAAGTAATGCTGGCTGCCCTCCGCATGGCTCTTGCTGCCATCGGCGTGAGGTCGCCCTCTGACTATACGCTCCACAGCCTCAGAAGGGGAGGGGCGCAGGCCTGTGCAGCGGCAGGCAGCTCACTCGCCGAGATTATGCAGCTCGGCTCCTGGACATCCACGGCGGTACAACACTATGTCCCGAAGAACAGCCTCGTGAGCGGCAACCCTCGCCCCACTTAATTGGTTGAGGCTCGGTTTCCGCCCATTATGGACGGCAGATATCAACGTAGTTAGTGATACCGGAGCTGTCTGATCTGTCATGTTCGACGAAGACTAGACATTCTTCCCTGATTAAAGACTTTTAACCACTATTACTCCATGACTCCGCCTCGTTAAATTGCGCATGTTACAGGTAACATGACTAATTTACGGGTGGAGAACCCTGCATAATGAAGCGATAGGTGGCGCCACTCCAGTAACCCTAGGGGCGTTCCGACCCGACCCCACCAGCTGACCCTTCCCGCCATATCATCACGTGACTTCCCCCCTCGTCCCGCTACCACAACCTTCCTAACAGAGCTACCGATCACACCGATTCACTTTCTCCCACCCACCCACACCTTTTACCGGGTTAATATGCTAGGGTCGGGTTGAGGCTCGGTTTCCGCCCATTATGGACGGCAGATATCAACGTAGTTAGTGATACCGGAGCTGTCTGATCTGTCATGTTCGACGTAGACTACACATTCTTCCCTGATTAAAGACTTTTAACCACTATTACTCCATGACTCCGCCTCGTTAAATTAGCTGTTTAAGCAGGGGAAATTTCAATCGTGGACGATTGGTCTTCCTCATTCCACTGCTCCTTGCTCTTTCCTAATAATGCCGAGTGCCTAGCTAGGAAGCGACAAGTATCAATTTTTAAGTCATTGGTTTGACTCGACCAGGGTTCGAACCCACGACCCCACGATCTACCAAACACGGGAGACGGACGCTCTAACGCATTCGCCCATCCCATCTAGTATAAGGTATCATAACCAAATTGCACCTAAATTTAACCAATACTTACAGTTATTATATCGTCGTAGATGAAAAAACTGCTGGAGAAAACTCAAAGAACGTCCTCCCGTCGTTAGTTGACTATGCTAATTGCTGGACCCGGATGTGCTTCCTTCTCCCTCAGCTTTAAGTAGCCTGAGGCTTAGTACCGAGGTAAAATATATATATACTACACATAAAAATGTGCATATATATAACATTTATTCACAAATATCTGTAGGGTGTTATTCAGGGTGCGGAAAAACCTGCAGCAAAGTGTACATACATTATCCTTTGTGAGGATCCCAACAACCTGCGGGCCAACGAAGCCTGGGATTGTAGCCGCTGCATTAGTCAGACCAAACAGGGTTCCTGCAAAGACAAGTTTGATGTATTTGTTAATTCAAAGAGCGAGTGAATGAGCAGTCTACCCAATGTATACAAATGTCAGCCTTAAGGTGACGGAAATATGAGTAGAATTAACACTATGGCGGGAAGAACAAACCTGAGAAATCAAGTGAGAACAAGAGAGAGGAGAGGGGAGAGGGAGAGAGGAGATAGAGAGGGCGAGGGAGAGATGGAGAGAGAGGTGGAGAGAGAAAGAGAAAGAGTGAGAAAGAGAGTGAGAGACACCCGAGAATGTGACGGAGAGATGGATAGCGAAAGGGAGTGAGAGTGAGAAAGAGAGAGTGAGAAAGAGAGAGGGAGACTCGAAAGAAACAGACCCGACTGAGACCAGAGACAGAGAGGCCTTGATAGTGAAAGGAAGGAACGAATAAAGGAAAGAATGAAGGAAGAAGGGAAGAGGAGAACGACAGATAGAACGAGGGATAGTGAGACACAAATAGAGGGAGGGACAAGGGAGAGAGGAGAGGGATAGAAAAATAGAGAGAGAACGAGACAGACTCTAAAGAGATCATAGACACAGAGACCTTGACATTGTTTGTTCCCCCCCATTAATTAAACAAATCTTTTTCCCCTCAATATTTTTATTTTTTTTAAATTGTTTAAAGAAGGAAAGAAAGAAAGCACTAACCTGCGAATGGAGGAGCGATGTCGAGATGGTTGACTCCAAAGCCCGACTGCGCGACACCGCCCACCCCGACAGCAATGGTGAGGAGCAAGATGATAAGCGCCTTGTTGCAGCCCGCGTAGCCAATGGCGGCCAGGGTGACGGCAGGGGTGCCCATCCCTGTCAGGGACACAGCGGGGGCACAGGTCAGCACACGAGCAGGTGGCTGGCACTACACTTTGCACCAGAATCCCATGAAAGAAGCCAGGGCTTTCAGTTTCACATTATTATTATTATTTTTATATGGAGTATAATTGATTATAGTAATATAAACTAACGGAGGGATGAATTATATTTTAGAGGTGTATGTAGTGGGGGTGTAGGTGTATGTGGTGGGGGTGTAGGGGTGTGTGGTGAGGGTTAGGGGTGTAGGTGTGGGGTAGTGGGGTTGTATGTGTGTGTGGGTGGTAGGGTGTAGGGGTTGTATGTGTGTATGTGGTGGGGGTTAGGTGTGTATGTGTTGGGGGTGTAGGTGTGTGTGTTGGGGGTGTAGGTGTGTGGTGGGTGTATGGGGTGTGTGGTGGAGGTGTAGGGTGTGTGTGTGGTGAAGTTCTAAGGGTGTGGTCAGCGTTTTGCTGTGTGGTGGTGGGTGTGTAAGGGGTGCAGATGTGTGTGTGGTGAGGGTCTGGTTATGTAGGGGTGTGTGGTGGGTGTGTAGGGGGTGTGTGGTGGAGGTGTTGGGGTGCTGGTTTCAACATGGCCACCGCATGAATAGTGCATGTCGGTGCGCCACCTGCAAGCGCAATTGAAACTAAATCCTACCTGTGTTTCCTGCACTTCGATCATAATTTCTTTTTTCGCATAGGTAAGGCGAATAGTAGTTCCCTTGCCAGAAAACAAATAAATAGAACTCAGCCCAACTTCCGTGTCCTCTTGTTCTTGTTTGCCATAGTGGCATTTATAACTGGGAAATATTGCGCCTAGAGCAGGAATCGAAACCACATCTTTTGCGTTCCGCGCTAGTGTGCTAACCATTGGTCGTAATGCGAGCATTGCGCTTGATGCGTGGATAGGAAGAGACCCTCCCCCGCCCCCGGGTCGTCGCGCAGCATTCGCACCTCCCTCGACGTCCGCCTCTCAGCTTTCTCCCTCGCCCTCCCCCGGCCTCGCTGCTTTCACACCTCCCCTGCCATCGCCCTCCTGCTTTCCCTTATAAGGCCGGCCGCCGGCCTCCCTCAGTCACTCGCCATCCAGCCTCCTCGACGCTCTGCCTTTCTCTTATTTGGCTATCCACCACCGCTGCCCTCACCTCGGATCACTGCATCCCCTCGGACTGCTCCAGCATGCCCGGACACGGAAAGGGCAAGGGCCGCAAGAGCTCCCGGGCGACCGTCCTGGCCACGCCGGGACCCTCCTCGGGCTCGCCGGGAGGCGCCTCACCATCCTCGGCCCCGGCGTCTCCTTCGGCGCCCTCGGACCGCCCCTCAGGCACCGAGACGGCCGCGATTCTCGAGGCCCTCCACCGCCTCACTACCCGCATGGACGCCCTCGAGTCGGGGGGAGCCCAAGGACCGCCGGAGAGCCCCTCCCCTGCGCCGAGGCGACAGGCCGCCTACACCACGCCGCCCGCCCCAGCACCTCGGGCGCGCCGCGGGCGGGGCCCGCCCCCCGCCGCCACCTCAAGCGATTCTGCTGGGGGCAGTGCATCCCCAGTACGAATGCTACAGCCGTCTCACCGCCCAAGCCGCGCCCGCTCCGCCCCCCCGCATACCTCCAGGACGTGGTCGAGCACACCCCGGCATCCGCGGCCGATGCCGTCCGCGAGATCCTGGCTTCCGCCGAGGCGGAACACACCGTCAGGCGCCAAGGTATACCTACTGACTACATCTTCCCCTTGGACCTGGTGGAGAGGGGTGAGGCTACCAAGGATGAGTACAGCCTTGCCCTCCTCACCCTGGTCAGCCATCCAACCTTCCCCGCCCACTCCGTCCAAGGCCTACACCACCACCACCTCACCGTGCTGAGGGACAACCTCGTGTATCCGTGGCCTACCGTCCGCCGTTATTCTGAAACCATTTTCACGTGGATAGCGGACGGGAGGCTCCCCCACGGCTGGCACGATCCAGTTGCCCTCAACCTGCTGAGGGTGGAATCCCTCACCATGCCCGCCCACCAAGCCACCACCACACCCGCCCGCGCCGCAGACCCAGCCAGAGCCCGGCCCCAGCCCCGCACCCAGGCCGACACCCGGGTGCCCTACAGTAGGGACCTCCATGGGGCCCCTTGCAACGCCTGGAACAGGGACCCCACCTCCTGCACCCAAGCTACCCCATGGGAGGCCCACGGCCAAGGGGGCACCAGGCAGCGGCACACGTGCGCGTACTGCGCAAAGTCCTCACGATGCACAGTGAGGACATGTGCATGGCTAAGCGCGCACGTGAGCGCGCGATGTCCGTCACCTCGGCGGATTTTTAGTGCGCCGGTGCCCCCCGGCCGGCCCGGAGGCCATTAACCGGCCCACTCAAGAAAAAGCTGCCGCCTCAACCACCCCAGCCAGCCCCCCTGTTATCGCCCCCGGCCCCCAGCCGGACACCCACCGGACCGCCCGGAGCACCACCAGCTCCCCGGAGGCGCGGCCCAACCACCGCCTCGGCGCCGATCCCGTCAGCGCCACCGCCTCAGCCGGGGACCACCACCCCGCCCCTAAGGCTCTCAACACCTCCCTGCACCAGGTGCCCACCAACACCCTCGACCCCGATGTCCACCTCACCTCTGGCGACACTGCCTTCCTCTGCCCTCCCGACCCTCCCACTCCGCGCCCCTTTCCCCACCCCCCACCCCCACCCCCACGATTTCGCTGCCCCCCTCTCCCGCCCCCACTGCACCTCCTCACCCTCCCCCCCCCAACCCCCTCCCGCCCCGGCGCTCACCCTCGACGAGCCCACCGTCGACGTCATCGACGCCCACCTCCAGGCCACCCTCGCCGCCACCCCCTCCTGCGGCCCTACCCCGTCCCAGTACCGCCCCACCCTCCTGTCCACCTGGCCCCACACCTCCGGCGAGGCGTGGGCCCGGTACCCCTCCTTCAACCCCACCTATACCGCCCTCCGGGAAGCGGGCCTCCCTAATTTTGTGGCCGCCCGCATCCCCCTCCCCTCAGGCCTCCACATACCTGCCTGCGCGCCCGCCTCCAGGGTTACCCCGACCCCGCCGTCCTCGACTTGCTCGAGTTCGGCTTCCCCTCCAACTACTCCGCCTCGACCCCCCCCCCCGCCCTTCCTTTTCTAACCACCGCGAGCCCCCAGAGAACCTCCCTCACATCCAAGAGTTCGTCGACACGGAGCTGGCCCTCGGCGCCCTCATCGGCCCCTTCACCGTTCCCCCCTTTAGCCCTTGGACCCAGGTCTCCCCCATGATGACCCGCCCCAAGTCCGACTCGGGAAAGAGGCGGGTTATCGTGGACCTATCCTACCCTCCGGGAGCGAGCGTGAACTCGGGCATCCCCCGGCCCAAGTTCCTCGGAGAACCCCACGCCTACACGCTCCCCTCTGTCGCCGACGTAGGACGCCGCCTCATCAACCAAGGCATCGGGGCCTACGTCTGGTCGGCCGACATCTCCCGGGCCTACCGCCAGCTCCGTGCCGACCCGCTCTCCTGCCCCCTCTATGGCATTTGCCTCGACGGCAAAACCTACGTCGATCTCACCCTCCCCTTTGGCTGCCGCTCCTCGGGCGCAGCGTGCGTCCGCGTCACCGCAGCAGTGGCCTGGATCATTCGGCGCGAGGGCTTCCATGCCCTCGTGTACGTCGATGACTTCATCGGGTGCGAGGACTCCTACCTGAGGGCGTGCCAGGCCTTTGACGCCTTCCTCGCCCTCACCGCTGCCCTCGGCCTCGACGTGGCACCCGGAAAGTGTCACCACCCCGCTGTCCGCCTCACCTGGCTCGGGTTCGCCCTCGACAGCGAGGCGATGACCATCCGGGTCACCCCCGACAAGATCCAGGCCCTCGTCGACGACTGCGACGCCCGCATCACCCTCGGGTAACGGGAGCTACAACGCCTCCTGGGCCGTCTCAACCACGTCAGCAGCTGCGTACTCCCCGGCCGGCAGTTCATGGCCCGGCTCCTCGGGGCTCTGCGCAGCTGCTTCAAGGCCGCCACCCTTACCCTCGCCGATGACGCCCTCCGGGACCTGAGGTGGTTCGCCGCATACGGCCGGTTCTCCAACGGCCTCTGTCTTCTCCGGGCCCCGGAGGGCCGTCGTGTGGTAATCGAGTGTGACTCCTGCCTCACCGGCGGAGGGGCCTACTCCTGCACGCACTACTACGCCCGAGGGTACTCCGCAGACTTCCAGGCGCGCTTCCCCTCCATCCATGAGCTCGAGGCGGTGAACCTCGTCGTCGCCCACCGCTTCCTCCTCCTGGACGACATCGCGGGGGCGACGGTGGTGGTCAACACGGATAACATGGCATCCGCCACCGCGCTCGAGTCGGGGCGCGCCCGAGACCCTACCCTCGGGACCTGCGCGAGGGAACTCTGGTTGATGGCGGCCACGGGGTCCTTCGAGCTGCGCATCGCCCACAAGCCCGGGGCGGTCCTCCTCCTCGCCGACGCCCTCAGCTGGGCCCATCTCGCCGGCCCCTGGGCCGAGACGGCTCGGACCGAGGTGGCCCGCCTCGGGCTCATGCCCGCCCACGCCTCTCACGATTCCTTCCCTTTCTGCCCCGGCCTCTAGGTTTCCCCTCTGCCGAGGTCGCCCGCCACCGGCTCGCAGCTCTCGCCCCGGCGACCTGGAGAAACCGCCGCCGCCAAGCCGAGGACTTCGTGTCCTACGCAGTCGCCCGAGGCGTGGACCCCCTCGCGCCGTCAGCCTTCGACGTCTTCACCGCCTTCCTCTTCGGCCGCGCCCTCGTCCCGGCTTCCGTCAAGAACGCCGTCTCGGGGGCGCGGTCCTGGGTGGAGGGGGCGGGGGGCCTCACCTCGGGCTTCGACGCTCGCCTCGCCAAGGACGTGTGTCGGGGGGGGGGGGAACGCACCTCCACGCACGTCCCGCGGCAGGCCCCTCCCCTGACCCCCCATCACCTTGCTCTCGCCATCGCCCACCTCACGCGAGCGGGCCCTGCTTCCCTCGTGCCTCGGGCCGCCCTCCTCCTCGGGTACTTCGGGATGCTCCGGCAGTCGAACCTTCTAGCCCCGAGCCCCGAGGGTTGGGGCGGCCCCCATACCCTCACCCGTGCTGACGTCCGCCCCACGCCCGGGGGCCTCCGGCTTCTCATTAGGAGCTCCAAGACCATCTCCGGCCCCCCGACCCCTTCGTGCCTGCCAATCCGGGCTCTACCCTCTGCCCCGTCTCGGCCTGGCACAGTGCCCTCGCCCAGTGCCCGGCGCCTCCCGACGCGCCGGCTTTCATCATGCCCTCCAGCCGGCCCCTCGACCCGCGCTCCCTCACCGCACTCCTGAGGGGCGCCCTGCAGGCCCAGGGGTGCCGGTCCCCGATACCTACACTCTCCACAGCCTCCGCCGAGGCGCCGCGCAAGCCTGCCAGCGCGCCGGGGTGCCCCTCGCGGATATCATGGCCCAGGGTACCTGGACGTCTGAGGCGGTGCACTCATACGTGCCCCGCCTCGCCCCCTCGGGCGCGCCTCGAGCCCTCTCCTCCGCTCTGGTGGAGGGC
Organism: Branchipolynoe longqiensis; assembly: GCA_030323885.1. Lineage (NCBI taxonomy): Eukaryota > Metazoa > Annelida > Polychaeta > Phyllodocida > Polynoidae > Branchipolynoe > Branchipolynoe longqiensis. Next base: position 77,180,930 of record CM059198.1, read on the forward strand.
TCCTCGGCGCCCCCCCCTCACATGAACTCCTAAAGAGATCGAACTTTGACTTTGCTCCTTATGGGCCTTCTACATAGTTATTTGTCTATTGCCTTGTTGCTCCTCATGAGCCTCCTCACTGTACCCTGTAGTTTACTTTTATCTGTTTTGTTGCTCCTCATGAGCTTCCTCACTGTATCTTGTTATGTTTCTGCCGGAGGCGTACCAATAAACGCCTCTTTTTTCCACTTCCGCCTTGCCTTCTTCCTTTTCGCGCATCAAACCACCGAGGCTCTTTGATGTCATCATCATCCTATCCACGCCTACCTGTCTATGTGTACAGACCACTACACTTGTCTCCCTGGAATTGTAAGTCCATTAAATGGTTTGTCCATAAGTTGTTTAATGCTTACAATTACATACATACACGCAATGCACTTTCATATACATACACAGGGTAGGTCCAACAACCATACAGCACATAGCTTGTACAGGATCCAGGTCACAGCGACCAGTATCATGGGGTGGGGTGGGGGAGGGAGGTGATGAAAATGGGAAATATTGCGCACAGAGCAGGAATCGAACCGACATCTCTTCCATTCTGGGTTAGTGTGCTAACCATTACACCACCTAGGGCCCACGATGTCATTATCATCCTATCCATGGCCACCTGTCTATGTGGCTAGTTGCCTGAGAGGTCAGTGCAGACCACTACAGTATTATACAAATCTTATTTACACTTGAGTTCTCTAGTTTGTTTGTTTGACTTCCTAGCAACATCTAAGGTCATATCAGGACAGGGAGTTGTCTGGTAGGCGTCTACCTGACTTATAAGACTACCGGTGCTTGCTTGTACTGTTCTATGCTACGTACCACCAAATAACACTCTCAAGCCACCAGGGGCCGTATGCACCAATCGGAGTTAGGGCCTTAACCACGGTTTGACTATCTCCACAGGGCTAACTGAGGAAAAACCGTATGCATCAATCGGTGCCAGCGCTAACCGCCGACCGTAGCCTAGGCTAAGCTAAACCATTATCAAATCGGGTTTAACTGCTAGCCGGGGCGGTTAGTGTGCGTGTATGGGTGTAAATCTATTCAATGCGATCATATTTAACACATTTACATACTCAATAAGTGAAATTTAATCAAATTAACCCTAAAATCGAAACGTTATTAAGGCTCCCGCCACATAGGCGGTGTTATTCATATTGTCGAATCGAGGAATGTAAAGTAGACAAATCGCCGTCGCCGCGTCGACGTCGATATCCATACTGTCCAACGTCTAATAAACATGGCCGCCGCCGTATATCGGCGGGAATATATTAGGCCCAAATCTATTAAATGCTGTCATATTTAACATAATTACATACGCCATAAGTGAAATTTATTCAAATTAACCATAAAACCGAACCCATATTAACGCCGACGCCGCATTGGCGGCGTTATTCATATTGTCGACTCGAGGGAATTCCCAAATCTATAAATAAACTCACGGTCAGCTACCCGCCCCGGCTAAGACATTGGTGCATACAACTTTACCGTTTTCGCGGAACCCCCACTACCCGGAGCTAGCTGACCGGAGCTAGGGCCTAGCTCCGGTTAAGCCTAGCACAACTTGGTGCATATGGCCCCTGGACACTATGGAGAGGGCGGGTGGAGTGAGAAATGGAAAAGGGAGCGGAGAATGGGGTGAATGGAGTGAGAAATAGAAAGGGGAGTGAAGAGGGGGGAATGAACAGGGTAGTGGGAGAAAGGAATGGATAGGGATTTGAGGGGTAATAGCGAGGGAGCTGGGAAGGGGAGGGAGCAGGGTCGGGAATGCAGGGGGAAAAAAAGTAAACAAAAACAACAAAAACCGCCCGCCCGATCCAGATTTTTATTTCAAAAGCACCATCACCAATTATTTTGTTAATATTTGGCCTAAGCGGTAATCCTCTAGGAGGGAGAGCCGGGTGTTCGAATAGGAGTATACTCGCCAATGAGAACGGCCAGTTTGCGCACGCGCGTGGTGGACATGATCTGGCGGTGTCGGAGGTAGTCCACCACTTGTCCACTTCCGGCCGACATGACGCACTGCACGGCGTAAGGAATCGCTGACAGCAGCCCGTTCTGAAAAGTAAAGCTTCTTTTATTTAACGACGCCTCTCGAGCACATTGATCATATAGGGTATGCACTGACGTCACGCAAACCGGAAGTGCGGCCATTGTGGCGATAGTAACCACAATAATAACACACTGTCACACTGCAAACTCAATGGCTATGAGCAATCTTCATACAGAAAAAGTGAAATATCTATCAAACTAATCCACCTACAAACAAATCGGTTGGTACACATATAGAAAACATGTTTACCAATAAGATTATATTAAATTTATACGGTTAGGGTTCTGGATTTCTATAAATTTGAATAAAACTGACGTTTTGCACTGCGCGTACCGGCAAACTGCCCGCGAAGGGTAAAATATGGCAATGCTATCTATGTCTATGTGGAGCATTTATTTTTGTAAAATAAATTTAAAAGCTTTCATTGGATCGATTAAAAATATCTTAATGCGCGATTGAAGAGGAAGATCTGAAGTATTTAATGTAACCTAAGAGCAATTTACGCTGAAAGTATTAAAAACAGAGATAATAGTGAAACTTGGGATATTCTGAGTGTCAGTGCCAGTGCATTGTCAATGGCCGTGAGCAATCTTCATACAGAAAAAGTGAAATATCTCTAAAACTACACCACTTAGAAACAAACTGCTTGGTACACATATAGAAAACATATTCAACGAATAGATTATATTAAATTTATATGGTTAGGGTTGTGCATTTCTATTAATTTTGAATGAAATAGACGTTGCATACAGGCAAACTCTATGGGTTGTTTACTGTCTGATATCGCCACAATGGCCGCGCATCCGGTTGATGACATCACGTGAATACCCTATATTGGCTATTGGACGTCAAAAGTATGGTCATTCTGACATACTGGTTTGTCGTTGTTGTTGTTAGTGGTAGCCTTACATGAATCAAATTCATTTACCAAAAAAAAACTAAAAACACACATGTACATAAATTACCTGGGACATGTCAAACTTGAGGATTTCCTTCAGGTAAGTGGGCATGCACATGAGTAGGGTGTAAAAGCCCCAGTTGTTGCAGGTATGTGCCATCAGTATTGCCCAGAATGGACGCGATTTCAAGATGGCCGCTACAGGAACAGGCAGCTTCTGTGAGGATGAAACAAATGCAACAGAATTAAAGAAAATCATATTAAAGTTGCGTAAAATAGTGGTTCTTTTCTTTTGGCTTAAAATATTGGTTCTTTAAAAAAATTGTTGTCTTACTTAAAATAATGGTTCTTTTCGAATACAGTAAAACCTCTCTAAATCGACCACCCTTGGAACCGACTTTAAGTGGTCCATTTAGGGAGGTGGTCGGTTTAGGGAGTTACAATATGGTTACAATGGTATTGTTGGGACCCAAAATAAAACGATCGATATAGGGGAGTGGTCGATCTGTAGAGGTGGTCGGTTAGGGAGGTTTTACTGTAGTTCATTTTGCTTAAAATATCGGCTCTTTTAAAAATGTTGTCTTACCTAAAATATTGGTTTAAAAAAATGTCTTACTTAAAATATTGGTTCTATTTAAATATGAGTTTATGCACCGCATTTAAATTATTTCAGCATCTCTTGTCCATTCAATACCCATATCACTATATACTTTTTTTTCTTTTTTTCTGTTTGGTACATTAGTTGTTTAAGCAGGGGAAATTTCAGTCGCAGGCGATTGGTCTTCCTCATTCCACTGCTCATTGCCCTATCCTATTAATGCCGAGCGTCTGGCTAGGAAGCGACAAGTATCAATTTTTAAGTCATTGGTTTGACTCGACCAGAATTCGAACCCACGACCCCAGGATCTACCACACGGGAGACGGACGCTCTAACTCATTTGGCCATCCTGTCCCGTTGTTACACTTCATTTCAACAAACTCAATATTTATTAGTCATTTAGAATTAAAATTTAAGATCCTACACGTATTCAACAGCAAATTTGAATTATTCAGTCAACAGTTGCCAATTCAATGCACATGTCTGTGGGGCCTAACAAGGAAATTAGTGCATGATTCCCTAAAATTTGAGTTCAAACTGCACTGACTGAATCTCACCAACCTAAAAAGTATAATAAAGGGGCTAGATTTTCTCACACCTATGGCGACTTTATAGTGCTGTCCCACTGGGAAATCAGGCCGCTGGCACCATGACCTGATATCCCACTCAGTCACATTATCCTGACACTGAGCCAACCAGGCACTCCACCCTATCATAATAATGCCAAGCGTCTGGTTAGGAAGCGACAAGTATACATTTTTAAGTCATTGGTCTGACTCGACCAGGGTTCAAATCTGTGGGTTCAAATCCGCGGTCTACCAAAGTGAGAGACACACCCTCAACTCATTCGGCCATCCCTTCTGGTCCCATCACATTGGAATTCAATAGTGATAAATTACCACTAGATACACGTTGCTTACCTCCTCGTTCTCATGGCCTAGGGCTCTTGTATCTCGTCTATGCCATCCGGTATGTAGATACTATCACTAAATACACATACTTACCTCTACTTTCTCACGGCCTATGACCTCCTATATGTAGGTACTATCACCAAATACATGTTCCATACCTATTCTTTCTCACGGGCTATGACCTACTGTATGTAGATACTATCAATAAATACCCATACTTACCTGTACTTTCTCATGGCTTATGACCTCCGGTATGTAGACACTATCACTAAATACATGTACTTACCTCTACTTTCTCATGGCTTATGACCTCCGGTATGTAGACACTATCACTAAATACATGTACTTACCTCTACTTTCTCATGGCTTATGACCTCCAGTATGTAGACACAATCACTAAATACACATACTTACCTCTACTTTCTCATGGCTTATGACCTCCGGTATGTAGACACTATCACTAAATACACATACTTACCTCTACTTTCTTATGGCTTATGACCTTTGGTATGTAGACACTATCACTAAATACACATACTTACCTCTACTTTCTCATGGCTTATGACCTCTGGTATGTAGACACTATCACTAAATACACATACTTACCTCTACTTTCTTATGGCTTATGACCTCTGGTATGTAGACACTATCACTAAATACACATACTTACCTCTACTTTCTCATGGCCTATGACCTCCGGTATGTAGACACTATCACTAAATACACATACTTACCTCTACTTTCTCATGGCTTATGACCTCCGGTATGTAGACACTATCACTAAATACACATACTTACCTCTACTTTCTTATGGCTTATGACCTCTGGTATGTAGACACTATCACTAAATACACATTCTTACCTCTACTTTCTCATGGTTTATGACCTCCGGTATGTAGACACTATCACTAAATACACATACTTACCTCTACTTTCTCATGGCTTATGACCTCCGGTATGTAGACACTATCACTAAATACACATACTTATCTCTACTTTCTCATGGTTTATGACCTCCGGTATGTAGACACTGTCACTAAATACACATACTTACCTCTACTTTCTCATGGTTTATGACCTCCGGTATGTAGACACTATCACTAAATACACATACTTACCTCTACTTTCTCATGGCTTATGACCTCCGGTATGTAGACACTATCACTAAATACACATACTTACGTCGACTTTCTCATGGCCTATGACCTCCTGAATGTAGATACTATCACTAAATACATGTATCACTAAATAAACATACTTACCTCTACTTTCTCATGGCTTATGACCTCTGGTATGTAGACACTATCACTAAATACACATACTTACCTCTACTTTCTCATGGCTTATGACCTCCGGTATGTAGACACTATCAGTAAATACATGTACTTACCTCTACTTTCTCATGGCCTATGGACTCTTGTATGTAGATACGTTCGGCAGCAGAGATACGAGGATGCGAAGATGGGCAGCTATAGGCCAGGAAACACCAGGCGACAAACCACACACACCCCAGCACACCTACAACCAGCAGAGAACCAGATGACAATTCCGCAGTCTCGCTTCTTTAGGGCTGTCACACTATGGCTTGTGACCACTTGCAACCACTTTGCGACCAAAAGTCAGTGCCATCCTTGCGACCAAAGCAAAAAAAAAGGTGGGAAATATAATGGTTGGTGATCGGTCAGTGACTGCTCGGCAACCTCTGGGCGACCATTTTGGTCACAAGGAGGTTGCAGGTGCTGCACCAAATACCTTCTTGCGACCAAAGCGGTCACCCGGAAGTCGCCGACCATTTTCAGTGCTTGCGATCAGTCGGCCTTTTGGTCGCAAGCCGTAGTGCGACTGGGGGCTTTACTCCATACAGCGTCGTTTGTTATAATGTCATTATGAGGTTACTACTCTGTCTACCTAGGTATCACAGTGCTAGTCAGCTATTTGCCAATATTGATGTGCCAGCCTTCTAGGCTGTTATCAGAAATCAAATTTAATACTAGTCTACCTGTCTATGTGGCTCCTGCCTGACAGGCCAGAGAATGTTATAATAAATGGACCTGTGAAAATAGGACAGTGATCTGAGATTTACCTCTGCCATATGGAGGCATTAGTAAAGACTACTGCATATAAAAAGTAAACCTTGTATTATTTAACGACTCCTCTAGAGCACTTTGATTTTTCATATCATCACCTATTGGACATCAAACATATGGTCATTCTGACATATTTCTTTGGAGGAAACCCTCCACTGCCACATAGGCTACTCTTTCCAATAAGCAGCAAGCACTTTCCCACATACAGGACAGCACATACCACAGCTTTTGATGAACCAGTTATGGACCACGGGTTGGAACGGAAAATCTCCCAAACTGCAAATGGGTCCACCGAGAAGGATCGATCGGATGACCAACAGTTTCACAGATGGGCACCATACCGCCTGAGCTACATCCCGCTCCAAACTACTGTATATCTACATATATGAATTCTTGCATCATTTATATATGTATGTATCTATATCTTTCCTAGGCTTCTAGCTAGCCACCCTTCCACCGTCACCCTGCCTTCCGGTGTCGTTGACAGCCAGGAACCAGTACACCTTTACAGATAGCTACTTGAACTTTACCGAATAGGTAGAAGACGGACGGCCACCCCCCGAACGGTCCGTACTGACACAGCAGGCCCGAGATGGGCAGGGATAGCATGGTGCCGAACTGTGCTCCTGAAATAAAGTGACAGAATATCAAGGGAGAGCACCTAACTGCATGGTGCGGAACTGCGCTCCTGAAATAAAGTAACAGAATATCAAGGGAGAGCACCTGACCACATGGTGCGGAACTGCACTTCTGAAATAAAGTGACAGAATATCAAGGGAGAGCACCTGACTGCATGGTGCCGAGCTGTGCTCCTGAAATAAAGAGACAGAATATCAAGGGAGAACACCTGAAAGCATGGTGCCGAACTGAGCTCCTGAAATAAAGTGACAGAATATCAAGGGAGAGCACCTGAAAGCATGGTGTCGAACTGCGCTCCTGAAATAAAGTGACAGAATATCAAGGGAGAGCACCTGAAAGCATGGTGCCGAACTGAGCTCCTGAAATAAAGAGACAGAATATCAAGGGAGAGCACCTGAAAGCATGGTGCCGAACTGCGCTCCTGAAATAAAGTGACAGAATATGAAAAGAGAGCACCACAAGATACATCATTATGAGAACCCAACAAAAGTAGTAAATAGCTAAATTATCATTTATTATTACGTCAGCTAACAATGGTCCTCCGAAGTAGCCTTTTCTGATATAAATCATGTGTTTCGTCCTCAGTTGCTATTAAAATTTTGGCGATTTTTTTCTTGAAGATTTATACTGACTATCATGGATAAGTCAGAATAGACTTGTTTTCACCATTAGACAGTTTATCGATAGAAAAGCCCAAGCCTACACTTTTACCGACCCAAGGGATTTTTAACCTCCCACACCACATAGACATGGTATGAGAGCAACCGGACTTTGATGACGCTGTAAGTTATACACAGCAGTGGAAATCCAAATTGGCAGAGGTAGGGGGGGGGGAACGGGGAATCAAACCACCTACCTTGAGATTAGGAGTCCGACCTAGAAAAAAGTCAGACACTCTAACCACTCTGCCACCACCACAAAATCTGGTACTAACAGATTTTGTGGTGGAAATATATATTCCCATTATGAATAATCATTAACATAAACTTTTTCAAAGAAAAGAATTTTCTAGTTGCAACACTAACAGTTAGCCATACTATGAGGAGTATCACTGACAAATATAACAAGTGAAGACTACGATGGCCGGTATTCGAGTAGTTTATTTCGGGCTTGCAGCCAACACAATAGCTCCGTGACGTCATTGTGTAGTAACTACCCACTCGTCGTGTTCACCAGTTTGTAGAGTCTAATACTCGGATCTGTGGATGTGTACGTAGGCTATGAGGAAAACAATACAGACAAAGAGAAAGGAAGAGAGTAAAGTGTAAGAAGAGAGAGAGTCCAGCCCTCTGGTTTATTATTATATAGTTACATGGGTTCTTGGTAGAGTATCATACCAACTCCTTCCAGCAATGGGAATCAAGCATTCCTGGTCGCTATGGATACCAGTGGTCTGCCCACCACCAGTAGCTGTATGGCCCCTTGGCCACCACCAACCTTGACCTTTTGAGTGTGGTGACCCCCTACCCCAGCAGAAGGGCTAGGCCCTGAGTGAAATCACACCCAAACCTGCCAGCACCACTATGTCTATCTACATCCCACTCAGGCACCACCTGCAAAACTGATATAATAGAAGTAAAAAAATTAATAAATGACATACACATGAATAAACCAAGTGGAATAGATGAAATCCCAACCAAAATACTGAAGGAGGCACTCCAAGCCATCGCTGCAACTATGGTAGACCTATTCAATGTCTCCTTTGAACAGGGGCATTTTATCTCAGCCTGGAAAATGGCAATCATCGCTGCCATTCACAAAACTGGAGACAAACCAAACATGGGAAACTACAGGCCAATATCAATTCTCCAAACCCCAGGCAAGCTCATTGAAAAAGTGTTACATAGGCACTTAAATGAACACCTGGAAAAAACAATATACTAAACGAAAGACAAGGGGGGCTTCAGGAAACTGCACTCCACATAAGAAACAATAGCTAACCTAACAAATGACACACTGGCATCAGTGAACCAAAAACAATTAGTTGGAACAGTCTTCATTAACTTCAGCAAAGCATTCGACACAGTAGACCATAATATACTACTGGAAAAACTACAAACCATGGGCATAAAATCCAATACTAAGAACTGGATAAAATGCTACCTGAGAAACAAGCAACAAAAAACTAAAATAAACAATACACTATCAGACAACCAACCTGTCACATGTGGTGTACCTCAAGGGTCAGTGTTAGGGCCACTGCGTTTAATAATCTACATAAATGGCATTGAGAAATGGCTGCAAACTGAATGCCTCGAACTAAATGCGGATGACACAGTCATATATGAAAAGGGCCCCACAGAAGAGATAAAAACTAAACTAATTAAGCTCCTACTAAAATAGGATGAATGGTGCGAGTCCATCAAGATAACCATCAATGCAAGCAAATCAAAAACAGTACTCTTCTCGCATAAACAAATGCCAGAAAGAAATCTACACTATAAGCTAGGAAACAAAACATTAGAAAATGTAGACCATTACGAATACCTAGGCCTTGAGGTGGACAGCCAACTAAACTACAACCTATGTATAAAGAAAAACATCCAAAAAGTAAACCACAAACTGTGGCTATTTGCAAAGCTAAGACACTACATCACACAAGAAATGTGCTCCCCTATTTTGACTATGGTGCTCCCCTATTTTGACTATGGGGATGTAAACTACATGGGCACGAAAAAAAAACTTCTAAAAAAAACTGCAAATACTGCAGAACAAAGCCCTAAAAATCTGCCTAAGAGTAGACAAGCTGCACACTACCTATGACATACACAAAAGAACTAAAGTAAAATTACTAGAAAATAGGAGAATAATTCATTTAAAAACATTAGCATATAGCTATCGTCAAAACAATAAACTCCTAACAAAACCACAAAGGAATACTAGAGCAAATAATCAGGAAAAACGCGAACACAGCAAATATAGTTATGGCATTTTTAATTAAGGAAAGTTAAACATCAGGTTATACAGATGTCAGCTCACAAATGCTTAAGAAACAAGGCTAGAGATGCTATGGCCCTACTTTCCACTTTCACATGTAGGGTGGGTGGAAGGCCAATTTAAGGCTGGTTATTGTCTCCTGGCTCCTCCGGTCGTAATGACCAAATCCTGTCGCTGCGCCGCCTTATATAGCAAAAGTCTACCCGAAAAGGGGCGCATCGGCAGTACGAGTGTACTGCGTAATACGTCATCAAGTCCTGTCTACGCAATTGGCGACCAGGTTTAGAAAAGACCCGCTAGTCGGCATTTGAGTTTGTTACATAGTTCTAAAGAATTCCGCTAGTCGGCGACACAATAGATGCTGGAAATGCCTGCCAAGGGGTGGAACGCCCAAACGGTAAAGGAACGACAAATTCCTGACCTAAAAACATCCAAAAAATATGTGTGCAAAATAAGGCTAGGAAACCCCCACTAAGCTGCGCTGCAAGGGGGCATGGCCGTATGTCACGGCCCACCAGCAGGACGGCCAATGGAAGGTAACCATGCCAAAATTAGCCAGATAGCACACCACATAGCTATGTACAAGCCTATGATATGCAAATAGGGGTAGGCTAGTCTAGTAGTAAGAGAAAAATAAAATATATATATGCCAAGAAATTTTTTAAAAAACTAACATAGACTACTAACCATATCAACCAACTACCTACCTGCTACTGTAATGCAGGCAATCAAACACCTTACCAGCAGCTACTGTGTGATAAGATGACACCAACACTACAGCTGGCCAGCATTGAAAACAAGCCTGAGTAGTCGGGCTTATATGCTATGGACAGTATAAATACAGGCTCAATTTTCTTTTTAAACAAAAAAAAACACCAACCCATATATATATAGACCTGGCCAAGTACACCGATCAGTAATATAACAAGTGCATTTCCCCCTTGATGAATATCGGAATATTTTTCAATTAGGTACAGTACCCAACTTGGGCCCGCAAATGTGTTGCTAACTTGTCTTGGTGGGGAGGCTTGTGTGCCTCTGTGACCATGAGAGCTATACCGGCGGGGGCTAGCCCCGTGGCAGGTTTAACCAAGCTGGGCAGGACCCATGGTAGAGGACAGACTAAGAGCAGCAACTGGTCCTCCAGGTTGGGGGTTGGGCAATCACAGGAAGAAACCTACAATGCATACTAGGAAACCAAACACTGGAAAGTGTAAATCACTACAAATACCTAGGCCTAGAACTGGATAGCCAGCTAAACTACAATCTGTGTTTAACAAAAATCATACAAAAAGTAAATCACAAACTATGGCTATTTGCTAAACTAAGAAACTATATGACACAAGATATGTCAATAAAAATCTTCAAAGGCATGGTACTCCCCTACTTTGAGTATGGGGATGTAATCTACATGGGTGCTAAAAAAGAGCTACTTAAAGAATTGCAGATACTACAAAATAGGGCCTTGAAAATATGCCTGAAAGTAGACAAACTACACCCCACTTATGACCTACACAAAAGAACTAAAGTAAAGCTACTAGAAAACAGAAGGATAATCCACCTAAAAACATTAGCATATGGATATAGCCAAGACATTAAGCGTCTAACCCAACCACTAAGGGACACCAGAGCAAGCAAGGCACCACTACTAAGACAGACCAGAAGCCAGATCAAAGCCCATGAAAGGAGCACACTGGAAATGGCCGCCAAGGCATGGAATGCGCAAACGGTGAAAGAAAGACAAATCCCTGACCTAAAAACGTACAAAAAATATCTGTGCAAAATAAAAACTGGGAACCCCAACTGAACTGCACCACAAGGGGGCAGGTGATATGTCACGGCCCACCAACTGGACAGCCCAGGGTGGGATAACCGTAAATATAAAAGCCAGATAACATATCCAACAACAATATAAATCAAATCAATTTCAAACAAACATAACTCAACCACCTATTACGTACAAGCCTATGGACATGTAAATAAAATAGGCTAGTATAGAATTAAGTAGAAAAAAGTGGAAAACTCTTCCCAAGAAAACCCCAAAACACTAACATAGAACCTTAAGAAAACAACTAACATAGTAATAAGAATAGAACAAAAATACAATGCCAAGAGGGCCCAAAAAAACTAACATAGACTACTAAACGTACCAACAGACTATCTATCTGCTACTGAAATGCAGACAATCAAATAACTTATCAGCAGCTACTGTTTGGTAAGACAACACCAACACTACAGCTGGCCAGCATTGAAAACAAGCCTGGGTACCCAGGCTTACATGCTATGGACAGAATAAATACAGCCTCAATAAAAATTAAAAAAAATTTAAAAAAACCACCCCGGAAAAAAGAACAATGTTTCAGAATCACGAACAAGAAACTCAAGGCCCAGGACCAGGAAAACTGGAGAGCCCTTGTTCGTGGCCTATGCCCAAAGTTGGGTGGTAGGCGACACGTTCATCTACGACACGGCTGAGGAGGTGTTTGTGTGGGTGGGCGCTGACACCTCAACGGGCGAAGAAGAAGAAGACCCTACTTGACGAGGCAGTAGCTAGAATGCCAAGTCACCGTACACTCTTGCGCTTAAAATAAATCCTTACCTGAATAAATAAATGTGGCCAGCTTGCTGCGTTCATAAGGTGGTGCCCACTTGGCCAACATGGCACACATGGCTGGGAAGGTCACTCCCTGGAGAATCAAGGTCACCGGGTTTAAGGTCTATATTACAGGGTCCGGTCACATGTGAAGATATGGAATTCAAGGCTATTTCAAAGCTTTCAAGGCTGTTTTTGATAGGAATTCAAGGTTGTTTTCATTTCAATTTAAGAAAAAAAAAAAACAATGGTGAAAGGCGATTTTGGATTAATGTAGATCAATGTGGACAGTTGAATGGAATTCAAGGCTTTTCAAGGATAATTACCAAAAATAGGTTACATTCAAGACTTTCAAGACTTTCCAGGCCCCATATAGACCCTGATATTATTGAAATAATTGCGCAAACAGCTGGGAAGGTCAATCCCTGGAGAAGGAAGGTCACTGGGGTCATTGTCTATATGGTGCAAATGATGGTATACATGGCTGGGAAGGTCACTCCATGGAGAATCAAATTCACGGGGTCAACGTCTATATTATTGAAATAATGGCGCAATAGTTTGGAAGGTAACCCGCTGGAGAGTATTTATATGGTTGATTTTTGGAGTTTTACATCCTGGCAACATCTAAGGTCGTATCAGGACGGTACCGATTTGTGACACTGCACACTCATGCCAACTTTATAGTGCTGCCCCACTTGGAAATTAGGCCTCTGGCACCGTGACCCAATATCCCACTCAGTCAAATTATCCTGACACTGAGCTAACCAGTCCATACCCTATTCTATGAATGTGGAGCACCAGGTTAGGAAGCGACAAGTATCAATTTTAAAGTCATTGGTTTCACTCGACCGGGAACCGAATTCCCGACGTTCCGCACGCGAGGCCAGCGCTCTACCCACAACCTGCCACCCAGGAAGCGGGCACTCAACTCTACCACCAGTCGACATGATGGTAATCCTACACAAAACAATGTATGCAACGTTTATTATATAGTGACCTATATTATTTTTAAATCAAATATATTCACATTATGAATAATCATTAACACAAATCTTTTGAAAGAAAAGACATTTCTAGTTGCAAGGTCTTGGCATGATGTTCACATATAAGTCTCACCCAGGGTTCATACAAAAAGTTGGCATCCAGATTCAAGAATATTTCCAAGAACATCTTCATGGAGACATGCAAATATTTTTATACCTAAATTTGATACAATCTACTCAAAATTATGCAATGTTGTGAAAGTGAAAAACAATTCCACAAAAGTAACTGACAGGAATTTGTAAAACAAAAAACACCACCAAATTCATCTCCAATATCATGTGTTCATACAAAATGTAAGCCGCCATATTCTGCTTTCAGTCTGCATACAAACAGAGAAATAATGCATGCAGTGGTTAGCTACACGACTGAAAGTAACAAAGCAAGTGGAACCACGAGACTATTACTGTCCAGCACTGAAAACAAGTCATAAAGCTAAGACTCCTTCTACGCGGTATGCGGCATGCGAATGGGAGGATTCCTTCTACGCGGTATGCCCACCACCACCACTACCATATGTTTCCCCTCCGCACCTCTGTGTGTGACCGTTCCGTAATGATCAGTTGCCTCTCCTCATCTAAAATTAATGGACACATGCGACTGAGGTTTCTATTCGCATACCGCATGCCACACCGATCGCTACAGGGACCGATCGAGTTGCCGCATTCGCATACCGCGTGTAAGGAATGTAGCCCATTGACTTCAAGGCGTTTCGATTTTTTGCCGCATTCGCATACCGCATACCAGGTGTAAGGAATCTTAGCTTTAGACTTAACCGCTATGGGCAGCATAAATACACCATCACACACACAAAATAAAAAATTCAAGAACATCCAAGAACATATAGGGGCCTACCGTTAAATTCAAGAACATGCGAGGGTGCTCGAACCAACAAAAGTCCAAATTCAAGAAAGCCTAAGACTTTCGGCGACGCTTTCGAACGCTGGTCTCACCTCTCCGATGCCCTCAAGAACCCGGACGGTGAGGAAGACGTAGACGTTGAGCTTAGCCGCTAAAGGTGTGATGAGCGTTAGGACAGAGGTGCAGAGGACACCAAGCCCGAAGAGCCACTTTGCCCCAAACTGTTCAGCAAAGTAGCCACCTGGTACCTGCAATGAAGCTTTGTTTGTTGTTGTTTTACGTCCTAGCAACATCTATGGTCATATTAGGACGAGTACCGACTTGTGACAGTGCGCACCCATGGCGACTTTATAGTTCTGCCCCACTGGGAAATCAGGCCACTGGAACCATGATCTGATATCCCACTCACTCACATTATCCTGATACTGGGAAAAAAGCGGAAATGCTGATATTCTCCCATAGGTTTAACACTGTCAGGGAATCGCTGAAAATTTCCGGAAGTCGGGTTTCATATATATTGGTATATGCTGATAGTGCTGCGCTGTTTGAAGCATTTATTAGTGGTATACGCTGATTGTGCTGCGGAGTCTGCACCACGTATTAGTACAGATCTACGCTGATGGTGCTGCGGGATTGAAAAATCCCGGAAATCCGCGGAAACGCGGAGATCTTTCATCCCTGATATATATATATATATATATATATACACACACACATCAACATGTACATGTGTATGTATATTACAGCAGATGGTTTGTTTGAAATAACAATTTACTGTTTATATGTCTTTGCGATTCTTTTAACCAAAAGTAACAAATAATTTATATTAGAAAAGAATTAAACATTTACGAAAAGAAATGTGGTGGGGAGTCACAACCTGATAGGGGAGTCGCTTTATTATGCAAAATGAAGTGATTGGAGAGTCGCTTTATTTTGGGAATCAGAATATTATCTCACACCAGTTCACCGAGTGTGTATCGGCTCACTGAGTAGGTTGGTTAGTGGAGTTGTATGTCCTGGCAACATCTAAGGTCACATCAGGACGGGTACCGACTTGTGACAGTGTGCACTCATGGTGAATTTATAGTGCTGTCCCACTGGGAAATCAGGCCGCCGGCACCATCAACTGATATCCCACTGTCACTTTATCCCGACATTGAGGCAACCAGTCCTATCCTAATAATGCCGGGCGCCTGGTTAGGAAGCGACAAGTGTCAATTTTGTAAGTCATTGGTTTGACTCGATCAGGAATTTAACTCCCGACCTTCCGCACGGGAGGCTTGCGCTCTACCGATTCGGCCACCACTGAGTAGGAATTGTTCCAGAAAGCCAGCACATAGATAAAAGTTACCCTACCTACAGTAGGTGGTCGGTGGTGGAGGAGTCAGGAAGAAGTAAAGCTTAGAGAGCATAAACTAACTTTAATGTCTCCAGTAGGCCTTCATATACAGTCACGTTAAAAAAAGTAAAGCTTGTTTTATTTCACGACGCCTATAGAGCACATTGATTTTTATCATTGGCTATTGGATGTCAAACATAGGGTCATTCTGACATATTTCTTTGGAGGAAACCCGCCACCACCACATAGGCTACTCTTTCAGATAAGCAGCAAGGGTTCTTTTATATGCACTTTACCATAGACAGGATAGCACATACCACAGGCTTCGATGAACCAGTTTAGTCCACTGGTTGGAATGGAAAATAGCAAAAACTGCAAATTGGTCCACTGAGCAGGATCAATCGGATGATCCACACCTTCACATGTGGACACTCTCCGCCTGAGCTACCTCAAGTAAAGTCTGTAGGGCATAAACTAAGCTTAATTTCTCCAGTAGGCCTTAAAGGCATGAAAGAGTAAACAAAATGTGATATATGACGTTACACGCATATCCTGTTGGCCACAGGGTTAATCAAATTGTTTGTAGCAAATTGATATAAGTATAACAGGGAGCATTTCGTTTTGAACATTTCGATTAGCAACAATTGCTAATCAATTTGGGAATTGATTACGATCTACTTAACTTGTATAGCGATTCATGACAAGATACCAAACAAAATGTTCCCTGTATAACTACCATAACTAGATATCAATGAAACATAAACTATATTATGGTAAGAGAAACAACAATTGAATCATGACTATAGCATTTTGTTTAAATTATCATTAAATTAAAACTCGTGAACAACCGGAACGTACAGCTCTAATCTAGTTACTACAATATTTAAGAGCCTTACCTGAAATTGGCCTATTTTTTAAAAGTAGAACAAGTTGAGGAAGAAAGAAACCGACCAACCTGTGTCACTATGTAGCCATAGAAGAAGGAACCAAGAAGAATCCCTTGAAGATTATTGTCCCATTGGAAGTAGCCTTCCTATAAAATCACACATTGTGTTAAGTAGTATACACACAGGCATATTTATCTAGGAAAAGTTACTTCCTTAAGAATTATATACTGTACTTTGCATTATGAAACTAAATATACCGTGTTCTCGCCTGGGCGTTTAAATTGGCAAATCACTGAAGTGGGGGGTAGACGTTTACCCACACATGGGCATTTACAAAATATTGACTAATTGGGTGTTAACCCACACATGGGCGTTAACCCGCAAGAATACAGTACTTGCTACAGAATTCATCATCCTAGATCTACAGAAAAATACACATCTATTGTTGGTTTCGATTAAGTATAATTAAAATAATCAAGCTTTCTTAAGGTGAAGGGTAATTTAAATACAGATTTGTGCTTACATATTTGACTGTGGTATTACCATGATCTTCAGTCGGACAGGCGTCTACTGAGCTGTTCTTTTGTTCTTGGTAAGAACTGTTTACCATAGCAACCATGGCAACGCTTAAATTCACTCTCAGGGCGTACACGTTGACGAATCCTAGGAACCCAATCACACTCAACACCAGCCGACATGATGGGAAACCTATATAAAACAACATATACATTACTTACAATATGCTTAGCTGTTTTGCATTTGTTTGTTTGTTGTTGTTTTACGTCCTAGCAACATCTAAGGTCATATCAGGACGGGGTAAGGGAAGCCGGAGACTGCATGGGAGAGAAACAGGTTTATTTCACAGTGAGGGACGGTTACAGTGCAGGGAATCAGTCCAGCTCATAGATATTGATGGGGGCCTCCCGGAGCGCCGGAAGCTCTGAGGCCACCGGAGCCGACCCAAAATACAAGGCTAAGGCTTGGGTGGCCTCAGAGGGGGCGAGGTGGGGGTAGTAGTTAAACACCGCCGAGGACTCCCAGGTGCCCTGCGCCATTATGCCCACCAGGTCGGCGCCTCGTGATGTGCACGCTTGGGCAGCCCCCCGCCATAGGCCGTAGAGGGTGAATCGGGAAGCCTCCGGGACCCGGGCCTCCGCGAGCGCCTCCCTCAGCATGGGGGTCAGCAACTGCGGGGTCAGGGGGGACCCCCATGTGGCACATGAACGCCGGGGTGTCAGAGGGGGCTGGGACCTGCTGCAGGGCCCGGAACCAGGCCCGGAACTGGCACAGGGGCGAGCCGGGCAGGGCCGGGACGAAGAGGGCGACGGCCTGCGATGGGGTCCTGATGGTCTTGGACGAGGAGATGGCGACCCGGAGCCCCTCGGGGCCGGGCTGAAGTCCCCGTGCCGCACCGTGTTGGGGCCTCCCCACCCGCCGTGGGAGGCGGAGAGGAGGTTCGATTGGCACATGATGGTGAAGAAACCGATGATCATCGCCGCCCAAGGGACCACACCGCGGTGACCTCGGGCACGGCAGTAGTCGTATATGTGCCGGATCATGGGCATCGTGATGGAGGGACTGTGCCTGACGGGGACCGGGAAGAGCCTCTCACCGCCCCGGCGGATGCGCCTGGGGGAAGGGGGCGCCGAAGGGGGCGGGGTTACCGTCCGCCTCCCAGACCCAGGAGCGCGTACCCAAGAAGGCGTTTGCCACTGAGGATGGTGAAGGCAGCAGACGGTGGAGGTGTGCGACGAACATGCCGACATCGTAGGGGGACGGCGCCAGGTGGTCAACCCGCCGGTCCAGCATGAACTCTACGTAGCGCGCGGCATGCCTCGAGCGATTGCGCCAGGTGCCTGGGGCAAGTGCCGCCCGGTGGAGGTTCATGAGATGCCCGTGGTCCCCGGAGTTGACATCTGCAATTAGAGGTGATGGTCAAACATGTCATGGGTATGGTGGACATGTATGCGAGACAGGTCATTTAGTCTGCATTGTTCGCGAACATAGTCAAGGGCGAGCGGGGAAGAGTGCACTCGGCTGAGGGCATCGGCCAGGAGGAGCTCAGCGCCAGGCTTGTGCCTCATCTTGACCGTGAAGGAGCCCAGAGCCGCCGCGAGCCATAGTTCGCGGGTGCAGGACCCCAGGGTGGCGTCAGTTGCTCGGCCGGACTCGAGAGCGGCGGCAGAGGTGGATGGTGGGATATGCCTGCCTGAACCGGTCATCGTACACCTCCGAGAAACAGCTCTCGGGAGAGAACGCGCCCCCACCGGTGAGGCATGAGTCGCACTCGATGACCCAGGTGGGGCGGACAGGGGCCGGCAAGAGGTAGAGTCCGTTCCCCCCGGCCGCGTAGTTGAAGAACCATCGGACGTCCTTTCGGAGGTCGAGGTCCACCTCGGCGACACTGGGGGGGGGCGCGCAGGCTCTGCAGCAGGCGGCACATGAATTTGCGCGCCGACGGGATACACCCGCTGATGTGCGCGAGCTTGCCTAAGAGTCTTTGGAGGGCCTTCCTGGTGAGGGAGGGTCTTGAGAGCCAGCAGCCGCAAGCTTCACAACGGGAGGGCAGCATTTGTCGGGTGCAAGCTCGACACCGAGGCTGGCGCAGAGGGCCAGGAGGGCATCAAAGGCCATGCAGGCGCGAAGGTATGAAGCCTCGCAGCCGACGAAAGCATCAACGTAGACGATGGAGAAGAACCCGTCCCGCGCCAGCAGTCAAGAGATGGCCGAGGTGATGCGGACGCAGGCAGCCCCGGAGGTCCTGCAACCGAAGGGCAGGGTGACGTCGACGTAGAGCTGGCTGTCGATGATGATGCAAAACAGGGCAGTGGAGAGAGGGACCGCGCGGAATTGCCGGTATATCCGGGCGACATCCGCGGTCCAGGAGAAGGTCCCCTGGCCCTCCCGGACGAGCCTGTTGCCCAGTTGGCGACCGCTGGGAGGGTGTAGACCTCAGGGAGGATGAGGTACTCACCCCGGGGGATGCCCGTGTTTACGCTTCTGCCGGGGGGGTATGACAAGTTGACAATGATCCGTCATTTGCCGGCCGCCGCCTTCGGCCTTGTCATAATCGGACTGCGCCCACGGGGAGAACTCTGAAGGGGCCCAGGATGGCGCCCATCCCGAGCTCCCAGGCGACGTATTCGGTAAGGAAGTGGGCATGGCCTGGGTCGAGGCGGAGTAGTTTGCCAGGAACCCAAACTCCAGCTGGTCGCCCAGAGTGGTGTGCGGGTGGTCGACCAGGGCCTTCCTCCAAGCGTTGATCTTGAGTCCCGACGGGATGGTGACGCGGGCGGCCAAAAAGTTCGGGAGAGCCGTGGCCCGGGCGACGTACGGCGCCGCATAGTCGGGGTAACGGCTCCAGGCATTACCCGAGATCATGGGCCAGAAGGCGTCGAGTTTCTTTTGATACTGGAGAGGGGAGGGCCCGCAGCGCAGCTCGACCGGGAGCGACTGCTGGTGTAGGCCGTCGATCACAGCATCGACCGGCTCCGAGAGGCCTACTGGGTCGGGGGCAGCCATCTTGGGCCGACAACCGGTGGTGGGGCGTGGAAGCTGCGCCCGGCCGGAGGCGGCGGATTAACGTCACATACAGTGGGGCGGGGCTGGCTGGGGTTGTTGTCTGGTGGGCTGCTGTGACGTCACTGGAGGGTTCCCCAGGTGTACCCTCGCCGCCGGTGGCCAGCCAGTCACCGGGCGGCGCCGCGGCCTGCCGCTGAGGCACCAGCGGAGCGAGTATGCAAATCCATATGCAAATTAGGGGAAACCCTGGGAGTGGGACGCGGCGGGCTGGGGCCGCCAGGCCGCAGCCGGGAACCAGTGGCGGTGGCGACGTGATGGGGGAATCCCAGTGATGTCACAGGGAGTGTCCGGGGGTGTGGGGAAGCCATGTGGCTCCGCCGCGAGAATATCAACAAACTTATGTGAGTGTTTACCGCAGGTGTCTTGGTTGCCGTACGCCGAGTTGCTGTCCAGTGGTGTTCCGTTGTCGTGTGCCATATGGGGGCGGGGAAAACTGCCCCGCCTGCCATCTAAAAAAACGCCGAGGTCTTTTTTGTCGCTCCCTTCTCGCGGGAGCGTTTCAAGTAGCACGCCGCCTCGGTGTGGTTGGTAATTATGCGCCTAACTTTGGCGCAGTAGCCGCAGACGTGTGCCAGCTTCTGGCTTCCGGTGCCGTGCGATTCTCCTTTCAGTGCTTTATCGCAGGAGTCGGGGCCTCGGTTCCACGCCATGCAAGGGGCGCCCATTGCCGCCCTGTCGTACGTGTTCCGGGCGTCCGGGGCCGCCTTAGGTGTTTTCGAGGCCTCGGCCATAGTGCCGTTCGTCGCGGCCGCGGTGTGTCCTGACAATGGCGATTATCTCGATTCGTACGGCCGTGATCGCAGCGGCGTCCCTCCAGCCGCGGGGGAAGGCCATCGGCAATTCGTGTGAAAATTTCCTCGGAGTATCGGCGTACTATACTCCAGGGCCCGTATGCAGGAAACGGTGTTACGGGAATTTGGTGTTAGCCGTTAAACGTGTATAGCTATCCCCGGCCGGGTGAAGTATGTCAAGTGGTATGCAGAAGCGCCTAAACGGTCAGTGTTAGCTAAACGTGAATTTATTTATAGATTTGGGAAATCCCTCTGCATCTGTAGCCATATATGAGGCTTAAATATATTAAATGGTGTCATATTTAACAGAATTACATACGCAATAAGTGAACTTTTTATTAAATTAACCCTAAATTCAAAGCAATATTAACGCTGCCGCCGCAACGGCGGCGATATTAATATGTTCGAATCGACGAATGTAAAGTAAACAAATCGCCGCCGCAACGACGTCCCTTGGCATTGGCCGGTTCGACAATATTAATATCGCCGGCTTTGTGGCGGCAGCGTTAATCTCGCTTCGATTTTAGGGTTAATTTAATAAAAATTTCACTTATTGCGTATGTAATTCTGTTAAATATGACAGCATTGAATAGATTTGGGCACAACCTTACGCTAACACCGCCCGTAAACCTGCTATGAAACGGGTTTAGGGTAAACGTGCGGTGTTTGCGTAACACCGCTTCCTGCATATGGAATTGTTCCCGCTAAACTGGAAATCCCGCCGCTAAACGGGAAATCCCGCGCTAAACACGTTTTGGACCCGTAACACCGACACCTGCATACGGCCCCAGGGCAGTGTACAATTTTCCTGCGCCACGGCTTCCTGGTGGGCTGAGAGGGCCACCAAGGCGTGGGCGGAGGAGCCACACTGGGTTTCCAGGCGCTTTAGTCCCAGGGTGTATTCCTGACGGGTGGCATCACCTTTTTTAACTGACTTGCCCTCGTCCCCCCTTTCAACCAAATTGGTTTTGCGGCTGTAGGACTTGGCGTCGGCTACGGCCACGATGATGCGTACGGCTTCCTTGGCGTGGGCTACGTAGAGCAGGGGCTATGGTAGCGGCTGTGCTCTCGGCCGTGAGTCTCGCGGTGGTGTTGTTGGCGCCCGGGGGCAGGGCGGCGGGGTGGCGTGTCCGTTGTGAAGGCCCGGGTTCGTCTCACCGGCCGGGGGCGCAGCGGAGGGGGTGTTTCCCAGGAAATGTCCGCCTCCGGGATCTCGCCGTCCAACTCGCCCGGAAGGCAAGACGGGGGTCATGGGGAAACCATCCGAGGGGGGGGTGGCCCTCCGCGGCGGGGGTAAAGGATGCCCATTCGCGCGGCCACCCGAGCCGGCTGGCGTCGGCCAGGGCCCATCGCAGACGCCTCCGCGAGCGCCCTTTCATGCCGGAGGACGTGTTCTTCCACTCGCTTCCACCTCGCCTCCATGGTCTGCTGCATCTGCAAGATCATTTCCTCCTGCTGTTTTGCGGTCGCGGAGGTGGCTGCGGGCCATTTGGGCTTCGCGGTCCGCCGGTGCATGGGGAACCAGGAGGGGGCTGGGTGTGCGCAGGAGGGGCAGGTGGTAGTTGTTGTTGGTCCCTCAGTGCAGCCCTGGCCGCCGGGGGGGGCAAGGGGGCGTGCATGTCCGTGGCTGCCTCGGCTATCTGTAGTATGGTGTCCTGTAAGGCGCCCATCCTGTCATCAAACCTAGCCTCCATTTCGGTGAGTCAGCGTTCAATGCGACCCTTCGTGTCCTGGGTGTGACCCGGGGTGGGGCGCGCCACGTGCTGATGCCCCGCAACTCGCAGGGAGGGCTTCCCCGGCAGGATGTAGGAGTCGTCACTGTCCACGGCCGACCCCTCAGCCACCACTGGCGACGCGAGGGCGTCGGGGCTCTCTTCGAGCGGGAGGGTAAGCCCAGGTTCCGCCAGTCCAGCAGGGGCGCGTATCCTGGCCGGGCGCCCCGGCTTCCTGCTTTTCCCGGCGGATCCGTGTCTGGGCATGGTGATTCTGTGCGGGTGCCAAAATTGAGTAGTGGTCAGTCCGGATGGGTGAAGCGGAGTGACCAGCATAGAGGCGTGAGTAGTGGTTATGAGCAGGGTAGGCTGTGATTGGCCGGAGGAGCCATGAGTGAGTTGGGGGTCGAGGGAGTGGGGATGGAGGGCCGGTAGGAGCGGGCGGCAGTGTGTGTGTGTGACCCCCCCCACCCACCACCCGGCAATGGTGGGGGAGGGGTGTTCTGCCTCGCAGCCCCGCAATGACCCCGAATGAGCACTCGCTCATTCCCCACAATTTTCATAGATATATGACTTTGAATTCTCGATGTCGGACATCCGGGCACTTTTTGCACTCACAACACGTGAAGGGTAAAACAAATGCCACTGTCATAGAGAAAACATTAAAACTACCCTAACTATCACAGTAATTTGTGCTTTTGGGTACTTTGAAAGCAATTTTCTCTTATTTCTATTAAATAGTTCAGATTTTTTCTAAAATTTCACATTCAGCTTTTTTTATCAGTTAATTGGAAGTTCTTGAATTTATTTAGCGAAAATAGGTTTGGAGGCCGTGATCTGGGGCCGTATGCACGAATCGGGGTTAGGGCCGTACCCGCGGCTAGGCTAGCTCTACACGGCTAAATGTGAGTAATTGCATACCAATTTCTCACATTTAGCCATGTGGAGCTAGCCCAGCCGCGGTTACGGCCCTAACCCCGATTCGTGCATACGGCCCCTGGTATGGCTACCACTGCCACTGGCACTGACACTCAGAATATCCCAACTTTCACTATTATCTGTTTTTAATCCTTTCAGATAAAATTGCTCTTAGGTTAAACTAAATACTTCAGATCTTCCTCTTCAATCGCGTATTAACTCTAAGATATTTTTAATAGTCCCAATCAATGAAAGCTTTAAAATTTATTTTGCAAAAATAAATGCTCCGCATAGACATACTATCACATAGATAAAAGATTCACCCGGTACTTGTAGTACACGGGTGAAGATCGGCCTTATATAAATACGGGCGAAAATAGCATTAGTATGGAACATGACCTAGACACTGTGGCTCCAGTATCAAATGGATACTTATATAGGCGCAGAGTTGGTGAAATGGGAGAGAATGCAAAAAGACAAGACGGCGGCAGCAGAACGCCGTCGATTTCACTTTTAAATCTTATTAAACTAGATATTATATTATATTTTTCAACTCAAAGGTAGCGGGCTCTCAATAATACATATGTAAAGAATAATTGTTGCTTCTTACTCTTAGATTGTGAAATTAGGCTCTCAATTCTTTGACCCGTATTTTCGCCACCTTTTACATAGGGTTGGTTTGCACCCCTACTCATCACATCAGGGCCGTGTTCAGGGTCCGTCTCGGAGGCGCCTCGGAGGCGCCCGTGACGTCAGGCTAGTCTGAACGGGTTTAGCTGTTGGCTCGAAATGCTGTGCTCTGATTGGATGAAACCACTGCAGGCGGCGGCCATTTTCGAGGCGCTGTTTGTCTCCTGCCTGAAAAGGGAGGCGTCGCCGAGACGTCGCCGAGACGCACCCTGAACGCAAATAGACCAAAAAGCATCGCGGAGACGTCGCCGAGGCGCCTCCGCGACGGACCCTGAACGCGGCCCAGGCTACTGCAGCAGTACGGGGTGAATCTTGTACCTAACTATCAGTAACACATAGCATTGCTGTGGCAAAAAAAACATTGCGTTGTTTTACCCTTTGCGAGTAGCTGCCAGGGCTGTGATGTCACGCCGACATAGAGAATGAATCCTGGGACTTACGTATTGTCTGTTTGACAGTGTCTAACTCGTCGACACTGTTCAACAGCTGACTGCTTTCAGCCCCATTGTTGTCCTCCATTTTGGCCACTAAGCATGGATCATGTGACTAAAGCGCACGGACCAAAGACGATCATATATGTACAGTAGGAATAGACACTCATTAATGCGCGCATACGAACCACCGTCTTTGCTCTATGATAGATGCACGCAATTCTTAATATGTGGTCTAATGTCTATATAATTCATGTGTTTAGATAATATTTCGTATTTATTTGATTCATTTATCTATTTTTAATGGCGCTAACTGAAATTTGTAATGGCCCAGATGAAAGGTGCTTCTTATAAGCCTAGAGATTCCTTTATACATTGCTTGGAGAAATATATCCCCGCGTAACCTTTAATTATTACTTACTCATGTAATACAAAGTTGACTATATGGGAGCATGCGTCCGTTATATAATACTTTCACGGTGAATACATTTTGTTGAATTCATTAATATACTTATTTTGAAATCCCAACAATAACAAAGATGTATCATTTGACAATACACAGACAAGAGAAAACTGTAAAAGGGCGGAGCGTTTAAATCTTGTCAAATAACCCAAATATTATTGACTATTCTTTCATTACAGATGAAGAAATAACAAGCAACGATGTCTAAACAGGTAGATGCACAATTGATTCAAATTAAAATGATATTCGATGCTTTCTATGGCAAATCTTCTGGGAAACACCGCCGTTCACGGTACACCGTACAGTGCATGATCATCATGCACTGTATGGATGATGGAGTGCTGAGACTGAGTGAAAACTGTTGCCTTTTTACGGAGACTCGGAGTGCCAGTGGCTATTCCGATTCGTACGGCGCGCCGTATCATCGTATGAATAGCTGATATTCTATTCGTACGGCGACGGCACAAAGTTGGTCAAATGCTCAAATCAAATTCAAGTAAAGTCAAGATTTGTACTTTGTTGTTTGGAGTTGTACGATTCTAGATGTATTGGAGAGATCAAGTGTTCACACTTCCTGTCTACCATTTTCATTTCGCTATAAAATAAGCCCCCAAAACAAAGGTGTGCCCCAAAGAGCTAATGCAAATTGTGCATTATGGGACACTCCTCACTATTGAACTGTCTATTCTTGGAACAGCAATTTGGCACAAAACGGCCGTCGCTGAACGCGGGTATGCGCGTTTCACCAGTACGTTCAGCATGTTTCTCAATCAGACTGAATGCTTTGCGTGGGTACATTATTTACAATTGCATCATAAACCATCATGCTCATGCATATTACACGAGTATGTCTTTCCATCCTTCTTTGTGATTTTAGCTTCATTATTCACCCTCTTTAGCTCAGTAACTTCTTCTTCGAGATGCAATATTTTATTTTGCATTTCTCGAACAAGTTTATTTATAGCAGAGAACTCAAGTTGCAACTTGTTGAACTTTACCAGCTGAACAGTATCGATTGATTTTAACTTCGTTTTCAACGTGTTTGAGTCTCAATCGTTTATGCACTCTTTGCAACTGCGTCAGGCTGGGATAATTAATTATCATGCTTGACTTTTGAATGTCCTTGCTCTCCCTTAAAGGGCTGTCACACTATGACATAAGAGCCAACGTAAGCCTGGCGTAGGTCACTTTTTTGTCATTATGTTGAGGAAAGTCTAGTTACATCATAGTTACCTTAGGCAGACGTCGAGTTATGTCGAGGT
The DNA here is from genome assembly GCA_030323885.1 of Branchipolynoe longqiensis. NCBI lineage: Eukaryota > Metazoa > Annelida > Polychaeta > Phyllodocida > Polynoidae > Branchipolynoe > Branchipolynoe longqiensis. Next base: position 77,207,656 of record CM059198.1, read on the forward strand.
TTTCAACATGTTGAAAACTTTGGACGTGATGCTCTGACGTTCGGTTGACGTCACACTCACGTTACGCCGACGTTAGATATGTGGGAGGGATGCGTTGGCTATGTTTGATCAACGGTCGGTTACGTCATAACAGATCCCGTCCTGATATGACTTTAGATGTTGCTAGGACGTAAAACAACAACAAACAAACAATCATAACAGAGAGCGTGTATAGATGAGAGGGACAACTCCTGCGAAAATCGGTAACACAGGCTACAGTGGTGCCTCTCGCGCTCATTGTTGAACAAGCCAAAATGACTCACATGGCAAACAAACAGTCCGAGAGATGTTTGTTGTTGTTTGGTTGTTGGTTGTGGATTGGTTGTTGGTTGGTTGGTGGTTGGTTGTTGGTTGGTTGGTTGTTGGTTGGTTGTGGATTGGTTGTTGGTTGGTTGATTGTTGGTTGGTTGTTGGTTGATTGTGGATTGGTTGTTGGTTGGCATGACGCTATACCGACATTACGCTCACGTCAACTACGCGGCATTGACGTCCCGAATTTGCATATTACGCCAAGATTTTCGACCTGTTAAATTTATTTTCACGTTGTCCCTACGCTGGTACGGTACGTCGTAGTGTGACAGGGCCATTAGTTGGTACCGTAGCTTAGCGATTGTCACATCTTTTTCAGGATGACTAGTAGTTTGACGATTTATATCCTGATTGAGACACTTTATTTGAGTCAGTCTCTGCTTATTAATCAGTCCTTTCAGGTGCTTCACATTCTCACGGTATCGCTTCTTTTGCTCACTTCTGGGATTGTATACAAAGTCTAAGCGCCTTTTCATCTGAAGCTTCCTAGGGGTCAAGTTATGTGAGGACCGAACAGATAATGCAATTGACGGAGAAACAGATTCAACATGTGGAGTACAAATGAGTGCATCGTCAGTATCCATGTCCATTGGAATGTTGTCAGTAGCAGCTGCCACACTAACCTCACAAACAGACGCAAACTTGGTGAACGCTTCATGACAGCGCTGGATGAAATCATCCATATCATTTTCTCGGCTAAGATGTTTAAATGAGTTGAGATTGTTCAAGACAGCATAATATTGTTTGGCGCGATACTACATTGGAATATTTCAGTAACAGCACGAATAGTCTTATGGAACCGATTTATCCTGTTCCATAAACAGAAGAAACACATGGCCCATGTTGATATCTTGATCAGGGATGGGGGTGTAGTTATCTATCAAGTATTGCCGACCAATACCTGGCTTGGTTGGTGGAAGTGACCTATTCTTCTTCATCATATACCTGAAAAATTAAAATTAGAATCAGAAAAAAAGGTAGCAATTATAAATAATCTAAAATAAATTAAGTCTATGCTCCATCACCTCCCTTAATAATGATAGTATGTGTTTAAAGTACACACTTGGGTGAAAAAATAGCAAGGCAAAATTAAAACAACATAAACGCTAACAATTCAAAATCACAACAACAACAAATAATTAATTTTACACCCCATCATCCTCATTACAGTTGCATCGTCTGATGTTTTTTAATTCCTGCCATTTTTTCTGAGATAAATATATTAAATTGATTGTTATAATCTACCTTACTTAGTTGGAAGTAACTTTGATTTTAAATGGCTCACTTTCGAGATATTTTAGATACAAGTTTATGCAGTAACAAGTTCTATTACTTTGATTCAGTATGCCCTCCTATGTGGCAGCAAATGCATAATAAGTACATCAGGATCTAAATTAGATGTGCATAATCAAATCGATTTGAGTGTTTTGGTTCTGAAAATTTTATGCTTCATCGGACTATGCAGCTTTAATAATATTATCTGTTTAATGTACACAACCAGATGAAATAAGTTAAAATAACAATATGTTCAAGCGGTCATTGATGACAGCATCTCACAACGTGAAGCACATGGCATTTGTTTAGTAAATATTGGGCATTGGCCAATCAGATTGCCGGAAATCAGTCACGTGACCTACAGTATGCCAGCTGACTACATTTTAGGCACAGAAGGTAGCTTTCAAGATATTCAAACATCTCGGACACAAAATAAAGAAATACTTAAATCACACTGTATATAATTGAATATTGAATAGATATAACCATTGAAGCCATTTGTTGTGCTATTTTATAAACAGCAGTAGGTTTAAATGGGCGTCTCCAGTGCGGATATTCAGATCTTTATGAAACTTCACATAATGAAAGTTAATACATTAAATAACTGATCTTTCCAGGAAAAAAAGAAGTCTGCCATGTTTCATGAGAGTAGTAACGGCTAACGTCGGGAAACTAGTTCTGTCAATTCTTTTTGGATTTTGACCAGACAAAAACTAAAATCTGTGCAATTTAATGGACTTCAAAATATCACCCCTCCACGCACAATTTGAGCAGAATTAACCCCCCAAATCTGCATTTCCATGCCCGACGAAAAACGGCACGCTGAAAAGTGAGACATCACAGCGCGAATTTAGCGCGACCGGCAAGCGCGGCGGATTTCCGAGTGTCTAGAAGTGAACAACAATACTTGCCTATCAATTGTAATGACGAAAATATGTCTGGTCAGCAGGCAGCAGGATGAGGGATAATGACGTTGGTGGCTTGACTTGACAAGTTGGTGGTGGATATGATTGATTGGGGGTGTTTGTAACCTTACGACGGTTACCGGTTGCAGAACTGCAACATTGGGTAGAGAGGCTCTGATAAATCGGCCCAATCTGTGGTTGAAGACTTAACTTCAGTAGGGAGTGTTGTAGAAGCTGGGGACATCTTCACAACGTTGTAACGGCGAGGCGTTGGGGCGGCAGCGAATCTCTTCGGTCCGGCGTGTAGTTGAGCTGTAGGTGTAGTGTAGTGTAGCACTTGAATCCGGTCAGCAGCAGGGGTTTGAGGAAGGCGGGCAAAGGTGGGAGCAGCGGTCGTTCCAGCAACAAGAACAAGACAGAGAAATCGTAAAGGTGAAGGGCCCCACCCAAGAACACAACTACCCTGGTCAGGTGAAGAAGTGTGCCTGGGAGAAATCGAAATGGGCAGAGTCTAGGAAAGAGAAATGAGAGCTGAGTCAAAGGACTGTGTCTATTTGCTCTATGGTGACCGTCCAGCGAGCCATAGACACGGACAGAGTAAGAGTAGAAAGTGAAATGCCGGCGGGCTCCCCCTCCTGGAACTCTTTTCAGACATATCGAGGAGGAGCATGGCCAGCGGAGAGGTGATAGAGAGAGGTGTGGACAGAGTGCGGTCCGGATAGCAAGTGTGGTGGTGGATAGCAGGCCTTATAAAGTTATATACACCAGGTAGGGACGGTCTGCGGTGCGGCGGCCTGTGTGAGCGGCACCGATTTGTGCACATTTCCAAATTAGCCAAATTTTGGTTTTTAGGGTCCCACCTGGAAGCTATTTTGCATATGATCTGTCCAATATTAAAGAATCTCATTCTCTATAGTACAAATAAGAAGCTACATTTTTTTACAGACCATCACTGTTAGTATTCTTTCTGAAATTTCATGTCAAACTTGCTAAATTCTGAAATTTCCAGCAACCACCAATAATAAATTCAGTAAAATATAAAAAAATACCTTGATGCGCATGATATAAATCTCAACCAAATATTGTTCTGGTTAGGTAGAGGAAGACTTAAACTTTCTGATGATATAATTTTCAAAACGATTCTGATCACTTTTCAAGGAGGATTAATGTCTTAATGTTTTCACTCCTTCAGTTCAATCAAATTTCCCACTCAAAAACACCCATGCTTGATATGCTAATGAAGCCTAGTTTCTTCTCTGTCTTTCACTGGTGGTTATTTTTAGCTCAGGTCACTACTCACCAAGGTAGCAATTTTAGGGAAGGGAGTAGCTCAGACTGGATGAAAACAAACTCGGTGAGCATGCTCAGAGCTGCTGATGGTACCCCCCAACAAGTGTCCATTGACTAATTTATTTCAGATTGGAGTCTTTTTAAAAGGGTTAAAATATGTCAAATTTCGCGCTGCGGACACCGTACACGCCCACTTTGGAGTACCTAATAACATGGGTAATTTGCGATGGGGCTGGAGGGGTAGGGCCTTAAGCCATCTTACGACATTCACCCACATAGCGATTTAAACCTGAACCACACTGCTTGCTGCCCCCTAGTGTCAAATGCAGACACTTTCAGGCCTTACGTCATACGACCGCCCCACCTATATTCTAACTTTCAAACTAAATTAAACTGATGCTGCCACCTTGCTGGTTTTTGTCCAGTCTGTGACGTCACAGCAAGCAACACATTCGCTCACTCGCCACCTGGACACAAACCCGCGAACACCACCTGGCCACCAATTTGAAGACTCCGACACCCGAAGATTCCGTCAAAATGCTGAAACGAACAAGTAAGCGAGTTAGTCAGCATGAAGAACCTGTCGCGTCCACGAGCAGACAAAAAATAAACCATGCCAAAAAAGGGTAGGCCCCGCTCAGTGGTCGCGAAGGCCACTAAACCAAAACGTACAATCTCCAAACGGCCAGTTCCCGCGATCTCCACCAGCAGTGACAGCAACTCTGATGGCACCGTGGCGGCCCCAAGCCCCAGCAATGGACTAAACAAGATTGAGAAGACCCTCACCGACCGACTTCAAACGGTCACACAAAACATACTGGAGAGGATTAACGCGCTGGAAAGGACAAAAACAACCGCTGCCAAAACACATGAGCGCTCGCTGGAAAGGGCGGGAAAATGTGGCCGCATTGATCACGTGGCCGCCGCTCCACCTCCCGCTCATCAACAACAGAGCGGAGACGGATCAGGAGCCGCACACGAACATGCACAAACACACGATCAAAATAACCAAAACATCATTAAAATACTAAATCTGACACAATAACAATTATTTATTGCCTCAAAGCACATCAATTTCACTACAATACACCGAAGAACTGACATTTTGGTTGAAGCGTTTACAGTGATAGAAATATGCACAAAATTTCACTTTTCCATCGTACAAGTCTGGTGTGATTTTTACTTGTCCTCCTAAATTTTCGCTTTTTGGCATTTTATACATTTGATTACCATGATTGTTATTATTAGTTGTTGAGCTCTTTAACTGGTTAATGGCAAATTAATTCCAGTGTCAAAGTATTGTTATATAAATGTACTTGGTTAACTTTAAATATCATTATTTTCAGCCCAACATTTTTACTTGTCCAATGGAAAAGCTCAAGCCATATTCTACTTGTCCGTGGCTTCTCTCACTTGGCTCAGACAAGCCTTATTTTGAATGCTGGTTTATATTCATGAATATGTGACATATTCATGCAATTACTTAAATACTGACTTACGCATGTTTTATCTTTGTGTGCTTTCAGGGATTGCCGTATGGATTTGGAAGGTATGTTGGAATATGCACTAGACATTTTTGGATTATGTATATTATTATGAGGACCTGAGATTCTGAAACTAATTATCAGGGATGACAATTCTCCGCTATTTCGCAGATTTTGCGATTAAATTTCTTTTTTCTTACCGATTAATGTTAAGCAAAATGCCAAGGAATCAGGATGTGTATGACAATAATTGCTTAGTTCGAATCCCATTCTTATATGACCTTAATTGTTGCTAGAATATAAAACCCAAGCAAGAAAAAGTTAGGTATGGGCGACATCATCATCATCATGCTGTCGGTCGCGATGCGACAAAGACTGCTTTCATTATTTGATTGCCGCTCTCCACATTTCATGAAAGCTGCCTGCAAAAGTGTTGCTTTTGCAAGTTACCAGTGACACTCTCTCAGGAAGCAATTAGAGGTTTCAGACCGGCAAGAACATGTCCAGACAGGCGCAAAACTATTTGTCCCTGCAGTGGCTGGTCGGGAGATGTTGGGAGTTCCATACATCAACCGCCCTTAATGCTGCTACAGTGACATGGTTTTCTGTTCAGGGTTTGCTCCCTTAGCCTTCGGTTCTGTCAAGAACCTGTACCACAAGGCAGTGGTTTACAACATATGGGCGACAACATAGTTGAAAACGGTATTCCGGGATTTTGTCACGATTCCATGACAGTGATATGCAGTCTATGGAAGAAAATCCGCGTTTTCGCAGTCAGTGTAATAATCCCGGTTTAATTTCCACCTTTTTTTTGCCGGAGGCCACTTTTTTTCTCTTTTTTTGGGTGTACATTAGTTGTTTAAGCAGGGGAAATTTCAGTACCAGACGACTGGTCTTCCTCATTCCACTGCTCCTTGCCCTGTCCTAGTAATGCCGAGCGTCTGGCTAGGAAGTGACAAGTATCAATTTTTAAGTCATTGGTTTGACTCGAACCCACGATCTACCAACACTTTAAACTCATTCGGCCATCCCGTCTTTCATCCCTGAATTATATATAGTAGTCCATCCGATAGGTTTTGTTTGTTTTCAGATTAATAACTGGTTGGTTGTTGGAGTTTTATGTCCTGGCAACATCTATCATATCAGGACGGGTACCGATTTGTGACAGTGCACACTCATGGCAACTTTATAGTGCTGCCCCACCAGCACCATGACCGGATATCAGACTCAGTCACATTATCCTGACACTGAGCAAACCAGTCCTTGCCCTATCCTATTAATGCCAAGCGCCAGGCTAGGAAGCAACAAGTATAAATTTTAAAGTCATTGGTTTGACTCGACCGGGAACCGAACTCCTGACCTTCTGCATGCGAGGCCCACACTCTACCAATTAGGCCACCGCGCCCGGTGATTAATAACTTTATTTTGCTAGACCCAATAGCATACTACAGCCCATGCTTTCCTAATTCACACGGAAGGTGACCTAAATTCAAATGTAAAAAAATACTATCACATTTTCAATACAACTGATCCAAACAGCACTCCTGGATTTATTTTATATTAATTTAAGTTTACAGTTTTTCCATCGCATATATTGCTTCACGGGAAAGATTTACTTTAGTCCAAAGATGGTTTTAAGACTTTTAATAAAAGTAAGTGAAGGAAGAACTAATTATTATGTGTTTTCTGCTGGTAATAGACGAGATCATCGTTCTGACTGCGCATGCGCTGAAAACGGCGCTGGCAGCAAAGCAAAGGCATACAACCATTGAGTTTGCCGATATGCGTAGGACAAAACTTCAATTTTATTCAAAATTAATTTGAAAAAATACTTAACAATTTGGCACAAACATGGATGGATGGATGCAATATAATAATATAATGAATATGTTTAAGACACAACGCTCCACAAATAAGCATTTTGAGCTAAGAAACATACAATTTCAGTCACTTTTACAGGCTGATATTTACATCACCATCGAGTAGAGACATAAGTGATTCTTGTTCTACCCTGTATTAGCATGTGCCATGTGCTTCTCGTGGGTTTGTTTTTCTTCCACGCATCCCACAATGCACTGCGCCGCTGGAAGGCCGATGTAGTCTATTGGATCGTTCTCTGAAACTGGGTATCACATTTGTGACATGGGCACTAAAAGTGAAAATAATAGAAAGTATCAAAAGAATAGCAGAATCCAGATGACAGAGTTGAAAAAAAGCTATTTCTCTTTTTGATTTTAATCTGATACAAATTGAGCAAATGTCCCGTGTATCATGGAGATCAAAAACGCATTTAGAACGTCATGATAACATACACAACATATTAAAACAAGATTTTATTGAATGCAGTTAAGCAAACAAAATGATGTCTTACAAGACAAAAGTTGAAAAAAGTGTAAATTTTAGGTGGTTTCACATTTTCACTTCAGCACAAAATCATACACGCATGCTTTTGATGCATTTTGTGGTACAGATTAAAGTTGCATAGTCCGATGGTTTTGAGTTTCTGAAATTTTCTGAGATAAATTCATTAGGTTGATCGTTATAATGTACCTTACTTTAGCTTGAAGTAACTTTTATTTTAAGTGGCTAACTTTTGAGATATTTGAAGTGGAACCATGCAAAATTAATTTTGGCAAGCTTGTCAAAACTCTGACCCCATAGGCTTCTGCAGTAACAGGTTCTATTCAATTGCCTCAGTATTCCTTTCTATGTGGTGACAAATGTTTAATAAGTGCACCAGTATCTAAGTTAAATATGTAGAATCAAATTAGATAATTGTTTTGGTTTTGAAAATTTGAAATTTCCATCGGACTATGCAGCTTTAAATACATGTCGTACTGCTAACATGCTTAATAATAATATCAGGGATGAAAGATCTTCACAATTTTGTGGATTTCCGCAACTTTTTATATTCACCGATTCCTGTTCACAAAATGTCAATATATATAACAGCAATAGACCCCCCCCCCCCCGCCATTTAAGGTAGTGACATCTATCAGCAGAATCTAGAACCATTCTATTCGGGTACATTCCCCCGAGTGCCTATTATTTCACATGCTATATCTCTGTAAAGAATGGTTGGAAAAATAATAAAATGCCTGATTATATTCACATATTCATATCACAACAGGATTCAAGCTCTTATCCGTGTAGTATATATTTGAAAAAAGACAACTATATTGTATTTTTCTTCTGGAATTTCGCCGCCGCTCTTTTCATGTATTTCACCCCACCAGTTAAGCTCGTGACATTTATCGACAGAATCTGAAACCACTCTATTCGTGTACTATCCAGCTTAACTGGCGGGCTCCATCTATTGGTTAGTCCAAATCGCGTTCTTATACGATCTTAGATGTTGCTAGAACATAAAAGCCAAGCAAGAAAGAGTTTGGCACGGATGATAAAACAGTCATGACAAGGGCAGTTGAAAGCTGACTCCCCACATTTCCCCCGAATTCCCTGACAGTGCTAATTACTCCTATGGGGGAATATCCACATTTTCACATAAATTCGCCATGGCATTGGTTTGTTTTTGTTTGTTGTTTTATGTCCTAGCAAGATCTAAGGTCATATCAAGACGGATACCGACTTGTGACAGTGCACACTCATGGTGACTTTATAGTGCTTACCCACCGGGAGAATAGGCCACCAGTACCATGACCTGATATCCTGCTCAGTCACATTATCCTGACACTGAGCCAACCAGTCCTTGCCCTATCCTAATAATGTTGAGCGCCTGGCTAGGAAGCCACAAGTATACATTTTTAAGTCATTGGTTTGACTCGACCAGGGTTCGAACCCACAAAACCATGGGTTTGGATTCCCCGATTTCCCAAAACAGGAGACGGACGCTCAACTCATCCGGCCATCTCTTCTCGTCCCATGGCATTGGTTCTGCTGGAACCTGCTAGGTGGCGGCAAGGTTTCAGCCTGAGCCTGCATTTATATTTTGCCGGAGACCACTTTCATCCCTGAAATATGCTGTATTGAGTTTCAGACTCAATTACAAAATCGCCAATATTTCTAGATGTCAATTTTATCTTGGAATACTCATTTTCTGAGATAACATCATAAACATTACTTCACATTTACAGGAGAACAGGCAAGAACTTGCTGGCGGGGAAGACGATACGAAAGCTGAGCAATGGAATGGATAACTTCGATGACTACTGGTCGGAATCGAGTAAGAATTTCCACTATCAATAGTACCATAGAAGTTAGAACAACCTACCTGTCTTCAATATATACCTCTGCATTCAGACCAATGTTGCAATGTTGTTTGTTGGAATTTTATGTCCTGGCAACATCTAAGGTCATCAGGACAGGTACTGACTTGTTACTGTGCACTCATGGCGACTTTATAGTGCTATCCCACTGTGAGACCAGGCCACTAGCTCAATGACCTGATATCCCACTCAATCATATCCTGATACTGAGCTAACCAGTCCTTGCCCTATCCTAATAATGCCGAGTGCCAGGCTATATAGGCGACAAGTATAAATTTGGTAAGTCTCACCCCCCCTCCCCTCCCCTCCCCTCCCCTCCCCTCCCCCTCCCCTTCCCTTCCCTTCCCTTCCCTTCCCTCCCCTCCCCTCACCTCACCTCACCTAACCTAACCTCACCTCCCTTGACCTCCCCTCCTCTCCTCTCCGCTCCCCTCCACTCATCTCACCTCCCGTCACCTCACCCCTCACCTCGCTCCCTCACCTCCCCTCCTCTCCCCTCCCCTCCCCTCCCCTCCCCTCCCCCTCCTTCTCCCCTCCCCTCTCCCTCCTCTCCCCCTCCTCCACTCACCTTCCCTCACCTCCTCTCCCCTCTCCTCCTCTCACCTCACCTCCCACCTCGCCTCACTCCCGTCAGCTCCGCTCCCCTCCCTACCTCACCTCACCGCCTCTCCCCACACCTCCCCCTCCCCCCCTCCCTCACCTCACCTCCTCTCACCTCTCCCCCCTCCTCCTCTCACCTCACCTCCGCTTCCCTCACCTCCCCTCCCCCCACTCCTCACCTCCTCTCCCTCACATCCCCTCTCCTCACCTCCAGTCACCTCACTCACCTCACCTCACCTCTTCCTCACCTCACCTCACCTCCTCTTCCCTCACCTCACCTCACCTCCCCTCACCCCACTCCCCTCTTCTCAACCCCCTCCCCCCCACCTCCACTCCCCTCTTCTTACCTCCCCTCCTATTCTCTATGTTATCCTTTGCTTCCCCCCCCCCCCCCCCCTACCCCCGGTACAACCCCCACACCAAATCACCCACACCCTATCGCTAGTGCCAGAACTAAATATAACCTTTGTGTTCTACAGAGCCAAAGGGCTTTCAAAGAAAAGGGTATGGACATTTTCTTAACAGTTTTTCTGTTCAATAATTACTAGGTAATGATGAAGAGTCGATTCTGAGAATGTTGGCTGAGGATTCACCAAGTAATAAACGTCCGGTTGTAAAAGTAAGTTATTTCTACCTTGTCCTTGTTTTCAAATTTTTTAAATGCACTGCATTACAAGCTAGGCAATTGTATTCCTAATCAAAGCTCAATTTTCACGGTAGAAGCCCGTGCACTCTTTCTCATTAGAGTGCATTGAGAACTGCGGCCAAATAAACTTTGTTGTCAACAGCAACTCTTTTTATCTCTCCTGGTGGCTGGAGAACTTTCTTTTCTTTCTTGAAGATTTATACTGCCTAACAATTATCATGGATAAGTCTGAATAAACTTGTTTTCACCATTAGACAGTTGGTCGATAGAAATCCCAAGCCTACACTTTTACCGACCCACGGGATTTTTAATCTCCCACACCACATAGACATGGTATGAGAGCAACTGGCCTTTGATGATGCTGTAAGTTATACATAGTGGTGGAAATCCAAATTGGCAGAGGTGATGGCATGGGGAATCGAACCACCGACCTTCAATTTAGGAGTGCTACCTATAAAAAGCTCAGACACTCTAACCACTCTGCCACAGAGAACACCACTTAAATTACATCACCCAATTTTTTAGAAACGCGATTCTGAAAATGAATTCCTTGGCAATGGCAGGGTACAACGCACGCTTGTAACAGGGTACCTGGCTATGCCGACATCCAAGCAAGCAAGCGTGCTGATTGAGCTGTGTTTGTTTGTTGTTGTTTTATGTCCGAGAAACATCTACGTTCATATCAGGACGAGTACTGACTTATGATAGCATGCACTCCTGGTGACTTTATAGTGCTGCCCCACGGGGAGACCTGGCTGCCAGCACCATGACCTGATATCGCACTCTGTCACATTATCCTGACATTGAGCCAACCAGGTGTTGCCCTATCCTAATAATGCCGAGTGACAGGCTAGGTAGCGACTAGATAAAAGATTCACCCCGTACTGACAGTACACGGGTGAAAACCAACCCATTAGAAAAGCTGGCGAAGAATTTCGACATGCTGGGGAAATAAATTGAGTGAATAATGTCTTAATTTAAGAAGCAAAATATATTCTTTATATATGTGTAGTGGTCTGCACTGACCTCTCAGGCAAGTAACCACATAGACAGGTAGGCGTGGGGAGTGTGTTGATATCAGGGAGCCTAGGTGGTGTAATGGTTAGCACACTGGCCCGGAATGCAAAGAGATGTGGGTTCGAGTCCCGCTCTAGGCGCAATATTTCCCATTTTCATCACCCCCATGACACTGGTTGCCGTGATCAGGATCCTGTACAAGCTTTGCGCTGTATGGTTGTTGAACCTACCCTGTGTATGTATGTGTTAGTGCATTGCCTGTATGTAATTGTAAGCATTACAAGACTTACAATTCCAGGGGGACGAGTGTAGTGGTCTGCACTGACCTCTCAGGCAAGTAACCACATAGACAGGTAGGCGTGGGGAGTGTGTTGATATCAGGGAGCCTAGGTGGTGTAATGGTTAGCACACTGGCCCGGAGTGCAAAGAGATGCGGGTTCGAGTCCCGCTCTAGGCGCAGTATTTCCCATTTTCATCACCCCCATGACATATGTTTTTATATTTACCCGTTACCTTTGAGTTGAAAAATATAATAAAACATCTAGTTTAATAAGATCTAAAAGTGAAATCGACAGCATCTTTTTCCATTCTCTCCCATTTCACCAAATCTGTGCCAATATATGTAGCCATTTGATCCTGGAACCATAGTTTCTAGTTCCTGTCCCATACTAAAGCTATTTTCGCCCATATTTATACTACGTTGTCGTTCACCCTTGTACTACAAGTACAGGGTGAATCTTTTATCTAGGTACCGACAAGTATCAATCTTTAAGTCATTGGTTTGATTTGACCAGGGTTCGAACCCACAAATGCATGGGTGCGGATCCCCCGATCTCCCAAAACAGGAGACGTATGCTCCACTCATTCGGCCATCCGTCTGGTACTGATTGAGTTGTGATAAGGCTCTGAACAGTGTTGTTACAGTGTCGGATCAACATTATCAACATTTTCACGGTCGTACAAAGCGTTCGACATTTTTTTAATATATTTTTTCTTCTTGAAGATTTATACTGCCTCTCATGGATAAGTCTGAATAGACTTGTTTTCACCATTAGACAGTTTGTCGATAGAAAGCCCGAGCCTACACTTTTACCGACCCAAGGGATTTTTAACCTCCCACACCACATAGACATGGTATGAGAGCAACTGGCCTTTGATGGCGCTGTAAGTTATACACAGCAGTGGAAATCCAAATTGGCAGAGGTGGGGGCACAGGGAATCGAACCACCAACCTTCAGATTAGGAGTCCGACCTAGAAAAAAGTCAGACACTCTAACCACTCCGCCACAGAGAACACCACATGGGGGGGCAGGGGGTCTATCAAGTACGGCTTTTATCATTTAATAAAATGTTGATTTTTTTCGGGGAACTTTTTTTGTTTGTATGTTAGTTGATTAAAGTTGCATACTCCGCTAAAAGCATCTAATTTTCAAAAGCAAACCACTTACTTAGATTTAGACCTACATATCCAACTAAGATACTGGTGCACTTATTAAGTATTTGTTGCTGCATAGAGGGACACACTTTAGAAGTCAATTTGATAGAAACTGTTACTGCCAAAGTCTAATGAGTCAGCATTTTTGACAAGCATGATGAAATTAATTTAGCATGTTTACACATCAAATATCTCCCAACTTAGCGATTTTAAATCAAAGTTACTTCAAACTGAAGTATGGTAGACTAGAATGATCAACCTAATATATCTATCTCACAAATGATGCAAACTCAAAACCATTAGACTATGCACCTTTAAGGAGGGGGATTTTCAAACTCCCCCAATAGCCGATGTCTACTTTTTGTGCTGGGGGTCGTTAAACAAACAAAGCGGATTTTCAATTGCAGACAATTGGTCTTCCTCATTCCACTGCTCCTTGTCCTATCTATCCTAGTAACACGAGGCTAGGTAGTGACAAGTATCAATGTTTACATTATTGGTTTGGTTCGACCAGGGTTTGAATCCCATGACCTACTAAAACCAGCAGACGGGACGGCCGAATGAGTTGAGGGTCCGTCTCCTGTTTTGGGAGATCGGGGGATCCGAACCTATGGGTTTGTGGGTTTGAACCCTGGTCGAGTTAAACCAAAGACTTAAAAATTGATACTTGTCGCTTCCTAGCCTGGCACTCGGCATTATTAGGATAGGGCAAGGACTGGTTGGCTCAGAGTCAGGATAATGTGACTGACTGGGATATCAGGTCATGGCACTGGTGGCCTGGTCTCCAAGTGGGGCAGCACTATAGAGTCACCATGAGTGCGCACTGTCACAAGTCGGTATCCGTCCTGATATGGCCTTAGATGTTACTAGGACATAAAACAACAACAACAAACAAACCTACCAAAATGTGAGGCAGGCGCTCAACTCATTTGGCGTCCCTGTGTGGGTGTGTAGTAAAATATTGATGCGTACAACTTTGAGTGGGTGGGGATGGGAGCAGGGTGCTGGAGAAGTAGCCCTCTTTGTACTACCTCATAAATGTTGAAAACTTTGGATAAGCCCTCAGTGTTTCATTGTGAACAAGAGAATCTGCTTTCTTTTCAAATAACACCAACAATCCAGTTAACCTCCACCTTGCGGTCGATGACGCCTTTCTCGGAGTCCTCTTATGGAACGTCAATGGAAGTAATCACCACCAGCCCTCGAACGGCGGCTTCGAACCCTCAGATCAGAAGCTCGCCCCGGGTTGTCTTACAGCCGTTGACAGATGAAACCATAGCAACAGCAATAGCAGGTAGCTCAATGCGAAACAACACGGAGGCAGGCAAACCTGCGCTACACAAGTCTGGGACTAATAATGCGGGCACCAACAGGTCAGTGGCCAGCCTTGGGATGACGCTGAACAAAGGCGGAGACGAGAGTGGGACCATTTCAAGAAACGAGATGGCAAGCTCACGTGTGGGCAGTGACCCCTCGCCAAATCAGGACTTCAACACCAAGAAAAGGTGTGTTTTTACTACCCTTGAACCTGTTTGAAGCTAATTGTGTTTGATCAGAGAGGGTTGTGAAAGAAATTCTATTAATGGGACTTTCCATCTTGGGTTTGCCATATTCCATATTGTCTCATTCTCTCTCTCTGTCTGTCTCTCTCTCTCTGTCTCTAACTGTCTCTCTCTGTCTCTGTGTCTCTCCCTTTGTCTCTCTCTCTGTCTGACTCTCTCTGTCTGTCTCCCTCTCTGTCTGTATCCCTCTCTGTCTGTCTCCCTCTCTGTCTGTCTCCCTCTCTCCCCCTCTCCCCCTTACCCCCTACCCCCTCTCTCTCCCTCCCTCCCTCTCCCTCTCTCTCTCTCCCTCTCTCATTCTCTCGACTTGTCCTTCTCTTTTTTTGTTGTTAAATGATCATTTTATTCAGCGAATAAAGGTAGTTTTTCAACCCCGAAGCACTGGTCTTCCGGCCATGTTATGTTACATTCGTTCACATATATAATAGCCTAAAATCAACAAGAGTTTGATACAAGTAAAGAAAAGAAGAAGAAAAGAAGAATAGTGCCGTTATCAAACAACATTGAGAGATAACGGGGTGTTAATTATATATTGTCAGTGTCGTGGTTAGGGTAAGTTTGTACTAATAATAAACATGGTGAATATGAAGCTATTCTGTTAGTAGAATTTGATGCAGTTAAATCTTTTACTTCGTTGCAGATTTGATAACAAATATAATATGATGTTTGCTATGGTTTCCTTGTGTTATTGTTAAAACTAGTTCAGTGAGCCCCTTTGGAAGAAATGGTACACATGTACAGTCAAGTGTTAGGAGATGGTATGGTAGTGGTGCTACCTATTTAGCTTAGTAAGTGTACTGCAGATGTCAATAACTATACCATATACCTTCTTTCTTTCTTTCTTTCTTTCTTTCTTTCTTTCTTTCTTTCTTTCTTTCTTTCTTTCTTTCTTTCTTTCTTTCTTTCTTTCTTTCTTTCTTTCTCTCTTTCTTTCTTTCTTTCTTTCTTTCTCTCTTTCTTTCTTTCTTTCTTTCTTCTTCTTTCTTTCTTTCTTTCTTTCTTTTTTTTTTTTTTCTTTTTATTTCTCTCTCTCTCTCTCTCTCTCTCTCTCTATATATATATATATATATATATATGGATTTCCATCTAATTGTGTCAGTTTATTTAAAGCTGCATAGTCCGATGAAAACATCAAATTTTCAAAACCAAAACACTTATCTAGATTTGATTCTACATATCCAACTTAGATACTGGTGCACTTATTAAGCATTTGTTGCTGCATGGAAGGGTATACTAAGTCAATTAATAGAAACCGTTACTACTTAAGTCTATGGTGTCAGAGTTTTGGCGTGCTTGCCAAAATGATTCTGGCATGTTTTGATGTCAAATATCTCCAAACTTAGCCATTTAAAATAAAAGTTACTTCAAACTAAAGTAAAGTAGATTCTAACGTATCTAAGAAAGGTGTCATTTTTTTGTTTGCGTTGGGGGGGGGGGGGGATCTGTTCCTAAGACTCGCCTGTTAGGGTTGCTTTTTCTGGCAAAAGAAATCTGTTCTTGTGATATTTTAAATCATGTCACTCTTACTAGTAAGTGCGCTTTTTTAAGTCTATGTTATTTATTTTAAATAACTTGTGCTTGGTAAGTCTCTGTCAAGGTGGTATCACAAACTGAGCGAGTATTTTATCCCTTGACTTTGCAATATTTCAGAAAGTACCTTGCAATATCCGTTCCTTTCTTTAATTCACAGATTAAGATACTCAGCGGGGTTGGACAGGTATGTGTGCTTAGTTTGTTTGATATATTTATATATTATATCAGTTATAAAAATAAGCAAAGTTTTTCCCTTGCCCATAAGACAAGTGTGGTATGATTTTTTACTCGGCCTGAGGTAAGAGGATGGTAGTTGATGACCAATAATAATAATAACACTACAGTAGATGAATGAAGCTGGACAATAAATAACTGGAGTGCAAAGCTTCCGATTAATTATACTCGTATATTGGTTATACATCACATATATATGGATCGTTTCATGGTAAATGGGGCCAAAGTGGGACATGAGGGTCAAAAATGAATATTGTATATATATATATATATTATATATATATATATATATATATAATATATATATATATATATTATATATATATATATATATAATATATAATATATATATATATATATAT
Source organism: Branchipolynoe longqiensis (assembly GCA_030323885.1). Lineage (NCBI taxonomy): Eukaryota > Metazoa > Annelida > Polychaeta > Phyllodocida > Polynoidae > Branchipolynoe > Branchipolynoe longqiensis. The sequence continues at coordinate 77,224,573 of CM059198.1, forward strand.
ATATATATATATGTGGGTCGTTCTCAGAAACTGTGTACCACTTGAGGTAGTCTACTAGAAATGCATATTTCAAAGAAACCCTTTATTGGAGTGTCAATATTTAGATTTCATCAGTTAGCCAAATAATGTGGGAGATAGTTTAGATCAAAAGTAAATGTTAATATTGTGTATTATGTATCTTATTGGGATGGATGTAGCTAAATACATAGAAAATTACATCACTAATTTGTGACATTGTCAACAGCATTGAAAATAAAGTGTCACAAACTTAATGAAAACCTCTGAACAACAGCTCATTTCACTTCAAATGGTCATATACAATGTCTTCATTAAGTTGAAGACATTTATTTCTAAACAAAAAATGTTAAATTATGAAATAGTTTACATTTTCTGGAGTCATTAACATCGTAACATTTCGTTTCCACTTGCAAGTACTATGAAACTCTGTATCAAACACTGAGTACAGATACAGTACAGGAACTATTTTCACCATTTGACACTATGCATGGACCCAGTTATGGTATAGTAAAAGATAAATCCTGAAATTGCCCCTAAACATTGAAATTTGAGCCGAACATTTGTGTAAAATTGTTGTTTCCACTTTGTTACTCTGCTAATCTGTTACTCTGCTAATATTTTCTTGCTTTTCTCTTTAATATTCACAAATAAGACAAAACCATAGCAATGAGGTTTCAAATTATTATTACTACTGTTTATAAAGCAAGTGGCATGTGAAATGTCCTAAAAATGTCAAGTTTTGTGTGGAAAATATTTGATTTTGGAGTCAGATTGGTTTCCATGCTATACTGCTATTTATTGGGTGTGAGCATCATTTGACCTACTTAAAAATGCCAGAATATGTTTATTTTCAATTTATTCAGATGCAAAAGGACATACACATTGAGGAAACTTGCTTATAGGACTTTGGCAGCATTTTGATTTTCTGGTACTGATGTCACACTATGGTACACAACTTCTGAGAAGACACCCTATATATATATATATATATATATATATATATATATAAATATATATTATATATTATATATATATATATAATAAATTTTATATGAACATTTTAACTGTTCCAGCTCAAGTGAAGTCTCTGCATCCACCTGTGACACGGAAGCCCACTTTGCACACCCTGTAGCATTAGCACCAAGACATACTCCGTTATTGACAAATGTAAAAGTATCCGCGACAAGCGAGAAGAAAGACCTAGTTGTTACTAATGCGACTAGAGTGGCAAATGAAGAAACAGTCAGTGCAAAAGCGATAGCTGCAAAAAAGAATGAGGCAGCTAGCAAAGCGAATGAGTCAGCTGGCAAAGCAAATGAGTCAGCTGACGAAGAGAATGAGGGAACTGACAAAGACAATGAGTCAGCTGACGAAGAGAATGAGGGAACTGACAAAGAGAATGAGTCAGCTGATGAAGAGAATGAGAGAACTGACAAAGAGAATGAGGTAACTGGCAAAGAAAATGAGAATCTGGTTACATTCAGAGAGTCTGAGACAACTACCGATGAAACAACGGAAGTCACTGGAGAATGCGCTAATGAATCAACTTTAGAGGAATCGGTTGAGGAGACGGAAGATACTATTGGGGAAAATGACGAAACCGCAGATAATTATGAAGTGCTTGTAGACGACAGAGAAGAAATAGTAACTGAAGACGATGCTACTGCAGAGGTACCTGAACAAACTATGGACAAATATGAGGCATCTGGAATCACAGAGGGAGAAGCAGTAGCTATGGATGTAAATGAAGCAGTTGGCAATAAATATGGAAGCACCACCAAAGACAAAGCAGTAACTGTTGGAATAATCAAAGCGGTTGTGTGCACCAGTATGGGAGCTTCAAAGGAGGTTGAATTGAATGAAGGGGCTGCTATTTCTGATAAAGCGAAGACAAGCACGAATGACAAGGATGTAGGTCACAGTGAAAGAGATCAAGATTTTGAAATTCAATTACATCATACCATTGAACCTGATGATGATGTATCTGTGTCAAGTACAATAGGCTTCGTCTCCCTTAACCCGGTGGGATATTCAAAGTCTATGTCAAGCTCTGTTACAGTTCAGACCAATGCAGCTACCGGCTTAGATGAGCTAGACAGTGAGGCTGACAACTTTGAAATAATAACCGAGGAGCTGGTAGCAAAGAACCACCATTGTGCTTCTAGCAAGTCTCGATCGAATGCTGATGTTCAGAACGGGATGAATAAATCCACCAAGACACAAGCAAAATCTGGCAGGACGAAAGCGAAAAAGAAACAAATTAGAACTGGTGTACGAAATAAGTCTGGATACATAAAACCTACCTTTGATAGTTCTTCAGAGTCTGAAGATGACACACAAATCCAGGTCAAACAGGGCAGAAAGAAGCAGGTAAAACAGTCTAGAAAGAACAAATCTTCAGGGAAAGAACCAAGTGAAGACCTAGTGAACAAGCTACCAAGAAAGAGTAATAAGAAAAACCAAGACAAGACCGATCGTGGCAAATTAGCTGAAGGAGGAAAAGCAAATAACAAATCTGGAACAGTTAAAAATACCTTGAAAGTAAATCGATTATTGAAAAATAGGCCTAGTTCCTTCAAATTATCCAATATCGCACAGAGTGAGCAAGAAAACTATGCTGATCGGCATTTATCAAATGCTAAAACAAAAGCGAAGAGATCTCAACTAAAAGGAAGGAAGGCTCCTTCTAAGCCAGCTAGTGATAAAAGGTGTTTAAAACGAAAGCTGTCATGCGATCCCATAAAATCTAAACAAGGACCGAAAAGAGCCAAGGCCACAATGTCAAAGTCTTTGGAACATGCAAGAGACGGTCAGTTAAAAGCTTTAGATGAAGATTTATTAGAACTGCAAGGGCAGAGTAAGAAGTCGGTGAAAAACAGAAAGAGCTTATCTAATGTAAAGGAACAACCAAATGCCTCAATACTAGATATGCCAGGAGAATTGGGAAAAGGACTAAAAAGGCAACATGCTTCAAGCAATGATGAATATATGGAAAATCCTGTGAAACGGAAAAGACGACAACAAAGACGCTCTTCAAGTTATGTTGCAAATGATCAAGAATTACTAGAAGACTCAATGAAAGGGTGTCAACCAGGGAGGCATGCGCGCTCTGATACCGGCTTAATGTCAACACAGTCTTCCATAGATGAGCCCATTAAAACCACCAAAAAGCAACAGGAAAAAGGAAAAGGCATGCCATTGAAGGCTAAAAATGCCAAAAAGAAAGAGAGAAAAGTAAATGGAAAGAAAGGGAAGCTAAATGCCAATTCCGCAGCACAAACTATAAAAGCTTCAAAACTACGGCAACTAAAGAAAAACGGTAAATCGTTAATGTCTTCGCATAACGAAAGCGGGGACATTGAAAATAGTCCTTGCCAAGTGACGCTAGAAAAACATGTGCCACGTAAACAAGGAAAACAACAAAAGAGAGATGAGTTTTCAAACCCAAGTATTAATCTATCGACAAAGCCTTTGGTGGAAGAGAATGTGAAGATTAACAAGAAGGGACAGCAAAAGGAAAACCGAAGCCAGCGTGGATCATCTCAACCCAACACAGAATCACCAGCGGAAAGTTTGGTAAATGAAGCAGAGAGGCTTACTAGAAAGAGGATTTTGTCAAAGTCTTTGGGTAACCTTAGTAATAATACTAAAGCTATTTTAAGTCACATAAAGCTTGGCAGAAAATCAAAGACTGGGAGATGCACATCTTCTCAGTCTATTATCGAAGGACCTTTGAAGGTCAGAAACAAATTGTCTGGGAAGAGAAAAGGTGTCAGGTTGTCAAGGTCTTATGACGATGCAAGCGAACAAGTCAATAGAAGAGGTAGCAGATTATCAGTACAAGGAAAGCAATGTCGGAGTGCAAATGAGATGGACGACACACAAAACAAGTGCCAGAGTCGGAAATCTTTAAGTGAAGCCGCTAATAAAAGGAAGAGCATGGTGTCTGACCAGAGAAGTCTACGTATGCTTGTAATGAATACAACTGGTGATAGTCATAGTTCTGATGAATATCAGGCTTTCGATGGGATGTCTGATTTGTCTATTGCCAACGACATGATGGATACCTACGAGGTGACCCTCAAAGATGCAAGCGTATTGCCAGATGCCGCAGATGCAGTGCCTGAAGACAAGCGAAAGAAATCCATTGCAAGAGGAAACTCACCAGCCCTGAAAAAGAGGCAATCTGCAAAGACATCTAAATTGAACAAAAAACAAACTGGTAGGTTTTCAGTCTTGAATTAAACTCCGTTTAAGTTCTGTACTGTTATATTTGTTTCAAATGTTTTTCAATCCTTCATTTTGCAAGATCATAAATGAAATAAAATGTAATTTCTGCTTTTATGGCCTATACACCCCTTACAGTGTACAGCTTGTAATCACATAATGCATAATCTTTGTTTGCAATACAGTAGTACCTGTCTTCAAAGGACAATTTTGTGTCCACACCAATATTGTCCTGAATTAGCAGGTTTCCTGGCATCGGAGGATAAGTCACATTAGACAAAGGCAGAATTTGCTGATCACAATGCTTGTAGAAGACAATTACTGCTCTATTATATTGGACTTGTGTCCTCCAAAACCATTTATTTTCTACAGCCCGCGACAGATATCTAGATTAATAGTATAATACTGTCTCATAATTCTTCAGGAAAGGCAAAGAAAATAACAAGGCGTAAATCCAAACGTCTGACGGCATACAATGATGCTGTCCCAGATCTGTACGCATCAAATGGTATGTACCTTAATCTATCAACTGCTAACTCACAAAGATGAAACTTTATTATAAGACGCATCTGATGATTGCTAAAATGAAATTGCCGCTAAGTAGATTTCCACACTTTTCTTGGAAGATTTTCCTTCTACATAATGAGATCATATTTTGTATTAATATTAATGATCAACAATACTGCCATGATTGCCCTACATACCAATTTTCATGTAAATAATCCTAATTTGAATAATGACTGGACAATCAGTATTTTGGCACTGACCTTTTTTGGGGGGTTATTTGGGGTTTTATATCCTAGAAATATCAGGGCATGTACTGACTCACTCATGGCAACTTTATAATACTGCCACACTGGGAGATCAGGCTGCTGGCACCATGATCCAATCACATTATCCTGATACTGAGCTAACCAGTCCTTGCCCTATCCTAGTAATACCAAGTGCAAGGCCAGGTCGCGACAAGTATTAATTTTGTAAGTCATTGATTTGAATCAGGCAGGACTCAACTCCCAACCTTCGACACAGGAAGCCTGCGCTCTTACCGATTCAGCTACTGCATCCGGTCTGCTGCAAAAACACAACCCTATTTAGAAGCATAACATATATTTACAATGAACAAAGAAAATGTTTATCTCATTGATATTTTTAAGTAGTTACAAAACAAGATAAATATGCTATTATGCTTTCTGTCTGAAGTTAAATTAATTTTATTTTCAGCTACTCTTGTACCTGAAACTTCGCTGAGTAAGATCTCATACTCGGATGTAGGTGATGAGCTGTCTCCACCGAGTAAGTGAACGTTTACTAACAATCTGCCTTCCAAATGTGTGTATCTTACCAGATGGGTTCACCAAATGAGTAGAAAGTTTTCTTCGTGTCTTAGAAATTATGTTATTTTTGTGTGTAGTGAGTGGTCTGCACTGACCTCTCAGGCAAGGAGCCACACAGACAAGTGAGCGTGGATAGGGATGGTTGTTGGAGTTTTACGTCCTTGCAACATCTAAGGTCATATCAGGACGGGCGTAGATATGATGACAGGGAGCCTAGGTGGTGTAATGGTTAGCACACTAGCCCGGGATGCAAGAGATGTGGGTTTGATTCCTGCTCTAGACACAATCTTTCCCATTTTTAACCCCCCCCCCCCCACATGACACTGGTGCCATGTCCAGGATCCTGTACAAGCTGTGTGCTGTATGGTTGTTGACCCTGTGCAATTAATTGTAAGCATTAAACGACTTCTGGACTTAAACCATTTAAAAGAGATACAATTCCAGAGGGACGAGTGTAGTGGTCTGCACTGACCTCTCAGGTAAGGAGCCGCATAGACAGGTGGGCATGGCTAGGATGATGACATTATGGAGCCTAGGTGGTGTAATGGTTAGCACACTAGCCAGAATGCAGGAGATGTGGGTTCGATTCCTGCTCTGGACACAATATTCCCCATTTTCATTACCCCCCCCCCCCATGCACGCCCCCCTCCCCCAACGACATGTGTGCTTGTGTTCAAAAATTGATTTATTTACCTAGTATATTGACACCTTCACTTATTTTATTGCGAAGCAAATATGATCTAATTTCTGTAATTTTGCAATGGTATGCCTGTAGAATTACACTAATTAGCGATACCTGTGTAACCTGCTGATTGCCATATAAGGCTAGTTCTCGCTGTTGTAGTGAACATAGGGGGATTTCTCGCAATTCTCACCAAAGAGTAATCCGTACGAGTTTTACAAAATAATTGTGCACGGATGAAAGCTCTCCGCAATTTCGTGCATTTCCACTGCAATCCCGCAGCACTATCAGTGTGTGCTAATACATTGTTTGACTGTTGCAGCACTGTCAGCGTACGCCAATATGTATGAAACCTGACTTATGGGAATTTTCCGCCATTCCCTAACAGTGCTAAGCGTATGGAGAATTTTTGCGGAAATTCGTCATCAGTTTACAGATAACTTTACCATAGGCATAGGTTTCCGTTTTTTTTGCCGGAGGCCACTTTGATCGTTGATTGTGACGAATCCCTAACGATGTTTGTTTAAACAATATTCAGTTGGAAGGCATTCGCGAGGTCGGAAGGCGCAGAGACTCTCAGCCATCCAAGTTCTTTCCACTGACACGCACAAGAACCAGAGAACAGTCTCTTCAAAGTCTCCCCCAGGTATACAACATTACATTACAATAGATGTTCTTATATAATCAAAAGACTTTTTTTTTTATTAGGTATACATTTTTTTTTCATCTGAATACAATCTTTCCTCAGCACTGAGGGACTGGTCTTCTTGGCATGTTTAGCTCATTTACACTTTAATTACTACAATTTTAGAATTCACCTACATGTTGATTGATTGATTGATTGATTGGTGGTTGCTTTACGCCGTGTCAGCAGCATAGGCCATATTCACGGCGAGAAATGTTTGTTTTTTATTCAAACCATTGCTTTTGCATGTAAAAGCAGACACTCAATTATGTGCCAATAGACACTCATTAAATTAGAAAGCTCACAATCATGTATTTGTGGTCAAGGGAAACAAATTCCCATAGAAAAAGAAAAGTTTGATTAATAATTGATAGAATTTATTTAGTAAACTATATCAGGTGGTACAGTCCAGCTGCCCTCAAGAAGGCTAAAATGTTTTCTTGTTTTACTTTAGTAAAAAGGTCATGCATACTGTCTGCAGTGTAGAATTGTTGGCACAGTGCCAAAAAATCAACGCAACTTAGTAAAATGTGTTTGAGTGTCAGCGGGGACTGACACCCAATACATTCAGCGGGAGATTCCCCCTTGAGCAGAAAAGCATGTGTAAGCTACGAGTGGCCAATACGGCAGCGGCTAAGGACCACTTGGTCCCGCCGACCTCCCGCATGAGTCTGTGGTGGTTTTCCCATGACCTACATGTAGGGAATGTATGATAAAGGGTTCCTGCGAATCCTTAAAAAGTCTTTAAATTGATTAGTCAAGTTTCAAGGCCTTGAAAAGTCTTAAATATGGTAACTTTTCTGTGAAAAGTCTTAAATATGGTAACTTTTCTGTGAAAGGTCTTAAAAAGGTCTTAAATTGGATTTGGCCCCTCTAATATTTTTTCAAGATATAGCAGACCTGTTATATCACAGACTAGATTGGCCAGCGAAGTGATCGTCCACAGAGAGATCCATAGATTGCATCGCCTCACTCATTTCTGTTAATATTTAATTAAATATGTATGTTACTTTGCCGCGAAAATAGGTCTTAAATTGTATAAACATTGGTATTAAAAAGTCTTTAAAAGGTCTTAAATGTGATTGGCAGATAGGTGCAGGAACCCTGATGTTAGCCCGAGTGGGTGGACAGAGGATTTCAGATGGGCCAATGCTGATGGTTGTTGGATGATTGTTGGAGTTTTACATCCTGGAAGCATCTAAGGTCATATCAGGACCCGTTCCGACTTGTGACAGTGCGCACTGATGGCAAATTTGTAATGCTGTCCCATTAACCCAAAATCCCATTGAGTTACGTTATCCTGACACTGAGCTAACCAGTCCTTGCCCATTCCTATTAATGACGAGCGCCAGGCTAGGAAGCGACAAGTATCAATTTGATAACTCATTGGTTTGACTGGACCGGGAAACAAAATCTTAGGAGGTCAATTATGACGCCGACACAGATGTAAAATAGTGTCTTTCTGTTTTTTATCACCCATGTACTGAATTATTTCACTGTGGAACTATTTTCTACTAACATCATGTATTACTACTTGTACTAGTAATAATGATATTCGTCAGGCAAAGCTGTATCAAAGTAGCACTTGTGCAATATTGATCTGCAGGTCTTTTATTGGAAGTTTGCCAATTATTAAGATAATCAAGTTATACTCGTGCCATGAAGTGATTAACTTAAGATATTGCATTTCGACCAGAATATGACTTAAGTAGAAATTAATTCTTCTTTTTCTTCTCCCCCCCCCCTCTTTCCCCCCCATCTCCTCCTTCTTCTTCTTCTTCTTCTTCTTCTTCTTCTTCTTCTTCTTCTATACCATCCTGATATGACCTTAGATGTTGCCAGGACATAAAACTCCAACAACCAACTAACCAATCTTCTTCTTACTTAATGTTGGCTTATTTCTATCATTGAACTACCATTTGCTGCCTTCCTAGGTGCTGGTGCGCGCAAGCAGCCACGCAAGTCGATTCTGCGCGTTGGTGGCACTCCGCGGGTGATGTCTGGCATTGCGCACTTCGCGGATGATTTGCCCAGCTACACGACTCGCAAATCCTACGGTAGCTCAGATATATTGCGCTTGCCCCGCTACTCGACAGCCAGCCCCATTCACATCAATGAGGTCACATGTTCGCAGCCGACTGAGCATCACACGATTGTGAAGGAGCGCAGCACTAAAATTAGTACGTCTTTCAATACAATTTATTAATATTAATAAACAGTTATTTAAAGCTGCATCATATTTTTTAAACCAAAGCAATTATCTAGATTTGATTCTACATATGTAACTTAGATACTGCTGCACTTATTAAACATTTTGTAATATCTGGGGAACTTGGCCGTCAGAGCCCCAGATACCACTACTCTCCCCAGGTGCATTCTGACAACTGTCTGTCAGTTCCCACCTGATTTCCCTCTCAACAAACTCATAAGGAAGAAAGGGAAGACAAGATTGACAGTGAAGAAGTTGTGTTTTATTGGCATCAACTCCTGTTCACCTACTAGCGACCTATCATCCTCACTGTACTGTCCACACAGATCCTCATTACTATTGTTTGTGTGTATAAAAATCATTGCCTCCAGCCCATTAAACCGGAGTCCCATGGTTGTTGCACACAGCTCAGTGCCTTTGGAATAGCTATTGGTGGTTTGTGTATAGAAAGTGGAGCCTCAGACAGAGTGTCTGGGTTCCTGGACAAGAGAAGAGTGCCTCCTGCTAGAGTGTCTGGCCAAGAGTCTCTCTCAAGAGTAAGTGCCAGAGTGGGGTCTGTGTGTCAGGTATAAGGAATGCAGGTGACTGGGCTCCCACAGCCAGCCAGCCAATCAGACACCCTCTACAGCAAGGGGGGCACTGCCCTAATAGGGGACAGCTGTCACTCAACCCCCAGCTGCAGGTGGTGTCCATAATGTGTGCAGGATGGCTGGGTGTGCTTGCCCATTGGCCCCGTGGTAACAGGTAGTTGCACACAGTTACAATAAACATATATTAAAAATGTCCTTCCCCTCCACTTGCACTCTTTCTGGCGCATAGAGGGAACATTTCACCAAACATTAACTGTCTCTTAAATATGAGCATCACATCACAATCTCGGGCACTATGTGTTATCACATTTTCCACATAGTCTCTTATGTCACACAGCGAGTGGGGCACCCATTGCTTCTCTGTTACATAACCTTGGTCCCCACTCCGTCGCCCGAGAATAGTAATGTTCTCTGCCAATATATAAATCAGAACCGAAAATCCATCTATTTTTACAATTTGTTACTACGTAGAAGGAACTACTGTCCTGAGGAAATTTGATATAATCTCTTACTGCAGGAGGCTATGGTGTCTGAGTTTTGCCATGCTTGCCAAAGTTAATTTAGCATGTTTGCACTTCTAATATCTCAAAAGTTAGCCATTTAAAATAAAAGTTACTTCAAACTAAAGTAAGGTAGATTATAACGATCAAATTAATATACTTAACTTAGAAAAATGACAGAAGCTCAAAACCATCGGACTATGAAACTTTAAAGGAAAGAATACTTAATGGAACCGTTTTTAATGGTTCTTATGGAATGAAAGCACAGGTTTCCATATTTATAACCTGGTTAAGAATGTACACAAACTTCATCTACCAGAAAAGGAAGGTTTTACCAGGTAAGTCTAGAAAACAAATTTGTATTTGTTAATAAATCATGCATCCCCGACCTCGGTGGTAACTTATTCTATAAAGTGGAGCCTGCAAAACAACAGGCACCATTGCTCTGTGACTGGAGTCGACACAGATACATGTAATAATATCTGATTGGACAATCTGACAGTTCTTATTCTATAAAGCGGAGTCTGCGACACAAAGGGCACAATTAATGTATGATTCTATAAAACAGAGTATGCGGCACAAAAGGCACAATTAATGTATGACTTATTCTATAAAGACCAGTCTGCAACAACAAAAGGCTCAAATGCTATATGACTTATTCTATAAAACAGAGTCTGCGACACAAAAGGCACAATTAAAGTATGACTTATTCTATAAAGCGCAGTCCGTGACACAAAAGGCACAATTAAAGTATGACTTATTCTATAAAGCAGAGTCTGTGACACAAAAGGCACAATTAATGTATGACTTATTCTATAAAGCAGAGTCTGCGACACAAAAGGCACAATTAAAGTATGACTTATTCTATAAAGCAGAGTCCGTGACACAAAAGGCACAACTAATGTATGACTTATTCTATAAAGTGGAGTCCGTGACACAAAAGGCACAATTAATGTATGACTTATTCTATAAAGAGTCTGCGACACAAAAGGCACAATTAATGTATGACTTATTCTATAAAGCGGAGTCCGTGACAGAAAAGACACAAATAATGTATGACTTATTCTATAAAGAGTCTGCGACACAAAAGGCACAACTAATGTATGACTTATTCTATAAAGAGTCTGCGACACAAAAGGCACAATTAATGTATGACTTATTCTATAAAGCAGAGTCCGTGACACAAAAGGCACAATTACTATATGACCTATTCTATCAATTTCTCCCCCGCTTAATCAACAAATGTAATTAAAAATTTTACATAAGAAAATTTCTCTTTGTAATCACTAATGCAGGGTCTATTCGGGGCCTGGAACGTCTTGAAAAGTGTTAACCTTCATTTACTCCATCTCAAGGCCATAAGAAGCCTTGAATTTAATCTATTTTGGGTAATTAGTCTTATAAAGCCTTGGATTCCATTAAACTCTCCATGCTGATGTAAATTAGTCCCAAATCGCCATTCACCATTGTTGTTTTTCCCTGAAATCCAAATAAAAATAGTCTTGAATTCCTTTAAAAAACAGCCTTGAAATAGCCTTGAATTTCATATCTTCACATGTGTACGCACCCTGCTAATAATGTACTCCCAACTTTCGCTTTGTAGTCCAACCTGTTTGCGATGATGAAGGTTTTCGAAGATCCAAGCGGACGCGAGTAAAGCCACTAGATTGGCACAAGAATGAGCGCATCATATATAAACTAGACGACTTAGGTTGGTGCTTGTTTTTAATTTATGGGAAAATTAACCGATAATTGGATCGAATGATTCGGCACTTTTGAATTTTGATAGAAATCCTTTTAAAGAATTTTATATCATTTACTTCAAATTCTGTATCAATCTTTTAAAGTTAAACATACTGTTTACTTGTAATTTTGTACTAATATACTTGAATCAAACATCAGCATCATCATCATGCTGTCGGTCGTGATGCGACAAAGACTGCTTTCATTACTTGACTGCCATTCTCCAACATTTCATGAAAGCTGCCTGCAAAAGTGTTGAAGTGCTGCTGGCTTTTGCAAGTTACCAGTGGCACTTTCTCAGGGAGCAAATAGAGGTTTCACACCGGCAAGAACATGTCAAGACAGGCGCAAAACTATTTGTCCCTGCAGTGGCTGGTCGGGAGATGTTGCTAGTTCCATACATCAACCGCCCTTAATGCTGCCACAGTGACATGGTTTTCTGTTTAGGGTTTGCTCCCTTAGCCTTCGGTTCTGTCAAGAACCTGTACCACAAGGTTGGTATACAACTCTGCATGGCAGGGGCGTTAAACTCCCTGAGGTATTGCTATACCTGCAATACCTGCATACCGTGTCTGCATACTGTCTGCTATTAATGTATCAATCTACTTTAATCAGGTACACAATTTACTTGTAATTCTGTATTATTCCATTTTAATCATGCGCTGTATAGTTGTTGAACCTACCCTGTGTATGTATATATAAGTGCATTGCCTGTTATGTATGTAATTGTAAACATTAAAAGACTTATTGCTGTAAACCATTTAAAAGACTTAACAATCCCAGGGGGATGAGTGTTATAGCCTACACTCATCTCTGAGGCAAGGAACCACATAGACAGGTAGGCGTGGGTATGGTGACAGCATCAAGGAGCCTAGGTTATGTAATGGTTAACACACTAGCCCTGGTATGGCAAAAAGTGTGAGTTTGACTCCTATTCTAGGCGCAATATTTCCCATTACAAGGTTTGCTACCCACCCAACCAACCCCAGCCAGTCTGCCGACGACGCTGGGCGGTGGGGGTGGGGGTGGGGGAGGGGTGTGTGAACCACACCACAAGACCACACACTGCAACATAGACATACAGGACGTGGTATTTCATTTGATATAAGAAAGCAGCTGTTATCGCAATTTTAATGCAACCCAATCAAAAGCAAATGTAGGGAAAGAGCGCTTCTAAGGTTGGTCACCAGGAAGCGTGTCGTCATTGGTTCAAAGTGAGTTTAAATGGGTAGGGCCTATTTTGAAGGAGAGGGGTGATCGGGGCACCAACCGTCAACGTCCGGTATAGACAACTTTGGGTGGCAGGTGGGATGCAGCAGCATGGCGCTGGTGCATACGAGCCATCGAGCCACCATGACCAGGCTGGCTGCATTCAAGCAGCTGTCCAGGAGACTCAGAGGCAGGTTCCCTACCCAACAGTGCTGGAGGGATGGAAACCAAGAAAATGTAATAGCTAGTTGTAAGCCGGCTTACAAAACCTTGCTGTTAATGCTTATTGTATTAGTTTCAGCAAGTACATCGAGATATGGAATCATGATTGTGGATAATATTAGGTACTCCGTCACCAATAATATTAGCGTAATAAATTATGCAACACATAAACACGCTGGTTCACAGCTTTGGGGAAGCTGCTGGTTCACAGCGTCGTAGCTCAGGTGGTAGAGTGTCCAGCTGTGAAGGTGTGGCTCGTCCGAGCGATCCTGCTCAGTGGACTCATTTGCAGTTTGGGCTATTTTCCGTTCCAACCAGTGGTCCACAACTGGTTCATCAAAGGCTGGGGTATGTACTGTCCTGTCTGTGGGAAATTGCATATAAAAGACCCCTTGCTGCTTATTGGAAAGGGTAGCCTATGTGTCGGTAGTGGGTTTCCTCCAAAGAAATATGTCAGAATGACCATATGTTTGACGTCCAATAGCCGATGATAAAAATCAATGTGCTCTAGAGGCGTCGTTAAATAAAACAAACTTTCCTTTGGTTCACAGCTTCAGTCCTTCATCAGCGAATGGCGAAGAGTAACTCGAAATACTCATATTGCTTGATCTTCTGCAGGGTTCATGGCAGTTGCGGGCATTGACTTGGGTGATGACGATGAACCGTCTAAGGAGAAGAAATTGAAACGACTTGTAAAGAAACAGAGTATGTACAGTATGACCCCGTTATAACGCTATCGTTCGGTTCCATATAATGCGATCGCGAAAAAATCGAGGCTGCATTAAATCGGGAAATTAGAAAATTATCTACATGCTGGGTAAATGAAATGAGCAGATACATTCTTAATTTAAGAAGCAAAATATATTTTTCACAAATATCTTAATATTTACCTGCTACTTTTGATTTGTAAAATATAATAAACCATAGTTTAATGGACTTTAAAAGTGAAATCGGTTGCATTCTATGGTCGCCATCTTGTCTTTTTGAATTCTCTCCCATTACACCAACTCTGTGCTGATATAAATTATAGGTAGACATTTGACACTGGAACCAGGAATTCTACTTCCTGTTCCATACTAAAGCTATTTTTGCCCGGATTTAGACTATTTTGTCATTCGCTCTTACTGCAAGTATGGGGTGAATCTTTTATCCAGTTGAGATGATGCTGTGTGGTTGGTTGCAGGGAACAAGATGAAGGCGCCTCGTACCCCGCGCCGCCTGTCGACGCACCACTCATTTACTGAGGAGGTGCAGGCACGCACTACCTCCATAATGCCGGTAGTCGACAATAGCACGCAGAAGGAGATAACAGTCGGTAAGTCTAAACTGCAGTATCTACTGCCAAAAAACAACAAAACCGGGCTCGGTAGCCGAATCGGTCTCGTGTGCGGGATATCTTGAGTTTGGTTCCTGGTCGAGTCAAACCGATGACTTATAAAATTGATATTTGTCGCTTCCTAGCCTGGCGCTCGGCATTAATTAGGACAAGGACTGGTTAGCTCAGTGTTAGGATAATGTGACTGAGTGGGATCTAGGGTCATGGTGCCGGGGGCCTGATTTCCCAGTGGGGTAGCACCATCAAGTCGCCATAAGTGCGCACTGGCACAAGTCGGTACCCGTCCGGATATGACCTTAGATGTTGTCAGGATGTAAAACTCCAACAACCATCCAACCAACTGCCAAAAACAACCTACGCATTGTGTTACCTCACTTTGCGCAGTGGTACAGTTTCAGTCATGTGCTTAATGTAGCGTCTTACCTCACTTTGCGCAGTGGTACAGTTTCAGTCATGTGCTTAATGTAGCGTGTTACCTCACTTTGCGCAGTGGTACAGTTTCAGTCATGTGCTTAATGCAGCATGTTACCTCACTTTATGCAGTGGTACAGTTTCAGTCGTGTGCTCAATGTAGCGTGTTACCTCACTTTATGCAGTGGTACAGTTTCAGTCATGTGCTTAATGCAGCATGTTACCTCACTTTATGCAGTGGTACAGTTTCAGTCGTGTGCTCAATGTAGCGTGTTACCTCACTTTACGCAGTGGTACAGTTTCACTCATGTGCTTAATGTAGCGTCTTACCTCACTTTGCGCAGTGGTACAGTTTCAGTCATGTGCTTAATGTAGCGTCTTACCTCACTTTGCGCAGTGGTACAGTTTCAGTCATGTGCTTAATGTAGCGTCTTACCTCACTTTGCGCAGTGGTACAGTTTCAGTCATGTGCTTAATGCAGCATGTTACCTCACTTTATGCAGTGGTACAGTTTCAGTCGTGTGCTCAATGTAGCGTGTTACCTCACTTTATGCAGTGGTACGATTTCACTCATGTGCTTAATGTAGCGTCTTAACTCACTTTGCGCAGTGGTACAGTTTCACTCATGTGCTTATTTATATTTTTTATTGAGGCTGTATTTATACTGTCCATAGCATAGAAGCCCGGGTACCCAGGCTTGTTTTCAATGCTGGCCAGTTGTAGTGTTGGTGTTATCTTACTACACAGTGGCTGCTGATACGGTATTTGATTGCCTGCATTTCAGGAAATTTCAGTGGTACAGTTTCAGTCATGTGCTTAATGCATCGTGTTACCTCACTTTGCGCAGTGGTACAGTTTCAGTCATGTGCTTAATGCAGCAAGTTAGCTCACTTTGCGCAGTGGTACAGTTCCAGTCATGTGCTTAATGTAGGGTCGTACCTCACTCTGTGCAGTGGTACAGTTTCACTCATATGCTTAATGCAGCGTGTTACCTCACTTTGCACAGACTGCATCCGGTCTGCTGACACGCTCCTGTACCGGGGTCCACATGGCGGTCTGCCTTATGACGAGGACAAGTTCACCATGGCCAAGGCTCTCGTGCAGAAGGACTTCTCGGCCGGAAAGCTCCTCATCAGGCCCTCTGGCGAGAAGCAGCGGCAACTTGTACTATCAGACTCACTGGTAGGTATTTTATTTTGTTAAACCATCCAATTTAATTAAATTTATTATTTTAGCTAAATTTTATTTTCATTTTCTTTATTATTATTTTTCTTTCAATAAACAACTCATCATATACAATTTCAGCCTTCTCTTGAATGATGCAACTTTAAAGTTGTGTAGTACGATGGTTTTGAGTTTCTGTCATGTTTCTGAGATATATATATTAAATTGATTGTTATAATCTACCTTATTTTACTTCGAAGTGACTTATTTTAAATGGCGAAATTGTGAGATATGCAAACATAAAAAATTACCATCATCTTCGGCAGTAGCAGGTTCTATTAAAATGACCTAGTATTCCCTTCTCTGTGTGGCAACAAATGCGTAATAAGTGCGTAATGAGTAACTAAGCTAGATGTGTTGAATCAATTCTAGATAATTGTTTTGGTTTTGAAAATTTGATGTTTCATCGGACTATGCAGCTTTAAATAGCCTGTTACCATAGACTTAGGTTGGTTGGTTGTTGGAGTTTTACATCCTGGCAACATCTAAGGTCATATCAGGATGGGTACCGACTTGTGACTGCGCATTGATGGTAACTTTATAGTGCTGCCCCACTGGGGAGACCAGGCCGCCAGCACCATGACCTGATATCCCACTGGGACGTAGCTCAGGCGGTACAGCGTACACCTGTGAAGGTTTGGATCATCCGATCGATCCTGCTTAGTGGACACATTTGCAGTTTGGGCTATTTTCCGTTCCAACCAGTGGTCCACAACTGGTTCATCATAGGCTGTGGTATGTGCTGTCCTGTCTGGGAAAGTGCATATAAATGACCCCTTGCGGCTGATCGGAAAGAGTAGCCTATGTGACGGAAGCAGGTTTCCTCTAAAGAAATATGTCAGAATGACCATATGTTTGACATCCAGTCCTTGCCCGATCCTAATAATGCCGAGTGCCTGGCTAGGAAGCAACAAGTATCAAATTTTAAGTCATTAGTTTGATTCGACCAGGGTTTGAACTCATAGGTTCGAATCCAACAATCTACTAAAACGTGAGACGGACGCTCAACTCATTCGGCCATCTTACATGGTTCCCGCGGATCCTTGAAAAGTCTTTCAAAGTCTTCGATTGATTTATGTATTTTTAAGGCCTTCAAAAGGTATTAAATATGCTAAAATCATGTTATCAGGTCTTAAAAAGTATTAAATTTACGTTTTGAAGCAAATTGCCTATACATTGTGTCGTTAACCGAATTATGCCGAAGCTAACGCATGCGCTGGTAACCGATATTTGCATGTAGAACAGTATATTTGCATGTAGAAATGTGTATGATTTTGTACACTTAAGTATGATCAGATCTATTTTGTATATCTGACTATAGAGATTAAGAAATACATTTCTGAGTTTTTTCTTTTTAATCAATTATATACTTATTGATTAAAAAATAGTCTGCATAAACTTTTTTTTATATCTATCACAAAATTTCTATGAAAACAGGTCTTAAATTGTTTTCAAGATTGGCCTTGAAAAGTCTTAAAAAGGCTTAAATCTTGTCAACTAACAGCTGCAGGAACCATGTCTTAGGTCTTTTACTAACAAAAATAGATGTTTGATTCTTTGAGAAAAAGACTCACGTTAGAGTATTCTTTTTATTTTGTGTCAGGTGTTCTACATTGTCCATGGCCGACTTGGAGTGACAATCCACAAGACAACGACTATCCTGCAATCTGGTGACTTCTTCTTTGTTCCACAAGGTAAGTCAGTATTTCTAAGTTGGCCACTTAGCGGTCATCCAAGATTTTAAACATTTTCAAGGTCATGCAAAGAGTACTACCTTTTCAGCTCCCCCCTCCCCCCCTCCGCCCCCCCCCCCCCCCCCCCGCTAAAGTAGTACACATCAACATTTTACTACAGACCCAGACGGGGTGGCCAAATGAGTTGAGCGTTCGCCTCCTGTTTTGGGAGATCGGGGCTTTCGAACCCCTGGATTTATGGGTTTGAACCCTGGTCGAGTCAAATCATTGACTTAAAAATTGATACTTGTCGCTTCCTAGCCAGGTACTCGGCATTAATAGGATAGGGCAAGGACTGGTTGGCTCAGTGTCAGGATAATGTGACTGGGGCAGCACTATGAAGTCGCCATGAGTGCACACTCACAAGTTGGTACCCGTCCTGATATGACCTTAGATGTTGCTAGGACATAAAACAAACAAACAAACAATCGAAGCCCGGGTTCGAACCCTGGTCGAGGTAAACCAATGACTTAAGAATTGATACTTGTCATTACCTAACCTGGCGCTCAGCATTACTAGGATAGGGCAAGGAGCAGTGGAATGAGGAAGACCAATTGTCCGCAATTGAAAAATCCCCTGCTTATTCAACCAATGTACAAAAACAACAAAAACTAAATGTCCGTAGAAAAATACCAACATTTTATTAAACGATAAAAGCTGTACTTGACTGACAGCCTCCCCCCCCCCCCCCCCCCCCCCCCCCCCCCCCCCTACCGTTGTGTGCTTTGTACGACTGTGAAATTTTGACAACTTTGGATGATACCCTTACTCAAATCCTTTTCGACGGGGAAACCTCAATCTTTAAAGCGGCATAGACTATTGCAACTAAATGAAAGTATCACATTTTTAAAGCTAAACCACTACCCTAGCTTTGATCCTACATATCAACTTAGCTACAAGTGAACTTATTAAGCATTTATTTGATGCTTATTAAGCATTTATTTTATAGATTGTTTGTTGCTGGAGTTTTGCATTCTAATAACATCTAAGATCATATCAGGATTTGTAGCGACTTGTGAGAGTGTGTTCTCATGGCAACTTTATATAGGACAATTTGTCTGCCAGCACCATGGCCTGATCTGCCTCTCAGTCACATTATCCTGATACTGAGCAAACCAATCCTAGCTGATTCCTACTAATGCTGTGCGTCAGGCTAGGTAATGACAAGTATCAATGTTGTCACTACCTAACCTGGCACTCGGCATTACTAGGATAGAGCAAGGACCAGTTAGCTCAGTATCAGGATAATGTGACAGATTGGGATATCGTGTCATGATGCTCTCTTTGATCTCCCAGTGGGGCCGCACTATGAAGTTACCATCAGTGCGCACTGTCACAAGTTAGTACCCGTCCTGATATGACCTGAGATGTTGCTAGAATGTAAAGCCCCAACAAACAAACAAACAAACAAACCAAAGCAGCCAAATTTATGAGTACACATGTGCGTTAATTTAACCGTTAATTGTAATATTATACATTTGTAATTTCAAATAAAGCATAAGACAAGAATTAAGCTGTCTTTTAAACTATTGAAGTTTTAAGAGATTTAATATATAAATATCTTTTCAGATTGAAATGAAAGAGTAATTTGATGACTGGCAATTTAGAAGAAGAAAAAAAGCAAGACTATGAGGAGTGTTGTGATTAGCCAATCATGTACAATTTATAATCTACATATAATACCAAACAGTGGTTAAGTTTTTTAGGGTCGTTCTGTTCACTACTCTTCTGTTATTCGGCACTGCCAACGCGCATTGTTGTACTCCACTGATGCTTCACCATGTATGGGTTGTTAATAGCATGGGTTTTTTTGCCTACCGTACATATTTCATATTAATTTTGATGATTTATTTTTTTACTAACTTTGGTCACTTTGACCAGCGTGGCATCTATTTGGAGTCACCTAACCACGAGTGTTGTTAACTCCGCCATTAGATAGTGCCACTGATATGGTTTACTGCATAATGGTACAGATGGATTCCACCAGGTGGCACTATATTGAAACGGGACCATGCATCAGTCTGGAATACAGCAAAGAACGTAGATCTATATATATATATATATATATATATAGTCTTTGAATATAGTCAGAGACTGTGAATATATATATATATATAGTCTTTGAATATAGTCAGAGACTGTGAATATATATACAGTAAAACCTCTAGCCGACCATCTCCACAGATCGACCACTCCCCTATATCGATCGCTTTATTTGGGTCCCAAACGATCGCCCATACAATACCATAGTAATGATAAAACAATTCCCTAAACTCACCACCTCCCTAAATGGACCATTTATAGT
This sequence comes from Branchipolynoe longqiensis, assembly GCA_030323885.1. Classification (NCBI taxonomy): domain Eukaryota; kingdom Metazoa; phylum Annelida; class Polychaeta; order Phyllodocida; family Polynoidae; genus Branchipolynoe; species Branchipolynoe longqiensis. The sequence goes on from CM059198.1 coordinate 77,245,001, forward strand.
TGGTCCCATGGTCGGGCGATTTAGACAGGTTTTAGTGTGTATATGAATATAATGACAGTTCAACACAATATTGGTGCAGGGATTGATGAGCCTTGCTTTAACCCGTGCATAGTGTCATATATGACAAGGCTACTACCAAATTGAGACTATTGCTGTTCAGCGATGAAAACAAGCCGCGGTGCGACTTACTCATTGTGGACAGGGTAAATAAACCATCCCTCCCCAAAAAAGGAGATACTTGACACCTTGTTGTCTTCTGTTTGCAGGCAATACATACAGCATGAAGAACTTACGTCGCGAAGAGGCCAAGCTTACGTTCTACCAACATAAACACCACTAGACTGACAGTTTTAGACATTTTAATTTTTTTTTAATAAAGATGTATATACGTAGTACCTCAGAAACTGTGAATGTTAGGCATCTTGCACGCGCAACATGATCCATGTCTAATGATGGCTTGTGTAATATATAGTTAAAATTAACTCTGTATATAAGTTCAAATGTGACCGTCCCGACGGGTCTATAGGCGATAACGGCCAGACGCAGCTGGCATACAGTGCTTAGAGCCCCTCACAGGTGGCGCCAGTGTGGCCCATGATGTACTACACAGGGTCAGTTAGATAGGATTCAGTGAATATAATATTACATAGGGAACTGAAGATAGATAGTGTCCTTGTTTATATTCCCATAATAGATTATAGAGCATATATATATATATCCAATGCCGTGAATACTGTAACTCGCACACATATATGTGTATACATATGTTATATATATATGTGTATGTATATATTATATAACATATATATAACATATGTATACATATATATGTGTATATATAGATAGATAGGTATAGACATGCACTTACTTGTATATACATATTAGCAGGCTCTTACCCACCAGGTTGATGTGTTTGTGAAAAGCCACTCCCTAATTACCTGTGCAAAGTGTATTTTCACCGTTCACGTATAAATATATATCTGTGTGTGTATATACATATATATATATTTATATATATATGTTTCCGACCGAGTGCTGAAACCCGCCCCGAGCAAGGATGGCGAGGTGCATGCCGGTCGCTTCCCCCCACCTATTGGGGGGGTCGGGGGGGGTGGGTGGGTGGAACCACTGCAGAGCTTATTACACGTGATAAAGGGTTAATCACTATCCATATATATAGCCACATATATATGTCGACCTATATGCGGGTCTAGGAATCACACTGTGCTGCCCCCCCCGCGGCTGGCGGGGGAATCACCTGCTGATTCGCGGCCGCCCCGTTGGGAGGCCCTGTGTTAGCTGTGTACCAGTGGGAGCCTGCGGGCCGCGCCAGTCCTCTCCAGTCCTCTCCAGTCCGCTCCAGCCCTCTCCAGTCCTCTCCAGTCCTCTCCAGTCCGCTCCAGTCCTCTCCAGTCCTCTCCAGTCCGCTCCAGTCCGCTCCAGTCCTCTCCAGCTCGGCATTGTAGCCGATACTTCCATTCGCAGTTCTTTTAGTGCATAGTCAGATGGTGTTGAGTTCCTGTCATTTTCTTAAGATAAATTTGGTAGATATATTGTTAGAATCTACTGTTCTCTGTTTTGAAGTAAATATGATTTAAAATGTCTAGCTTCAGAGATATCTGAAGTGCAACACAGCAAATTAATTTTGGCACGCTTGTCAAAACTCTGATGCCAATTGCCATTGCCTTCTGCAGAAAGAGGTTCTATTAACTTGACATAGCGTACCCTTCTATGCAGCAACAAATAGTTTAAAGTTGCATAGTCCGATGCTTCTAAGTGTTTGCCATTTTCTGAGCTAAGTACATTAGATCAATCATTGTAGCCTACTTTACTTTAGTTTGAAGTAACTTTTAATTTAAATGGTATATGTGTGTGTGTATATACATCATCATCATGCTGTCGGTCGCGATGCGACAAAGACTGCTTTCATTACTTGACTGCCGCTCTCCATTTAGCTCTCTGCTGTGAGAGTTGCGTCCATGAGTCGGTCTTAATGTCTCTCAGCTTGTGCGGTTGTACATTTCATGAAAGCTGCCTGCAAAAGTGTTGAAGTGCTGCTGGCTTTTGCAAGTTACCAGCGGCACTCTTTCGGGGAGCAAATAGAGGTTTCACACCAGCAAGAACATGTCAAGACAGGCGCAAAACTATTTGTCCCTGCAGTGGCTGGTCGGCTGATGTTGGGAGTTCCATACATCAACCACCCTTAATGCTGCCACAGTGACATGGTTTTCTGTTTAGGGTTTGCTCCCTTAGCCTTCGGTTCTGTCAAGAACCTGTACCACAAGGCAGTGGTTTACAACTCTGCAGAGCAGGGGCGTCAAACTCCCTGAGGTATTACTATACCTGCAATACCTGCATACCACATATACATATATTTTACCTCGGTATACAGCCTCAGGCTAGCCTCAGGCTAGGGAGAAGGAAGCACGTGAGGTACCAGCAAATTAGCATATACAACTCACGACTGGATTACGTGTCGTTGGGTTGCTCCGGCAAATTTAGTCTACATACAAGCAAATACGCAGTAAGTATAATAAAAACTGTGGTTAGCTTAATTATGATGCATTAGAGCATCATTATGGAAAGTTTAGACTTTCTTTGGTCCATATTGGACGAGTTATTTGGTTATAAAAAACCAAGGATAGAATTCCTTCTCGAAGGAACGAAACCGATCATTAGCGGTTCTGTCAACACCCGTGTCACCGTGTGATTATGGGTAGAGATGTGGGCTCGGCCTCATCTCCTGTGGAAATTCTCTCGTACTCTAATAGAGAGTAATGTTGGAGATGCTCCTGGGTTTCTTTTATAGACTCCCCACAAACTTTTTCCGGCGTTTCTCCGAGTTTCGTAGCATTTTCTCCAACTTGTTGACGTAGTAGTCACAGGTGGGAGAAGTGTGCGGAACAGAGGGATGGGCGGGACGATACACTGGTCCCGACCCCGCGTAAGGTTTGGGCTTGACCCACAATCCACGCACAAATTTAGCTTATTACGCCTGTGTTATAACGGTATAAACACGTTCTCTAACACCACTAGATGTCCAATTGAGTTTGAAACAACCATATTGTGACATATATATATACCGGGACTGACCAAAAATCTTTGTTTCAGTTCCCGATGGCCACGAAGCGGAGTAAGCGCGGTGCAGCAGCAGCCGAGGGGCGTGTTCCAAGTGGTTTGGACGAGGAGTACGACTCCTCACCCGTGTTGTCGGCAGTGCCTTCGACACAGCCCGGGGCGCATATTCTCTCCGGGGCGGACGAGGACATAGTGCCTGACGGCGCCGCGGCTCAAAATTGGGAGACTCGGTTTGCGGCGATGGAGAGTCATATTATGTCTCTCAAACCACCGGTGTCTCGTAAACGGCGAATGCCGAGTGTCCAAGATGAATCATCATTTGAGGATTTCTCGGAGACAGACTCAGCGATGGAGCTTAAGGCTCCTCCTCCTCCTTCTCCTAAACGGAGGAAGAAGAAGAAACATATCATTTCTTCTGGTGATGATTTCACCAAAGAACGGGGGAAGACTGGACTTCGCAAAAAGCGGAAGACCAAGTCCAAGAAGAAGAAGAGGAAAGATTCTTCTTCCGATTCTTCCACAGATTCCACTTCCACGGAATCAGACTCAGACACACAATATGAAGGTGTCTATGCTGCCATTGGTGGCAAAGTGGCTAAGAAAGTGGAGAAGCCAAAGGCTAAGCGTGTTAAAACCACTACGCTTATGCGCGAGACCATTAATGGCCATTTCCGCACGTTTAAAACCGGCGGAAATTATCTCCAAGTTAGGAGATGAATTAACAGGCATTAAAGGTGTTCCCAACTCCATCATTAAGGAGATGGATCGAGATGTCAATATGACGGATGACCGTAAGAGATTTGAGGGTGTGTTGCACACAGTGCATAAGGCGGTGCTTGGTACCCTAACAGCTATTGCTCCTGTGGCAAATAGAATGCAAAGAGAAAATAAGTTCTCGTCTTTGGCTAAAATGATGGACAAAGGAATTGCATTGTTAGCGGCGGCAGGTAATTACCTGTCGTACCGAAGATATGAGAATGTCTTCAAGTCGGTTTGCACAGATGCTGGCAAAGAAGTGGCTCGCTCAAAGAAGATTACGGATAATGATGGGAAAGAGTTTACGCTCTTTCTCGCTCCAGAGCCGATTAAAGGGAAACCCTTAGATAACACGAAAATGTTTGGCGGTCAACTACAATACCTCTATAAAGAGGTAGAAACTGCAGCCAAGAGTGGCAAAAACATGGATGGCAAGAAGAAACAGGAAACCCCTCGTTTCAAAAGGTCACGAGGGGATTTTCGTCCACGACGGTTCACCAGGGGAACCAGACCGGGCTCAAACTTCGGTCAAGCTTTTCGGGGCCGGGGCGCTCGCTCAGGCTGGACCGACAACACCGCACGGCCACTAGGCCGAGGCGTCAACTCGCCGAGACCTTTCCCCAGGGGCGGGTCCAAGTAGAGGTCAAAACACAGACGTTACAAGTCCTTGCAGCCTCTAAAACCACACAAACTGTAAGCAACTTTGTGGCTGGCAATATTAATAATCATATTTCTGAGTGGCACAAAATTACTAGTGACCAAGAAATTTTACAAATAGTTAGGGGTGTTCACATTCCCTTCACACAATTTCCGGTACAAGGCAGTATACCTTTTCCTTATAACATTGAACCGGTTGAACGAGAGGCACTAACTAAACAGGTACAAAAATTCTTTGAGAAAGGAATTATACAAAAAGTGACATACTGTTCAGGAGAGTTTATTTCAAACATCTTCTCGAGACCAAAGCCTAATGGCGAGGTTCGAATGATCCTGGATTTAACAATCCTTAATAAAATGGTTGAATATCGACATTTTAAAATGTTTTCGCTAGATACGGCACAAGATCTGATTACGCCAGATGCGTGGATGGCTAGTGTTGATTTACAAGATGCATATTATACGCTTCCCATAAGGGAAAAAGACCGGAAATTTCTTCGGTTTCTTTGGGATAACCAACTCTATGAGTTTACCTGCATGCCGAATGGTTTAGCTTGTGTCCCTCGTTTATTCACTAAACTGCTTAAACCTGTTTTCTCAGTAATGGCGTGGAAGGGTCACATAATGTTTCCATACATAGATGATTCCTTTATTATAGCATCAACACAAATTGATTGTGTGAATGCAGTTTTGGATTTATGTGCATTACTCACTAAACTGCGGTTTTATGTACATCCACAAAAGTCAGTGCTTAAACCAACAAAACAACTCAAATGTTTAGGGTTTATTCTGGATACACAGTCTCTTACAGTGTCGATAACAGAACAAAAACTAATTAAGTTTATGAATACAGCGACCCAGCTTATTAAGTTACCAAAGCCTAAAATTAGACAGGTCGCAGTCCTTATTGGGATAATGATATCGTATGCACCCGCTATTCTATACCGGAAGGCCCATATTAAATCTCTAGAAATAGATAAAAATTTAGCGTTAACACAAACTAAAGGGAATTTTGAGCGAAAGATGTTTATTTCGCAAGAAGGGCTACAGGATATTGGATGGTGGATGCAACACATAGCAAGTTCACCAAATCCAATCCGCATGGCGGTACCCAATACAGTAATTACTACTGATGCTTCGTTAGAAGGTTGGGGAGCTCATCGAGATGGGGTCACAACAGGAGGTAGATGGCTTGATGATGAAAAATCAGACCATATTAATGCGCTAGAATTGCGTGCTATTTATCTGGGGTTATGTAGTTTAGTAAAGATACATAAATCACAAGTTAGAATACTAACTGATAATGCTACTGCCATGGCATATATTCGTAACATGGGTGGAACCAAATCAAAGCCTTGCAATCAGTTGTCTAAACTGATTTGGAACTGGGCACAGGCTCAACAAGTCTGGCTGACTGTAGCGCATATTCCAGGGTCACAAAATACACTTGCAGACCATAAAAGTAGAAATTTCCATGACCATTTAGAATGGTCTCTCTCTACACCTTTGCTTAACTTCATTTGTGAAAAATGGGGTACACCTGAAGTTGACTTGTTTGCATCACGAAATAATAACAAATTACCTTGTTATGTTTCTTGGCATCCTGAACCGGATGCTTGGAAAGTAGATGCATTTGCTATTACCTGGGAAAATAATTATTTTTATATTTTCCCACCGTTTAGCATTATCAGCCGAGTTGTGAGGAAAATCGGCTTGGAAGGGACACATGCTATACTGGTGGTGCCCGATTGGGACACGCAACCTTGGCTGCCAGCAGTTTCACAACTGGCAAAAGAACATATACGATTCCCAAGAAAACTCGGGAATCTGACGCACCACGGACCGCTAGTGGTTCACGGCGACGTGTCAACGACACCCCTATTGGCATTCCTTTTCTAAGGAAACAGCTGCAGCAATTTGGATTGGACAAAATTACTGAGAACAGGATAGTATCTGATGCCTGGAGGCCAGGAACGGTCAAAATGTACACAACCTATTTAAAGAAATGGGGTGTACATTGTTTGTTAATGAAAGTCAATCCAACAAATCCAACAATTTCACAAGTAGCTCGTTTTCTTCGTTCTCTAGAGGATGAAGGACTATCCTTTGGGTCGATCAATGCGGCAAGATGTGCGTTATCAATCATATTACCTAGAATTAATGGCGAAACAGTTGGAAAACATTATGTCCTTTGTTATCTACTTCGGTCAATTTATCAAAGGAATCCTCCAAAACCAAAGTATAGTCGGTTTTGGGATGTTTCTATAGTATTTAAGTTGTTTCAGGCTTGGCCTCACAACTCGTGGTTAGATATAAAACAATTAGGTTTTAAGGTCGCGGTCCTGTTATTATTAGTAACGGGACACAGAGGACAGACGATTGTTGCTTTATCCTTAACTGGATTAGAAATAGACAAGAAACAAGCTATGTTTGATTTAGCACAATTGCTCAAATCGAACACGTTAGGTGACCATTTATCTACGGTTCACTTAGACTGCTTTCCGAATGATCGGAAATTATGTGTTGTGTCAGCCATACGGGCTTATATATCTAAGACAATGGATTTACGTGCATCACAACAACTATTAGTGAGCTTTATAAAGCCACATAAGGCAATTTCACGAGACACCCTTGCCAGATGGACAATTACGGTGTTGAAATTGGCTGGAGTGGATACGGGCAAATACTCTTCCCACTCAACTAGAGGTGCCATGGTCTCCAAGGCACGGTTGCTAGGTATTTCTGTGAAAAGAATACTAGCGCACGCAGGCTGGAAGACGGCTAAGTCGTTTGCAAAACATTACAACAAATGACTAGAAAAGCCTACCGGGATTGCAAAGCGCCTGTTCGCCAACTAACAAGAATAGGTGAGAACAAAAACGTTGAATGTTACAATAAGAATGAATGATATTAAGGATAAAAATGAATTATGTAAAAGTCTCCCTAGCCTGAGGCTAGCCTGAGGCTGTATACCGAGGTAAAATAGTATAGTTATACGAATCTTACCTGGGTATAGATGATGGATAACTGTTGTTTTCCCGAGGTATAAGCCTCGGGTAGACATGGGCTAGGGCCCACCCACCACGCCCTACCACGTCTATCCCGTTGGTGTACCATTACGGGAAAATCATAGTATCCATTGTATTGAAAGATCATTTTTTATCCTGAATAAGTAGGTTAAAATTGCTGGTACCTCACGTGCTTCCTTCTCCCTAGCCCACGTCTACCCGAGGCTTATACCTCGGGAAAACAACAGTTATCCATCATCTATACCCAGGTAAGATTCGTATAACTATACTATATATTTATATATATATATGTTTTGGAGATATTCGATGCAAAAACATGCCAAATTAATGTTGGCAAGTACACCAAAACTGTGAGACCATAGACTTCTGTAGTAACAAGTTTGGTTAAATTGACGTATTACGCCCTTCTATGCAGAAACAACTGCTTAACAAGTGAACCAGTATCTAAGGTGAATATCTAGGATCTAATCTAGAGAAGTGGTTTGGGTTTGAAAATGTGATGTTTTCATCGGACTATGCAGCTTTAATCAGTGTACCAGTGTCTAAGTTACATATGCAGCTTTAAGTCTAGCTGAGTGTTTTGCTTTAGAAAATTGTATGTTTTCATCGGACTGTGCAACTGGAATGTAGAATGTTTACTTGCACAATTCCTACGTAACCCAATTCATGAACAAAGACCCTATTTAGTTTGGTAATCAAGAGCCAGGTGTTTTTTTTGGGGTTTTTTTTCTTGAAGATTTATACTGCCTATCATGGATAAGTCTGAATAGACTTGCTTTCACCATTAGACAGTTTGTCGAGAAAGCCCGAGCCTACATTTTTACCGACCCAAGGGATTTTTAACCTCCCACACCACATAGACATGGTATGAGAGCAACTGGCCTTTGTTGACGCTGTAAGTTATACACAGCGGTGGAAATCCAAATTAGCAGAGGTGGGGGGGGGGGGCACATGGAATCGAACCACCGACCCTCAGATTAGGAGTCCAACCTAGAAAAAAGTCAGACACTCTAACCACTCTGCTACAGAGAACACCACATGAGTTAGAAGGGTTGCCAACCCTGACAGATTTGCAGTAAGGTGTACGATATTTGATGTCCCATCATCACCTTACGCCGTACAATACCATTAATATAGTAATATTATATAAATCTTACGGATTATTTGTATTAGAAAGTAATGTAGAGATCTATCAGAGAAAACAATTTAGAAATATATTAAATATGTCCAAAATGCACAACAGAGCATCTATGATTAAAAAGATTTTCTGGGCGAGTACCCCCCAGACTGCCCAATTGAAGCCGCTACTACCTCCAATATCACATTCCTTAGTCTTCTGGTTTTTCATTTTCCAATGTTGGCAACCCTGAGTTTGAAGTTATTTAAGGTATTGAGGTAAGTGGAGCATGCGTGGAAATACCACCCTACTTCCGGTATACGAGCATGCCAGGTTGCAGCTTCAGTCATTCCTCAAACACCAGTAGACAAACACCATGTAGACGTGTACTTGAAGGACCAGACGGGATGGCCGAATGAGTTAGAGCACCCGTCTCCCATGCTGGTAGATCGTGGGGTCGTGGGTTCGAACCCTGGTCGAGTCAAACCAATGACTTAAAAATTGATATTTGTCGCTTCCTAGCCAGGCGCTCAGCATTATTAGGACAGGGCAAGGACTGGTGTGCTCAGTATCAGGATAATGTGACTGAGTGGGATACCAGGTCATGGTGCCAGCAGCCTGGTTTCCCAGTGGGGCAGCACTATAAAGATGCCATGAGTGCGCACTGTCACAAGTCGGTACCCGTCCTGATATGACCTTAGATGTTGTTAGGATGTAAAACAACAACAAACAAACGTGTACTTGAGTATGAGTATTAGAATAATAGTATTAATAGTGAACTGCTTGTATAGGAGAAATGTAGTAAAATAGCTATTATTATCAATCAGTTTGATATCCCTCACAGTGTGTATTAAGGCTTTGTAGGGGGGGAGGGTGTAGCATGTGATTTGGCAGTCTATTTATCCACAAGCAGCTATTTTGTTTATGTCATGTATATTCATGTATATACCCTGGAATATGATCGTAATGTCATTTGTACTAAATAAATGTTTAGAGACATGGAAGTTGTTGATTTTGAAATGACATGTGAACATGTAGCTATTATTAGTGTAGTTCATACCAAAGCTATATGGGTCGTTCTCACAAAGTGTGCACCACCTTTGTGACATGGAAACCCAAAGTGAAAATATTCCAAATAATAACAATACATTTCAAACAAGAGCAGAATCCATGTCCATAGGTAGGTTTACATTTTCTGCACGTCAGAGTTGAAATTTCTTTTTTCACTCTTTGTTTTAGATTTATGCAAATTGCGAAAGCTGTTAAAATTAACTAGCATCCATACATAACTTCATTTTAACACATCCATATCATTATTTTAACACAATAAATTCAAGCACGATTTGATTGATTACAGTTAAGCCAAAAGAATTGATTCTTACAAGAACAAAATTTGAAAAACCCTGTGTGGTGTCAATATGCACATTTTCATATTTTTACTTTCACACAAAATGATATAAGCATATTTTGAATACATTTTGTGGGACAGATTAAATACATGTAATATTGCTAACATACTTAATAAACAGAATCGACAATAACTATTTGACTTACTACCCTAAAAAAGAAGGCAAAATCATTAACATTGTAACAATGGAAACCAATCATGTGGTACAGTTTCTGAGTGACCCGTAATGCAATGAGTTAATCTCGACAGAATTTCCTTTGGCATCCCAGACATCGTATGACGCCTTATATCATATATGTGGATTTCGTCTGGCCCCACGGGTTTGGGTAAAGGCTGAGTCAAATTGATGACTTACAAAATTGATCACCAGGCTATGTGGCAACAAAATATATCCTACTGTCACATTATCCTGATACTGAGCAAACCAGGGCCGCATTCAGGCTCCGTCTCGGAGGTGCCTCGGCGTGACGTCATGCTAGTCTGAACGGCAAAGGCAGTTTGTTGTCTCGAAAATGGCCACCCCTCATAGGCGGTGGCCATTTGCAATGGAAAAGCTGCGCTGTGATTGGCTGAAACCACTGGGCACAGCGGCCATTTTCGAGGCACTTTTTGTCTCCTGATTGAAAAGGGAGGCATCGCCGAGACGTCGCCGAGACGCACCCTGAACTGATTTAAGCCAAAAACCATCGCCGAGACATTGCCGAGGCGCCTCCGAGACGGACCCTGAACGCGGCCCTGTCCACATTATATCCGGGTAATACAAGGACTATTGATGTGATACCAGTCAGGCTAGTGTGATTGCCAACCACCAGGTGGCAGCACCTCAGAGCATGCAGGCACTGACAACCATCACCAGTTTCTCATGGTTGCACGGACAATGCATTGTAATTTGAAACCAGACGGGATGGCCGAATGATTGAGCGTCCGTCTCCGTCTTGGTAGGTCGTAGGTTTCCATCCTTAAACTGACCTAAAAATCAAAACTTGTCGCTCCCTAGTCAGGGGCTCGGCATTATTAGGATAGGGCAAGGACTGGTTGGCTCAGTGGCAGGATAATGTGACTGAGTGGGGTATCATATTATGGTGCTGGCAGCACTATAAAGTCGCCGTCAGTGTGCACTGTCACAAGTCGGTACCCGTCCTGATATGACCTTAGATGTTGCTAGGATGTAAAACAAACAAACCCACTGCATCCACAAGTCGGTACTCGTCCCGATATGACCTTAGATGTTGCTAGGATGTAAAACAACAAACAAACAAACCCACTGCATCCACAAGTCGGCACCCGTCCTGATATGACCTTAGATGTTGCTAGGATGTAAAACAACCAATCAACCTGTAATTTGAAAAGAAATATAGTAGTAATATATTACAATGCAATATGTTAGAAAGGCAGGCCTACAGTAGGAGGATATTCATGAGTACATCTTTACTCATCATCATCACCACCCAAACCATTTTTAAATGGCGGTCGATACTAGACTTCATTTCCTGCAAGTAGGGCTCATTCAACTAATAATCCTTTTCCGCGGAGCATGCACAGTGAGGTGCTGCCGTGTCCACTGGTTCTCGAACTGCCACCAGAGGGCGGGTTGGTGGTAGATATTGACAACAGGACCTTTTCCTGGGAACTAGTTGGCTCAGTGTCAGGATAATGTGACTGAATGGGAAATAAGGTTATGATGCTGGCGGCCTGGTCTCCCAGTGGGGCAGCAATATAAATTAGCCACGAGTATGCACTGTTACAATTCGGTAGCCGTCCGGATATGACCTTAGATGTTGTTAGGATCTAAAACAAGCAAACAAAAGGGCGTACTTTTTAGTTTTACAATTTCAATGTGGAGGAAATTAAACTGAGCATTACATAATAGACAGATGTTGAAAATAGCGCCCCTACCCGGCAAAAAAAAGAACAACGAGGAATACAGGTGTACAGTATACTCCCCTTAAATCGACATTGAAGGGACCCTAGAAATTTGTTTGGATTAACCGATCATTGATTTAACCGAGCTTTGACTTCGACTTTGACTTGGCGGGGAGGGAGTTGGGGGGTGGGAGATTGGGGATGGGTGGGGGTTGGGTGGGAGATGGGGGTGGGGTGGGAGATGGGGTGGTGGGAGATGGGTGCTGGGGTGGGTGAGCGATGGGGTGGGGGTGGGTGGGAGATGGTGGTGGGGGTTGGTGGGAGATGGTGGTGGGGGTGGGTGGGAGATGGTGGTGGGTGGGAGATGGGGTGGTGGGAGATGAGGATGGGTGTGTGTCGGAGATGAGGGTGGGGGTGGGTGGGAGGTGGGTGTGGGTGGGAGGGGTCTCAGATGACCTTAAAACCACATGAAAGTTTGAGTTAACCGTACCGGAAGTGGCCTGGGGTCCGAAATTTTGTTTGGATTAACCGATAATTTGGATTAACCAACTTTGGTTTAACCACATTTTTTATATGATAAATGGTAGTATTTTGCCGGGCCGCCGAAAAAAGTTTGGATTAAGCGATCGTTTGGTTTAACCGAGCTTGGTTTAACTGGGTTATACTTTAGTATCATTTCTAATGTCAAAGAAAATCACGCACCAGCCTCTGTCTATATATAGACTTCATTGTGGTAGTGCGGTTATTCAGTTAGGTAAGAGACATTTCCTATTTTGTTCCCGGTCGAGTCAAACCAATGACTTAAAAATGTTAACTTGTCGCTTCCTAGCCTGGCACTCGGCATTAATAGGATAGGGCGAGGACTGGTTAGCTCAGTGTCAGGATAATGTGACTGAGTGAGGTATCAGGTCATGGTGCTGGTGGCCTGATTTCCCAGTGGGGCAGCACTATAAAGTCGCCATGAGCGCACACTGCCACAAGTCGGTGCCCGTCCTGATATGACCTTAGATTTTACCAGGACGTGAAACTCCAACTTGAACAGACAAACCCGATGCATTAGTTCTGGCACTGCCGTCAGAGGGCGGGTTGAATGCGTAGCGAAGCCTGCCCATGTTATTACTGAAATGAACACACATGCACCATTAGCTTGGTGCAAGTGACGTAATGTCTCCTTGTCCTGCCTAGCTATGACACAGCCATAACGTCCCGAAATAGCACGGTGCCCTCTGATTGGTTCAAAGAGTGTTTATCTAATTAATTGAACACCCGACGCTCGAATCAGTAGAGCTTAGGCTTCCCATGTGGAAGGTCGGGAGTTCGGATCCCGACAGAGTCAAACCAGTGACTTACTAAATGTATACTTGCCAGGCGCTCTGCACTAGGGCTATTAGGGTAGGACAGGAAGTGGTTAGCCCAATACAAGGTTAATTTGACAGAAATTGACAAACAATAGATATAATTTATAATAATTTATAATTAAAAAAAAGGATATCTTCTGGTTTTATAGCGATTATTCTTTACTTAAGGGCAAGAGCAAGCATACACAATTAGTTTTGACCAGCTCGTCAAAATTCTGACACCATGGGCATCAGTAGTAGTCAGTTCTATTATATTGATTTAACATTCCTTCTAGGCAGCAGCGTATACTTAATAAGACGCACCAGTATCTAAATTGGATATGTAGAATGAAATGTAGATAATTGTTTTGATTTTGAAAGTTTGATACTTTCATCGGACTATGCAGCTTTAAATGAAAGAATGTTTTTGAGTGCAAATATGCAACGCGACAAATGTTTCTGAATCTATCTGAATGTTTATTTTACATGGAGTGGCCTGTCTTGTGAAGTAGTCATCATCATCATCATCATGCTGTCGGTCGCGATGTGACAAAGACTGCTTTCATGAAAGCTGCCCGCAAAAGTGTTAAAGTGCTGCTGGCTTTTACAAGTTACCAGCGGCACTCTCTCGGGGAGCAAATAGAGGTTTCACACCGGCAAGAACATGTCAAGACAGGCGCAAAACTATTTGTCCCTGCAGTGGCTGGTCGGGAGATGTTGGGAGTTCCATACATCAACCGCCCTTAGTGCTGCCACAGTGACATGGTTTTCTGTTTAGGGTTTGCTCCCTTAGCCTTCCATTCTGTCAAGAACCTGTACCACAAGGCAGTGGTTTACAACTCTGCAGGGCAGGGGCGTCAAACTCCCTGAGGTATTGCTATACCTGCAATACCTGCATACCATATTTACATTTCATGAAAGCTGCCTGCAAAAGTGTTGAAGTGCTCCTGGCTTTTGCAAGTTACCAGCGGCACTTTCTCGGGGAGCAAATAGAGGCTTGTGAAGTAGTACCTGTCTTCAACGGACAACTCTGCATCCAGACCAAATGTTGTTCTAACATAGGAGGTGTCCTGTCATCGGAGGGACAGTCACATGAAAATACAGTTGGTGCATTGAAATATTGTGTACATATGGCAGGCGTCCGCTGATCACCGGCGTCGCCGTAGACAAGGGTCATTTGTACTGTTATACGTAATGGAATGCATTGGCAAGGGCGTAGCCAGAAATAAAACAAATGCAAGCACAACATTATTCGCACATGCTTAGAGTAAATTTTAAAAAGGATGACATTTTTAAAAAGTGCATATTATATATAATTTCTTTTTATAAGCACAGGCACAAAATGGTTTCGCACATGCTCTCAGGAAATAAACAAAATTAAGCACAAAATATAAAAAAAAGGGCATCTTGTAAAAGAAAAAAAATTGTGAGCACAAAATTGTGAGCACACAATTGTAAGCACAACATTGTGAGCACATGCTTACAGAAAGAAAAGCACAAACTAAAAAAGCGCATATTATAACAGGAACAATTTGTAAGCACTAAATATTGTTGGTAAGCCCAACATTAAAAAGTATATTATAAAAGATTCAATATGGCAAAAATAAGATACTGAGAGAAATTGTCAGATTTTGCTTATGGTGCGACAACGTAGCGACGCCCCTGGTTGGGCTGGTGCTTCTTAATAATCGTGGTAAATTTCTTTGTAAATGAAGCAAAATTGTGATCTTAGGAAGAACATTTGATTTGATATAAGTGTGCGCATTTGTCCTTTGGACGTTTCACTGCAGATTATGTATATATATATATATATATATAGATATATATATATATATATATTTATATATACAGTAAAACCTCCCTAACCGACCAGCTCCACAGATCGACCACTCCTCTATACCGATCGATTTATTTGGGTACCAACAATACCATTGTAACCATATTCTAACTCCCTAAACCGACCACCTCCGTAAATGGAGCACTTAAAGTCGGTCCCAAGGTCGTCAATTTAGAGAGGTTTTACTGTATATATACACACATACACATGTATGTGCGTGTGTGTGGCGCGAGGAGGGGGGGGCCCCCACCAATTACCTTGACATCTGGAGGGGGGGGGGGACTCCACCAATGCGCAAAGGAGGAATAGATATATAAAATATATGTTCCCCTTGCATTTATACTCGTATAGTGCGTTATACATCACACACACTCACACACACACATATATATATATATATATATATATATATAATTTTATAACTTGCAATTCCTCTATAAGAGCAAATACGATTTGGCATTTGGGATACTTTTTAGAATAAAATATATGTACATTTAATCATACATATATAGGCTATACACATATATAAATACATATATATATAATATATATATAACAACTATTCTACATGGCACTATATTGAAAACAACATGGGTAATTCAGAGCTAGAATTACGGCGGTGACCCCTTACTGACAAACAGGAACTGGAACTGTCTCCAACCACTGCATCGCTTCCTCTTTCCAACCTGTGATATATATCGGTGGGATTTTAGTGTGCGGTCTACCGACTCTTTATGGCCCTTTCACATTACGACATCTCACCAGCACGCCACCAACTCGGAAAATCACTTTTTTATGTCAAGATGCGTCAAACTTTTCGGCGTGGGTGGAAAAGTTTGACGTCAGCGCAACGTAGTGGCCATAAGCATAGCGTGCACCCGACATTGTGGTAACGTATGTCAACGCGTGAGAAAAAAACCACCAAAAGTTGGGCACAACATGTGGCTAATGAGCCTCTCGCGCGCGCGGCATGTACCTAGCATTGGCATAATGTGCTCCCAATGTTCCGATAGCGACCGTCCGACATGTTGCTCAACGTATGAGAGCGTAGTGCCAGCGCGTAAGTGATGCATGTCCAACGACACTCCAGCATGCAAAAATACACCAAAAGGGCATGGGTATGTATCTATGCCGCATACCGCATTCGCATGCCACATAATGAATTCGCATGCCGCATACCGCATTCGCATGCCGCATACCGCGTATATGGAATCTTAGCTTAAGTCCGATGGTTTTGTGTTTCTGCTATATATCTGAGATCAATTATATTAGATTGATTGTCATAATCTACTTTACTTTTGTTTGAAAGGGTTGACTTTGGAGATATTTAGAGCGAAAATATGCAAACATTTATCGGTATACACACCATCGTGTGGAGCATTAGATAAAATAAACCATACTATATGGAGCCGAGGCCTGGACAGTGTACAGACGACAGGTGAAAAAGCTGCATGCCTTCGTGATGCGACATCTGGGTTCAATCATGAGGCTAACCTGGAAGGACAAAGTGACAAATAAGGAAATACTCGAACGGACGGGGCTGTCCTCTATGGAAGATCTTCTGATCAAAAAGAATCTCCGGTGGACTGGACACCTCATGAGGATGTCATCAGACAGGCTACCAAAGCAGATCCTCTACTCTCAACTGTCTTCTGGTTACAGAAAGAGAGGGCAGCCTCGTCTCCGGTTCAAGGATACCATCAAGAGAAACCTGAAGCTGAGAGACATTAAGACCGACTCATGGACATCACTCTCACAGCAGAGAGATAAATGGAGAGCGGCAGTCAAGTAATGAAAGCAGTCTTTGTCGCATCACGACCGACAGCAGGATGATGATGATGTGTGTGGTGGAGGTGGGGGACTGTTCCACTCCCCTATTCCCCGCTAGTTACGGTCCTCCATAGGAGCACCAAACTGCAACACACATTTACTCAACACACCAAAGTAGAAGATATGTAGCATCAGATCTAGGTAAAGCATTCACAGATTTAAGAAACAAAGTTATAGCTTCATCAAATTATGAATCTGTATAATTAATTAGCTTACAAACAGAGAAGGGGTGCAGGCAGTAGATAGCTACACAACAACTGAAAGGGATAAAAACAATTAACATTCTAGCGGCAAAAACAATTCATTAGACTTAATCGTTATGGGCAGCATAAATACACCCATCACACACACACACACAATCAGAATGTTTGTGATATTTGAGTAATTCAGCCCCGTCAAAAAGACCAGGAGACCAGGCTACTTCTGGTATTGTTGAATTATCTAAAGGCTACACAGTGTAGTGCCTTAATGATAACTAATTTATGTTTGCATTGTATTCTACTAATAAATTGATGACATATGACACCTTTGTCGCAGACATATTAGCTACACACTGTTACGTTATTCACATGTATTTTTGCTATGCAATACACACAAGTTGTCCTTTAACGCACCTTTCAGGGAAATGACCAGACATGTAACATGCTCTTTAACACGTTCAATGATTTAATGGGATTGACTGTACATATCACACAGCTCGACTGCATATATAACCGCAACGATAGCTTGTCCAATCAAATCTAGCTTCACGTGACACGTGACACTGGGGAACTGCACCCAGAATGCAACGCACACGACACGTCGTTTCGTATCAAATACAACCGAACAGTTCACATCAAATAGCGTGTGGCTGTCAGCTGAGAAGGGTAAACAGCGACGAAAGGAGGAGACCCAACCAGCTCATACATGGCCACTGGGTCGACTTAACGAGCCCTTCATTGAGCATACATTTTCATAGTATTTCTCCTATTATTTACACTACTAACATGGCGTGATTTAAATATAGGTGGAAGTATAGTAAATTTCGAACATACTTCAAACTTGATTAGTGCTATACATGAATACGATTTGTGATTATGTCTGAGTATGAAACTACTACCATCTGACTTACACCGAGAAGGGCTCATTGGGTTGTTTCCAGAAGTTGCGATCACTCAGTCGACCTAACAAGCGCGGACCGACCCAATACATGCTGGTTGGGTCCTCCTGGGCCTGTATGCACCAATCGGGGTTAGGGCCTTAACCGTGGCTAAGGTATCCCCGCACGGCTAAATGTGACAAATCGGTATGCACCAATCGGAGTTAGCGCTAACCGCCGACCGTAGCCTCGGCTAAGCTACCCTGACTTCAAGTCAGGTTTAACTGATAGCCGGTGCGGTTAGTGTGCGTGTGTGGGTCTCAATCTATTCAATGCGATCATATTTGAAATATTTACATATGCAATAAGTGAAATTTAATCAAATTAACCCTAAATTCGAAGCGTTATTAAGGCTACCGCCGCATTGGCGGCAATATTAATACTTATATTTTCGAATCGACGAACGTACAGTAAACAAACCGCCGCCGCCGCCAGTATGGAAAGCGATGTCAATGCGGCGGTGACTTGTTTACTTTACGTTCGTCGATTCGAAAATATTAATATTAATATCGCCGCCAATGCGGCGGTAGCCTTAATAACGCTTCGAATTTAGGGTTAAATTGATAAAATTTCACTTATTGCGTATGTAATTCTGTTAAATATGATAGCATTTAATATATTTGAGCCTAATATATGGCTACAAACGCAGAGGGAATTCCCAAATCTATAAATAAACTCACGGTTAGCTATCCGCAGTGGCTAAAACATTGGTGCATACCAATTCACACATTTCTCAAACCCCCCGCTACCCTGAGGTAGCTAACCGCGGCTAGTGCCTTAACTCCGGCTAAGCCTATCACCGATTGGTGCATACGGGCCCTGGTTGCTGCGCTTATTGTGCTTGTGCATCAGCTTAGTGCTGCTACTGTGACGGCTTTCGACAGCCAATCAGCTTGCAGTTGCCCAGTCACGTGATGTCTGCTATTGTCCAATCAGGTCTCTACTTCCTTGTCGTCGTCGTGCTGAAGATGGGTTTCCTGTGCTTGCTGGCGGACATCGTGCTTCTCGTTATACATAGTGTCCAGCTCAGCCAATGGAGAATCGTATCTGCAAAGCAAAAAAGGTTTATTGTTGTTGTTGTGTGTGATGGTGTATATATGCTGCCCATAATGGTTAAGTCTAATGACTTGTTTTCACGGCTAGACAGTAATCATCTCATGGTTCATCTTGTTGTGTTACTTTCAATTGTTGTGCAGCTATCTACTGCATGAATTCTTTCTCTGTTTGTAAGCATTCTCCCACATCCCCCAACCCTCTGTAAGTCTGTTCATTCTGCAATTGGTTAGTTGTTTGGTTACCAATACCAGATGGGATGGCCGAATGAGTTAGAGCGTCTGTCTCCCGTGTTTGGTAGATCATGGGTTCAAACCCTGGTCGAGTCAAACCAATGACTTAACAATTTATACTTGTCGCTTCCTAGCCAGATGCTCTTATTAGGATAGGGCAAGGAGCAGTGGAATGAGGAAGACCAGTCGTCTGCGATTGAAATTTCCCCTGCTTAAACATCTAAGGATCAAAAAATAAAATAAAATGGTTACTTTCCCTGACTGCCTTCACCTTGCTGTGTTAATGGTCATTTAGCCTAGATGGAAACTAACAGTTAAGAATATAATAAAGTGATTTTAATATAAGGAAAACTAAATAAATCAAGTAATTGACAGTAACACAAATGGCTCTTGAAGGCAAGCCTACATTGCGTCACAGTCGCATTACATATCCGATGGTTGCGAGTTTCTGCTCTATATTTCTGCCAAATATTTAAGATAAATATAATGTCGTTATACGGTACTTTACTATTGTTTGAAGTATCTTTTATTTCAATTGGTAATTATTCAGATATTTGAAGGGAAAATAATGCGAAATACTACTTTATGCACCATCACCTCTTGTAGTCTTTGTTCTTTTTTGTGTGAGTTCTATTTTGCTGTCAGTAACCACAAGTCTAACCAAAATTGCATCAGAGATAACCTTTCGCTATCTTTTGACATATATCTACTTACACTTACAGTTATCCTCTTCTGCTTAAGAAATTATGCATCATGCCTGTTAGCAGGTTTGGCCTGTCTAAGTGGGACATAGTGAAATTATAGTTTTTGTGCGGCGAGCGCTGACTGTAGCGGTAGTTTACCCAGTGCTTCTCGAGGCGTCCTTTGAAAGAGTTTAAGCTTGGGGCGTTCACTACATCAGCTGGTAGTGTGTTCCAAGTGTTCCCGGCTCTTTCAGTCAGGAAGTTTTGATAAACTCGCTTGTTAGTCCTGGGTTTGAGGATCTGCTTATTATGCCCTCTGGTTATCACACCATATGTTGGCTTGAGTATGATCTACCGGTTTTTGACTGTATATGGATCTGACCATTTCGGAATGTTGTGTCCATTTCATTGCAGTCATCTGAATATGATTGACAAGAGTGCTAGAATAGATATCACTAGTTTGTCATTGGGAATATGGCCTTTACTGCTGACACGGTGCTAAATCATCAATCAATCAATCAATGTGCCAACCAGCCCACCACCAGACGGCATGGCAGAAGGAGTCGAGCTCCGTCTCCCATTTTGGTAGTTCATGGGACTCGAACCCACAGGTTTTAACCCTGGTCGAGTCAAACCAATGAATTAAAAATTGATACTTGTTGCTTCCTAGCCAGGCACTTGGCATTATTAGGATAGAGCAAGGACTGGTTGGCTCAGTGTCAGGATAATGTGACTGAGTAGGATATCAGGTCATGGTGCTGGCAGCCTGGTCTCCCAGTGGGGAAGCACTATAAAATCGCAATGAGTGTGCACTGTCACAAGTCAGTAGGTACCCGTTCGGATATGACCTTAGGCCTATGATATATAGGAGTAGGCTAGTCTAGTAGTAAGAGTAGAAAAAATAAAGCACATACATGCCAAGAAAATAAAAAAAAACTAACATAGACTACTAACCAAAACAACCAACTACTTATCTGCAACTGAAATGCAGGCAATCAAATGCCTTGTCATTAGCTACTGTATGATAAGATAACTCCAACACTACAGCTGGCCAGCATTGAAAACAAGCCTGAATACCCGGTGACGCAGTTTCAGCGCCCGGTCAGTTTCAGCGGCCCGTATAGACTCAAACTCAAGGCATTGTCAATGGTCGTGAGCAATCTTCATACAGAAAATACAGCAAAAGTGAAATATCTCTAAAACTACACCACCTATTAACAAATCGCTTGGTACACATATAGAAAACATCTTTACCAAAAAGACTCTATTAAATTTATAAGGTTAGGGTTCTTGATTTGTATTAATTTTGAATAAAACTAACGTTTTGCACTGCGCGTACCGTCAAACTCAAGGCATTGTCAATGGTCGTGAGCAATGTTCATACAGAAAATACAGAAGAAGTCAAATATCTCTCAAATTACACCATCTAGAAACAAATCGCTTTGTACACATGTAGAAAACATCTTTACCAAAAACATTATATTAAATTTATAAGGTTAGTGACGATGATGTTAGATTTTGACGCATGCGCATGAAACTGACCGGGCGCTGAAACTGACCGGGCGCTGAAACTGCGACACCGGGCTTATATGTTATGGACAATATAAATACAGCCTTAAAAAAACACAAAAAAACACCAAAAAAAGATGTTGCCAGGATGTAAAAATCCAACAACCAACCAAAGTTCCAGGTGAACATTTGACCTACTTATTCATGTCGGAGGCGATGAACTCGTCGTCCGGCAGAACTTCCTCCAACTTCTCGGGTTCCTTTTCCTTCACCACTTCCTTCTTGATGTCCTTTGTCAGCGACGCTTGTCCCAGCGCTCTGTTCAGCGGGTTCGAGTAGAGGGTGAGATCTGCCGCAATGAAGAACAGCTCTTCCTCTGTGGCTGTTGGCAAAGTGAACATCATCTGGTTACTTAGGCCAAATACAAAAAAATAAAAATGGTGATCGTCCCCGCCCGTGTCTAACAAAATCGCCCGCCTCTGATTTAAATTGTATTTTAATTTATATTTTTATTAAACCTGTTAAAAATGCATCGGGCTTGCAGCACTTCAACTTTTGTAAGCACACAATTGAAACTTCTAGAACTGCATGATATACTACATTTTGAAATTAGAATACAGTGTTCATTGTTTGACTGACAACATTATGATGTGTACATAAATGACACGTAATCCTCATACTTTAATCAGTGTAGCGTGGTCCATCCAATATTAAAAACAAACCAATAAAAATTCCCCCCCCCCAAAAAAAAACCCGCCTTTGATTTGTGTGATCAAAAGGGCGATCACCAATATTTCTTTTATTTGGCCTTAGTTAAAGTTGCATAGTCTGGTAGTTTTGAGTTTGTGTCATTTTCTGAGATAATATGTTAGGTTATTCATTTTAATCTACCTTGCTTTAGCTTAAAGTAACTTTGGGTTCAAATGGATAAGTTCGGAGATACCGGAAGTGTAAACATACAAAATTAATTTTGACATACCTGTCAAAACTCTGATCACACTGCCAATTCGCATCCTTCCCCCCAGCCTCAGTAGCATACATAGCTTCCCCCACCTCTCCCCTCCCCCTACCTCCCCCACTACCTCCTCCCCTACACCCCCCACCCTCCCCTCCCCACCCTCCCCTCCCCACCCTCCCATCTCCTCCCCTCCCCACCCTCCCCTCTCCTCCGCACCCTCCCCTCTCCTCCCCTCCCCACCTCTCCCCTCCCCCACCTCTCCCCTCCCCACCCTTCTCCCCCACCCCCACCTCTCCGACACCTCCCCTACCCACCCCCACCCTCCCCTCCCCTCCCCCTTCTTCCCCCACCCCCCTCCCCTCCACTCCCCCCTCTCCCCATGTTTGTCTGAAATGGCTCGGCTCGTGGCGCTTTGTCATTGATTTTCAAGCCCTTTCTGTAGTCCACGCCAATAACTGTATTACCTTTACCTGTCAAGTACAGACAGCCACCCCCACGGCCCAACTGGCAATGTGCTGTACGCAATCACTACTACACCTGTGCTGGCCAATCAGAATTGACATATCTAGCGAAATGGAGGAAGCCAATCGGAATCAGCATGTCTGGCTAAACGATAAGAGCCAGTTCGAATTGACGTATCTGAAGAAATGACGATAGTCAATCGGAATCAACATGTCTGGCTAATCGATTAGGAGCCATTTGGAATCTGTGTGCCCGACTAAGCGATGGGACCCAATGGGAATCGGTCTGTCTGCTTAAATGTGGAGAGAGCCAACCAGAATCGGCAAGTCTGGCTAAAACAGTGAGAGCCAATCAGAATCGTCGAGTCTGGCAAAAACAGTGAGAGCCAATCACAATCGTCGAGTCTGGCTAAATGATGGGAGCCAATCAGAATCGGTGTGTCTGGCTAAATGATGTTTGGCTAAAGGTAAACAGGTGATGGTGGTGGTGTGTGTGTGTGTGGGGGGGGGGCATTCAGAAGCAGCTTCCTGTATTTAAACGGATATATAAAAACAATGAAATTACCTCTGGCGCAACTTGATTGACAATTTTCATGCCAAAATCTTGGGTTTGAAAACAGCGACATGCTCTCTCCATATATCTACGGATATTGGATTTACAGTTACTAACCATGTTTATTTCCCTCATTAAATCTGCATAGTCCGATGAAAACATCAACTTATCAAAACCGAAATGTGAAATTAATTCTACAGATCTAACTTCATGACACAGCAGTTTATGTTCGGCTTTAGACAGTTGTCATTCACACTTACTGTGGGTGAATATTTTACTTAGGTTGAGGGCCGATGGGGGCGCCACAAGTGCACTACATGGAGAGTTATGGAAGTAGGTCGATTCACATAGGACTATATATCTTATATGTCACATATATGCCAGTGACGATAACCTGTATTTTTTTGTGTGTGATGAATTTATTTACGCTGCTCATAACGGATAAGTGTGTTAACACTTGTTTTCACCACTGGGCAGCACAAGTCTAATTTGATTTAAATCTTTTGAATTTAGTTTTTGTAATAATTTTGGCTATATTTCTTGTTGTTTATGGCTTGTAACTATTTGTAGATTGCAAACAGTCCAAAATCCAGCTTTTACTACACTTTGTGTTAGTCCATTTAAACATCATCTTCTTTTCTAGGTTACATTATTTTTTTAATAGCTTCTTAAACACTATGTTTTCTGCATTTCATGTTGCAGCTGGCAGTTTATTCCAAATATTGGCACTCATGTTAGTTACATACGATCATATGCACTGCATTTTGATTTCACCAGTGCTAGTAACGGACAATTGTTGCTTCTTGTTGCCTGCATGGAGTGTATCATTGTATTATATTCCGCTCCATGTATTGCATCGGGTTAGAACCAGATTATTCAACACATTTCGCCTCTCTTGGACTATTCCACTCATTTTGCATTAGAAATATACCATTTTCCACAAAATCAAATAATCTTTCAAATGTGAAATCGTTGGTTCTATTAAAATGATAGAATGTATTAAAAGTGGAGTTTAAGGTCCTAGAACCATGTACGGTCATATCGGGGTGATGTTATTGCAATAATACCCCCTCCCCGCTTTCATCCAGATCATCATGGTGGGTGTCGGCTGGACTCACTCGCTGCCACATTGGCCACTCTTGGCTGACTCATGTAGTTTAACTCAAGGGAGAACCTCTCCATAACTGCATTGAGTGTCGGCGGACGCTGACATCAAGATACAACATTGTACATGAATATGTAGACTTCATGTCCTTGGGCCAACGATATTTCAATGTAACTAACAAGTGAAACTTCTTTATACCCCTGTCACACTATGACGTAACAGGCCAGCGAGTGGGGAACGTTGAAATCACTTATTTACATCGAGATACATAGAAATTCTCGGCACTTCAGGGCCAAGTTGGAAGTCAGTGCAACATAGTGGACGTAGGCGAAACGTCGATCCAACAAAGTGGCAATGCATGAGAACATTTTAAAAATGCTCATGGAACGCTTGCAGAATGTCGGTAAACGTTATATATGTTATTTGATTTCCCTATCCTAGTAATACTGAGCGCCAGGCTAGGTAGTGACAAACATTAATTTGGATAGTTTTTGCTTTTACCCAGCCGAGGATTGAACCCACGACCAGGCGTCTTACCCATTCGGCCATTTCGTCTTGAGCCATTGAGAACGGCAGCCTTATTACACGGCTTTCTCTTTTACAGTCACTTAGTCTTACAATACACGCTTGTACTTCCCCACTGTCCATGCAGATCTCCATAGAAGAAATACAAACCATGCAAATCAGGTACTACTACAATTACTATGCATCTCATACAAAGACCGTCTTACCAAGTACATGCCAAGATCCAGCACACAATTTGACCACACTAAGATCTCCTGTCAATCGTAAAGAGATACAATCTGCAGTGGTAAGAATGGCCATATTTCCCGTTCATCAGGTCTGGGCAAAACCATCTTGCAAGGCACCATGAACGGGAAAAGAAGACAAGGCGGACAAAGGAAGAGGTGGGAACACGGCATCAGGGAATGGACAGGGCGGGATTTCGGCAAGTACCAGAGGGCAGTGGAGAACAAGGAGAAATGGAAAAAAATGGTTGCAAAGTCATCTGTGGTGCCCCAATGACCCTCGTAGTTAAGGGATTGACGATGACGATGATGATGATGATGACGATGACGACGACGATGATGATGATGATGATGAATGTTCATTTGGGCGGCTTCAGCACATACCCATTTTCTGTTGTCTGAAAACAACTCGACCTTCCTCTTGGATACTCACCCCGCTCTAACGATCCACTAGCCTGGCGGCATAAGCCAAGGCTGCGTTTGATGTGTTGCCATAGCAACGCCTCCTGTAACAACACAGGTGTGCAGACTGCCTATTTGAAAAATTGAACAAAAGCGGTGTCTTGCACAGTACCCAGGAAATATTTCCTCCCGTCCCCCCTCCTCCACCCCAAAACAACAACAAAATACAAAAGAAAAACACCAAAGTTGAAGCGAAGCGTATGTCATACATTGTAGCCCTACCCATAATGCCTTTCGAATAGACCTACCTTTCTTCCGCCTGGCTATATTAAAGCTGCATAGTCCGATGCATTTCAGTTTCTGTCATTCCCTGAGATAAATATATTAGATTGATCGTTATAATCTAACTTACTTTAGTTTGAAGTAACTTCTATTGTAAAAGGCTAACTTTAGAGATGCTGAAGTGCAAACATGCCAATTTAATTTTGGCAAGCTGCCAAAACTCTGACACCATAGTGTAAAGACAGCCCCAGTAATGTCTTTAGTTTTAATTCGATTTCTAATAATATGTGCACAGAATCCATACCGTATATGTTAAAATGTATAAACTCTATAGAGACGCCATCGTGTGAGTGAACCTGCTGACCCGGATCTGGGTAATCCATCAGCCTCCAGAAGGATGTGGGTGCGGTGGGAATCGGATGTGTGTGTGGGTCATGGTGGACAGGTTTATGGGTATTGAATGACGGGGAACCCCCAACAGGCACACACACCCTATACTGGGAAACACTG
Organism: Branchipolynoe longqiensis; assembly: GCA_030323885.1. Lineage (NCBI taxonomy): Eukaryota > Metazoa > Annelida > Polychaeta > Phyllodocida > Polynoidae > Branchipolynoe > Branchipolynoe longqiensis. The sequence continues at coordinate 77,271,549 of CM059198.1, forward strand.
AGTTGCCTGCCGGATAAAGCTTGTATATATACATTAAGGAAAGTTGGTTGGTGTCATCAGAGATACCCAAAATGCGTGACTGACCTCCCACACAATGAGGTGTGAGGGCATGTCGTGTCAGCCACATCCCGGAGCTTTGTGGGTAGATGCGTGGGCGGTAGTTTGAATATATACTGTGTACATGACCATTAAAAGACAGTTCCTTTCTGAGCACTGAAGACTATGGTGTTCTTCGTTCTTTGTGGAGGGGACTCACTACGGCGACCATGAGTGGCATAGACTATGCAGGGGCACAGTCTACAGCGACATAATAGGAATCTGCAAAGTTGACCCAGGATGCGGCCATGAAGATAGGGGTCAAACTTTACACTAGGCTTCTGCAGAAATAGGTTCTATTAAATTGCTTCAGTATTCCCTTCTGTTTGGCGACAAGTGTTTAGTAAGTGCACCAGTATCTAAGTTACATATGTAGAGTCAAATGTAGATAATTGTTTTGATTCTGAAAATGTTATGTTTTCACAGCTTTGAAGTTGCATAGTCCGATACAAGCATCACATTGTCGAAACCAAAAGCCTCATCTAGATTTGATCCTACATATCCAACTTAGATTTATATACTGGCTCGCTTATTCAAGGTTTGTTGGCGCACAGAAGGGAATACTGAGGCAATTTAATAGAACCCAAGCTGCCGAATGAAACCTGTGGTGTCAGAATTTCAACAAGGCATGCCAAGATTAACTTGGCATGTTTTCACTTCAAATATCTAAAAAATTAACCATTTATAGTAAAAGTGACTTCAAACTAAATGAAGTAAGTTTGATTATAACAATCAACCTAATATATTTATCTAAAATAAAATGGCTGAAACCCCAGAGCCATCGGACTATGCAACTTTAATGGGACGATTGAACCAAACCTGCCGAGATCTGAAGCAATCTCTAGTGCTCTAGGTAGTTCTCGAGCCAAAGCTTGTTACATTTAACGACACCTCTAGAGCATATTGATTTTCATATCATCGGCTATTGGACATCAAACATATCGTCATTCTAACATATTTATTTGGAGAAAACCCGCTGCCGCCAAATAGGCTACTCTTTCCAATAAGCAGCAAGGGGTATTTTATATGCACTTTCCTACAGATAGGACAGCACATACCACAGCCTTTGATGACCCAGTTGTGGACCACTGGTTGGAATGGATAATAGCCCAAACTGCAAATGGGTCCACTGAGCAGGATCAAATGGAGGATCCACTCCTTCACAGGTGGACACTCTACCACCTGAGCTACGTCCCCCTCACTTCTCGAGCCAGACAATGTCTGTTGATTTGGACAGATGCCGATCTATTAATAGCTTGGGTCGATGGGCTCAATGTTAATGGCTGCCGGCGGAATGACGTCATAGCCAGCAGAAAGATACCCTCACCGGAGGACCGCCAACAAAGAAATGATGACAGTATAGGGGATATGGTTGGTGATTATACAGTCAAACCTTATTAATCCTCACTACTTTGTTCCGAGAACCCCATCTCAGATTACCAACATTATCGTAATTTAAAAATTTAAATTAATTTTGTTGTGGTTTTGCGGCTAGACACTAATAGTGTCGTGATTCCCCGTTATTTTTTGGTTTTTAAAGTTTTGTTTGTTAAGTCGAATGACTTGGTTTTCAGGGCTAGACAGTAATAGTCTCATGGTTCCCATCGTTTTGTCACGTCCAGTTGTGTAGCTATATACTGCATACATTATTTCTCTGTTTGTAAGCTTTTCCCTACATCTCCCTACCATCTGAGTCACGTGCGGGAGATCGGCAGTTTGGTTCCCGGTCGAGTCAAACCATCTTCATCATCATGCTGTTGGTCGCGATGCGACAAAGACTGCTTTCATTACTTGACTGCTGCTCTCCATTTAGCTCTCTGCTGTGAGAGTGATGTCCATGAGTCAATCTTTTTGTGCGGTTGTACATGTCATGAAAGCTGCCTGCAAAAGTGTTGAAGTGCTGCTGGCTTTTGCAAGTTACCAGCGGCACTCTCGGGGAGCAAATAGAGGTTTCACACCAGCAAGAACATGTCCAGACAGGCGCAAAACTATTTGTCCCTGCAGTGGCTGGTCAGGAGATGTTGGGAGTTCCATACATCAACCGCCCTTAATGCTGCTACAGTGACATGGTTTTCTGTTCAGGGTTTGCTCCCTTAGCCTTCGGTTCTCTCAAGAACAGGTACCACAAGGCAGTGGTTTACAACTCTGCAGGGCAGGGGCATCAAACTCCCTGAGGTATTGCAATACCTGCAATACCTGCATACCCTAATCAAACCAATGACTTATAAAATTGATACTTGTGGGTTACTAGCTTGGTGCTCGGCATTAATAGGATAGGGCAAGGACTGGTTAGATCAGTGACAGGATAATGTGACTGAGTGGGATACACTATAAAGTCACCATGAGTGCGCACTGTCACAAGTCGGTGCTCGTTCTGATATGACCTTAGATGACGGGTACAGACTTGTGACAGTGTGCGCTCATGACAACTTTATAGTGCTGCCCCATTGGGATTCCAAGCCTCCAACACCATGACGTTGTAAAATATTCCGATATACGGCAGGGGGGGGTGCTATTGTGTAATGTGTTATTTGTATGCCTAGCCAGTAGATTCGAAGTCAGATAGGTATGCATATACAGCAATAACTCTCTATACCGACCCCTACACAGGTCGACCACTCCCCGATATCGATCGCTTTATTTGGGTCCCAGCAATAACATTGTAAGGATATTCTAACTCTCTAAGCCGACTACCTCACTAAATGGACCACTTAAAGTCGGTCCCATGGCCGGTCGATTTAGAGAGGTTTTACTGTATATGTGTGTATATAAATGTATAGGTTGGGTTATATACTGAGTTCACGTGGATGACATAGTGAGTGCTAGCAGGTTGAGTGCAGTGACACTCAGACTAAATACGTAACTTTAATATTCTAACCGCTCCATCACAGAGAACAACTATGTAACTTCAATATTCTAACCACTCTGTCACAGAGAACAACGATGCAACTTTAATATTCTAACCACTCTGTCACAGAGAACAACTATGCAACTTTAATATTCTATCCGCTCTGTCACAGAGAATAACTACATAACTTTAATATTCTAACCACTCCATCACAGAGAACAACTGTACAGCTTTAATATTCTAATCACTCTGTCACAGAGAACAACTATTCACCTTTAATATTCTAACCACTCCATCACAGAGAACAACTATGCAACTATAATATTCTAACCACTCTGTCACAGAGAACAACTACATAACTTCAATATTCTAACCACTCCGTCACAGAGAACACCTATGTAACTTTAATATTCTAACCACTCTGTCACAGAGAACACCTATGCAGCTTTAATATTCTAACCACTCCGTCACAGAGAACAACTACGTAACTTTAATATTCTAACCACTCTGTCACAGAGAACAACTACATAGCTTCAATATTCTAACCACTCCGTCACAGAGAACACCTATGTAACTTTAATATTCTAACCACTCCCGTCACAGAGAACAACTATGCAGCTTTAATATTCTAACCACTCCGTCACAGAGAACAACTACGTAACTTTAATATTCTAACCACTCCGTCACAGAGAACAACCATGCAGCTATAATATTCTAGCCACTCCGTCACAGAGAACAACTACGTAACTTTAATATTCTAACCACTCCGTCACAGAGAACAACTATGCAACTTTAATATTCTAACCACTCCGTCACAGAGAACAACTATACAGCTTTAATATTCTAACCACTCCGTCACAGAGAACAACTACATAACTTCAATATTCTAACCACTCCGTTACAGAGAACAACTATGGAACTTCAATATGCTAACCACTCCGTCACAGAGAACAATTACATAACTTTAATATTCGCTGAGAACTGATTGGTTATTACTAAGGCGCCCCCTGGTGGTTGAGTAGGTACCTACACCCACATTGCACCTGTCCTACACCTGTGCCGGCAAAGTGGTAGCAATGTGTGTGGAGGAAGGGGCAGTGTGTGAGGGTGAGTCTGGGCAGGCGCGGTATGTCTGCGCGTGTGTGCATGCGCGCGTGTGCGGAAGTAGATAGCGGTGGGGGGTAGTCAGGGATTGACAAGGTGACCTTGGAGCTATATGGACACATGGTGGCACATCTAGCAGTGGCTCTGAGTGTGAGAGGCGGGTTCCTCCAGTAGGTGATAAGAGAGGCAAAATGTATATCCTCCAGTCGGTGTCACTGTAATAGACTGAGCGGGGTGGAATTGCGTTGTAGTGGGTTCTAACCCGAAACCCATACTGGCGACGCGATACAATGCAATGACAGCGAAAACCATATAAGAAGGCATGTGGCATTGACGCACACACAATCACGTTAATATTTATCCTGTATATGTGACATATATGTGACATATATGTGACATATCTGTATCATATCTGAGTCATATATGTCACATGTACATGACATATATGTGTCATATATGTGTCATATCTGTGTCATATATATGTCACATGTCATCATCATCATCATCATGCTGTCAGTCACGATGCGACAAAGACTGCTTTCATTACTTGACTGCTGCTCTCCATTTAGCTCTCTGCTGTGAGAGTGATGTTTTGTGCGGTTGTACATTTCATGAAAGCTGCCTGCAAAAGTGTTGAAGTGCTGCTGGCTTTTGCAAGTTACCAGCGCCACTCTCTCAGGGAGCAAATAGAGGTTTCACACCAGCAAGAACATGTCCAGACAGGCACAAACTATTTGTCCCTGCAGTGGCTGGTCGGGAGATGTTGGGAGTTCCATACATCAACTGCTCTTGTTGCTGCCACAGTGACATGGTTTTCTGTTCAGGGTTTGCTCCCTTAGCCTTCGGTTCTGTCAAGAACCTGTACCACAAGGCAGTGGTTTACAACTCTGCAGGGCAGGGGTGTCAAACTCCCTGAGGTATTGCAATACCTGCATACCCATGATACATGTACCACATGTACATGACATATATATGCGTGACATATATATAGGTGACATATATATGTCATGTGTACGTGACAATAAAGCTCAACCTTATCACTGTCAATCTTGCATGACTTGTCTCCCTTTCTTTCTTATGAGTTGTGTTTTGGTATTTAGTGGGGGGAGACTGACAGACAGTTGCCAGGATCCTCGTGATAGTAGTGAGTATAAGTAGAATAACTGGAAGACGGCCAAGAAACCCAGTAATTCTTCAATGGGACCGACTTTAAATGGTCCGTTTAGGGAGGTGGTATGTTTACGGAATTTTTTTTATCGCTACAATGGTATTGTATGGGCAATCGTTTGGGACCCAAATAAAGCGATCGATATAGGGGAGTGGTCGATCTGTGGGGGTGGTCGGTTACAGAGGTTTTACTTTATATATATATATATATATATATATGTGTATATGTATATATGTGTATATATATATGTGTATAAGCATTATCTGAGTATAAAGGTGTGGAAGGGAACTATTGTTATTATTATTATCCATTATTATTACATTGTACCTCCTGCCTCCCAATCACGTGACCAGTGGCGCCACCACCGGCACAAGACGTCCCGAGTGGATGCGCCATATTGTCAGTCACATAGACTGGACGCGATGTCTGAATCGGTAGAGCGCAGGCTTTCCATGCGGAAGGAACCTCAGGAATTCTAATTCCAGCCGCGTCAAACCAATGACTTACAAAATTGATACTTGTCACCACCCAGACCGATACTCGGCATTACTAGGATATGGCAAGGACTGGTTAGCTCAGTGTCAGGATAATGTGTCATGGTGCCAGTGGTGTTTTCTATTAGTGGGTAGCACTATAAAGTTGCCATGAGTACACACCATCACAAGTCGGTACCCGTCCTGATATGACCCTAGATATTTCGAATCTCGCGATCTAGCAAGACGGACGCTGAACTCATTCGGCCATCTCGTCTGGTACCCACGATCTGCCAAAACGGGAGACATATGCTCAACTCATTCGGCCAGCCAGTCTGGTACCCACGATCTACCAAAACGGGAGACGGAGGCTCAACTCATTCAGCCATCCCGTCTGGTCAAAGTTCCTAAAAGCATCTGGGCTGTATGCCTTTTGTCATTTTGATTACTTTTATTTACATTTCGCTGTCAGTTGACACAAGTCTAATCACTTCAGGATTGCATTTGAGTATTCATTTCCAGGATAATAAACGAGGAGGACAAAGAAGTACAATAGTCTGTGCTTTTATTTCTTGATGCAAAGCATAATTACAAGTTAAGTTGAAAGGTAGAGCGTTCAAATCCGTCCGATAACCAGGCACTCAACCCTATAATGAAAAGTTCTTAATGTGGGTGGGCGGGAAAATATGGAGAGCGGCCCAACTACTCGCAGTGGCGTCTTGGTGAGAAGTGCGTGTTGGCAGGAAAGGACGTGACCGGCAGCTCCTCAGTTCAGAGATAGATGATAGGGGTCGCTAATGCTTTAAAAGTCCATTAGATGGCGCAACCGGGTGGGTGGGGGGGGGGGGCGTCCTTTGCCACGCCCGAATTACCCAAGTTGCAAGTGCACACTTTGGATGTCGAGGAGACAAATGCAATGGCAAGGGGTTGCCACAAAGTGACTGCCAGTGTAACTATCTCAGTCATTTTTTTAAAAAGAAGAGAGAAAATCAAAGGGAGAAAGAAATGTTTAAAGAAAATTCTAGAATCATGCAATACCATGTGATGCATATTCAGCAAATGCATAATACTTTTATTTAACTGGAATTGTATGCAGTTACTATTACAACTAATCATTCATTTATATTATGTATAATACTTTTATTCTCAAACGGGATTTGCATGTGGTTATTATTGCAACTGTTTCATTTATGTAACAACAAATTGTACTGAACAGTCGGAAGACGAGTGCTCTGGCGCTGACAAAAGGCATTATTCATTGAATAAACTACATTTTAGTTTTTTTTAAATGTATGTACAATGTATAGGTTTCTGATGAATTTATAAGTTTCCCTAATATCTCGGCTAACACCCAGACATTTCTTAATGCATAATAAATAGTACAACAATAACAACTTATCTTAAAATGAGTTTGTCATCTAAACCTGACATTTAGTTTCTTTTATTTGGGAACTTTGAAAGAGATATATTTATTTATTTATTGAATGCATGTTTTAAGTTTTCCACACAAAAAAGAGAAATATATGTTTAGATTAAATACCATTCATGTATCTGATTGGTTGGCTAAAAGTTGTATTAGAAGACAACATGTGTGTATTGTAATTTGTACTATATTAAACAAATATATATATATATATATTTATATATATATATATTTATATATCTACCAGTTTCGTGGGAATGATGAAAATGGGAAATATTGCATCCAGAGCAGGATTCGAACCCACATCTCTTGCCTTCTGGGTTAGGGTGCCAGCCACCTAGGCTCCCTGATATCATCATTCTATCCATGCCTACATATATGTGGCTCCTAGCCTGAGAGGTCAGTGTAGACTACTACAGGTAGTATATTTGCAACAATAAAACATTATTTGTCCCCAATTTATTAGAAAAATAAAATCATGAAAATAAAATAATTGCAACAAGATCTGGTAGCCAGGTTCCCTGCTTTTTTTCACGGCGTTAATGTACGATAATATCACAAATATGTTTTCATTAAATGTTCATCACGACCTTATACTCCCCATAGCTCACTGCATACTAGTTATGTACCACTTGCAGGTGAGGCCTCTTATTATCAAACATATCCAATCAAGTATTTCTAGTAAAAATGCCAACATATCGGGTGCGGTGGCCAATCGGTAGAGCGCAGGCCTCACGTGCGGGATATTGGGAGTTTAGTTCTCGGTCGAGTCAAACCAATGACTTATAAAATTGATACTTGTCGCTTCGTAGCCTGGCACTTGGCATTAATAGGATAGGGCAAGGACTGGTTAGCTCAGTGTCAGGATAATGTGACTGAGTGGCAACAGCGGCCTGGTCTCCCAGGGAGGATGCACTATAAAGTCACCATGTGTGTGCATTGTCACAAATTGGTACCTATCCTGAGTGGGATATCAGGTCATGGTACCGGCGGCCTGATTTCCCAGTGGGGCAGCACTATAAACTCCCCATGAGTGCGCACTGTCTGTCACATGTCAGTACCCATCCTGATATGACCTTAGATGTTGCCAGGACATAAAACTCCAACAACCAACCAAACAAAGTGGCAACATGAATGAGGTGAACATCAAAACAATAAGCTGTATAACATCACCCCCGTGCATCGTAGAACATCCACAACATCATGCTGGGTGTCGGTGGGACTCACTCGATGCCGCATTGGCCACTCTTGGCTGACTCGCGCATTTTTACTCAAGGGAGAAATTCTGCTTGAGTTTGTTTTTGTTGTTTTTTTGTTGTTGTTTTGTTGTTGTTTTACGGCACCATGACCCAATATCCCACTCAGTCACATTATCCTGAAACCAAGCTAACCAGCCCTTGCCCTATCCGAATAATGCCGAGCACCAGGCTAGGAAGTGACAAGTATAAATCTTTAAGTCATTGGTTTGACTCGACTGGGAACCGAACTCGCGAACTCGCGATCTTCTGCACATGAGGCCTGTGCTCTACCGATTCGGCCACCGCGCCCGGTCTGCTTGAGTAGATATCATGACCATGCGTCAATAATGTTTCAAGGTAAATAACATATGCGACCTCTTTGCCAATGTAAATGTGGGATGTTGTTGCAGCTACCGACAGATGATCACATTTGTGGAAAAATACTTGATCAACATAAACAGAACATTCACTTTCCACAGTACTTAGCAAAAAAACAGCTTTATGAAAATGCAATCAAACGCGAAAGCCCCAATTTCAATTACTTTTATTTACAAGGTAAAGATGATCATTGGTAGTTGGAGAGCTTTCAACTGGGTCTCTCTGCCTTCGACTTTGGCTCATTCAAAATCACCTACCCTCTCTGACGCATGGAGCATGTTGGCGGAGGCTAACATGTATAATTTGCTCACGAGGCAAGAATGCCCTCTGTTTTCCTCGCTTTGTATTTCACCCTTTCAACGCCAGTCTGCCCTGCTACCTCGTGCTGTTCACTTCGCTTCCCCACCCTTCCACCCTTTCTTTGGGAGGGTGAGCGCTGATCTCTCCTGCCCGCTCACCGATACTGCTAACCGAATGATGACTGCTACTGTACTGTTACATGATGCCCGATCACGATATGTAGGGTCCGAGTCACCCGCTTGATAGCCTGCTCGCCAGGTCCCGCTATGTTTCTTTATTTAACTCTACAAAGGTTATCTCTGACTCTGTTCTATTTCTGTTCTCGTACTTGCTGCTTACTGTCTTACTGTTTCTGTTCTGTGCCGAGTGAAGCGCATGCGCATGTAATACCGCATCTTTCAATTATAGTCCAGCAGCCTAGCTTCCATATATGCAGGTATCCAGCTGCGCACCACCTGAGATTGCAATTTAAGATTACAAAAAAAGATATATGGTATTTTATAGCACTTTATTCCATCTGCGTTTTATTCCAGTAGTGTTTTATTCCATCGCCGAAAAGAGTCTGCGTACCACCTGAAAATGCCAAGCCAGGCCCCGGTAGTCCTCCCAGATTGCGGCTGATTAAGGAGGTCCAGTAGAAATCTACTTACGCTCTTCCGCCATTGCTGCTGGCTGGTGGGAAGCAGTGCGCCTGCGCCGTGGAGACGGGCCGAGCTGGTTGGTGCTGACGACCGGAAGTGGCGGTAAAGCACGCCCAGCGTTCCGGAGGCTGAGTCGGGTGAAGGCGGGTGGAGGCGGGTGGAGGCGGGTGGAGGCGGGTGGAGGCGGGTGGAGGCGGGTGGAGGCGGGTGGAGGCGGGTGAAGGCGGGTGGAGGCGGGTGGAGGCGGGTGGAGGCGGGTAAGGCGGGTGGAGGCGGGTGGAGGCGGGTAGAGGGGGTGGAGGCGGGTGGAGGTGGGTGGAGGCGGGTGGAGGCAGGAGCTGCACGGCGTGTGGGACACCAAAGGCTAGGTGGAGTGAGAGAGAGAGCGAGTTTGAGTCAATTAGAGCGAGTTACAGTGAGTTTGAGTGAGTTTAAGTGAGTTTAAGTGAGGTTGAGCGAGTTTGAGCGAGTTTGAGTGAGATTAAGTGAGTTTGAGCGAGTTTGAGTGAGTTTAAGTGAGTTTGAGCGAGTTTGAGTGAGTTTGAGTGAGTTTGCGCGTGAGTTTGAGTGAATTTGAGCGAGTTTGAGCGAGGTTGAGTAAGTTTGATTGGGTTTGAGCGAGTTTGAGTGAGTTTGAGTGAATTTGAGCGAGTTTGAGTGAGTTTGAGCGAGTTTGAGCGAGTTTGAGCGAGTTTGAGCGAGTTTGAGCGAGGTTGAGTGAGTTTGAGTAAGTTTGAGTGAGTTTGAGTGAGTTTGAGTGAATTTGGGTGAGGCGTGAGTGAGGCTTGAGTGAGTTTGAGTGAGTTTGAGTGAGCTTGAGTGAGTTGGGTAGAGGTTGAACGAGATTGAGTGAGTTTGAGTGAGTTTGAGTGAGCTTGAGTGAGTTTGAGTGAGGTTGAGTGAATTTGGGTGAGGCGTGAGTGAGGCTTGAGTGAGTTTGAGTGAGTTGGGTAGAGGTTGAACGAGATTGAGTGAGTTTGAGTGAGTTTGGGTGAGGCTTGAGTGAGTTTGAGTGAGTTTGGGTGAGGCTTGAGTGAGTTTGAGTGAGTTTGAGTGAGTTTGAGTGAGGCTTGAGTGAGGCTTGAGTGAGTTGGATAGAGGTTGAACGAGTTTGTGTGAGTTTGAGTGAGTTTGAGTGAGTTTGTGTGAGGCTTGAGTGAGTTTGAGTGAGTTTGAGTGAGTTTCGGTGAGGCTTGAGTGAGTTGGATAGAGGTTGAAAGAGTTTGAGTGAGTTTGAGTGAGGCTTGAGTGAGTTTCGGTGAGGCTTGAGTGAGGCCTGAGTGAGGCTTGAGTGAGTTGGATAGAGGTTGAACGAGTTTGAATGAGTTTGACTGAGTTTGAGCGAGTTTGAGCGAGTTGGAGTGAGTTGTATTCGGTTGGACTGAGTTAAAATGAGTTAGATTGAGCAGGAATGAGTTAGGGGCGAACTGCAGTGAGTTAGAATGATTAGAGAAATTAATGGGCGGATGATTAAAGAATGAAGGGGAAGAGATAAGAGTGGCTACAGGAATTGTGGGAATGTGATTGAGGGAGTGATTAGAAAAGTGATTAAAGGATAAATCCTGAGCGATGAAAGGGGTAAGTAGGGGATTATGGATAAGTGATTAAGGGGGTGATTGGAAGAGTGATTGGAAGAGTGATTAAGGGATAAAGGTTAAGCGGTAAAAGGGGTATTTAGGGGATTGTCGGTAAGTGATTAAGGGAGTGATGATTAGAGTGAATAAATGATAAAGGTTGAGCGATAAAAGGGGTCGGTAGGGGATTGTCGGTAAGTGATTAAGGGAGTGATTGGAAGAGTGAATAAAGGATCAAGACTGAGCGATAAAAGGGGTAGGTAGGGGATTGTCGGTAAGTGATTAAGGGAGTGATTGGAAGAGTGCTGGAGGAGTGTAGGCTTAGAGTGCTGGAGGAGTGTAGGCTCAGAGTGCTGGACGAGTGTACACTTAGAGTGCTGGACGAGTGTAGGCTTAGAGTGCTGGAGGAGTGTAGGCTTAGAGTGCTGGAGGAGTATAGCCTTAGAGTGCTGGAGGAGTGTAGGCTTAGAGTGCTGGAGGAGTGTAGGCTTAGAGTGCTGGAGGAGTGTAGGCTTAGAGTGCTGGAGGAGTATAGCCTTAGAGTGCTGGAGGAGTGTAGGCTTAGAGTGCTGGAGGAGTGTAGGCTTAGAGTGCTGGAGGAGTGTAGGCTTAGAGTGCTGGAGGAGTATAGGCTTAGAGTGCTGGAGGAGTGTAGGCTTAGAGTGCTGGAGGAGTATAGCCTTAGAGTGCTGGAGGAGTGTAGGCTTAGAGTGCTGGAGGAGTATAGCCTTAGAGTGCTGGAGGAGTGTAGGCTCAGAGTGCTGGAGGAGTGTAGGCTTAGAGTGCTGGAGGAGTATAGGCTTAGAGTGCTGGAGGAGTGTAGGCTTAGAGTGCTGGAGGAGTATAGTCTTAGAGTGCTGGAGGAGTGTAGGCTCAGAGTGCTGGAGGAGTGTAGGCTTAGAGTGCTGGAGGAGTGTAGGCTCAGAGTGTTGGAGGAGTGTAGGCTTAGAGTGCTGGAGGATTGTAGGCTCAAAGTGCTGGAGGAGTGTAGGCTCAGAGTGCTGGAGGAGTGTAGGCTTAGGGTGCTGGAGGAGTGTAGGCTTGGAGTGCTGGAGGAGTGTAGGCTTAGAGTGCTGGAGGAGTGTAGGCTTAGAGTGCTGGAGGAGTGTAGGCTCAGAGTGTTGGAGGAGTGTAGGCTTAGAGTGCTGGAGGATTGTAGGCTCAAAGTGCTGGACGAGTGTAGGCTCAGAGTGTTGGAGGATTGTAGGATTAGAGTGCTGGAAGAGTGTATGCTCAGAGTGCTGGAGGAGTGTAGGCTTAGAGTGCTGGAGGATTGTATGCTCAAAGTGCTGGACGAGTGTAGGCTCAGAGTGTTGGAGGAGTGTAGGATTAGAGTGCTGGAAAAGTGTAGCCTTAGAGTGCTGGAGGAGTGCAGGCTCAAAGTGCTGGAGGAGTGTAGACTCAGAGTGCTGGAGGAGTGTACGCTTAGAGTGCTGGAGGAGTGTAGGCTCAGAGTGCTGGACGAGTGTACGCTTAGAGTGGTGGAGGAGTGTAGGCTTAGAGTGTTGGAGGAGTGTAGGCTCAGAGTGCTGGAGGAGTGTAGGCTCAGAGTGCTAGAGGAGTGTAGGCTTAGAGTGGTGGAGGAGTGTAGGCTCAGAGTGGTGGAGGAGTTTAGGCTCAGAGTGGTGGAGGAGTGTAGGCTCAGAGTGGTGGAGGAATGTAGGCTCAGAGTGCTGGGGGAGTGTATGCTCAGAGTGCAAGAGGAGTGCAAGCTTAGAGTTCTGACCTGCCTGTCCTGTATTCTCGGCTGCTGGAGGTAGACTGGGGCCTGCCGTGTGGACACTGAAACCACAAAGAGGCTGGCCACCGAGTGGCGCCACCAGCGCCGCCAGCTGGCGCTCTCGTGCGGGGGGAGGGGCAGGGGGGGGGGCAGGGGGGGGGGTGAGTGGGTTTGGTGTGGGTGTTAGGGGTGAGACATTGAGAGACAAGTGGAGGGAGATGGGGTATCATGTGGCTATATGGAGAGGAGAGGGGAGGGCCAGGGGAAGGGAGATAGGGAGGGGGAAGGGAGGAGATGGGGGTAGAGGGATGCTGGTGCTATGCTGCCATAATGCTATGCCATGTACGTGAGGGTTAGGAGATGGAGAGGGAGAAGGGGAGTGGGGAGGGGTGGAGGGGAGGTAGATACAAGATTCACCCAGTACTGCTGCAGTAGGGGTGCAAACCAACCCTATGTAAAAGCTGTCAAAAAAAAGGGTCAATGAAATGAGAGCCTAATTTCACAATGTAAGAAGCAACAATTATTCTTTACATCTGTCTTATTATTAGCCCGCTACCTTTGAGTTGAAAAATATAATATAATATCTAGTTTAATAAGATTTAAAAGTGAAATCGACGGTGTTCTATGGCCGCCATCTTGTCTTTTTGCATTCTCTCCCATTTCACCAACTCTGTGCCTATATAAATATCCATTTGACACTGGAGGCAGACATTCTACTCCCTGTTCCATACTAAAGCTATTTTCGCCCGTATTTAGACTACGCTGTCGTTCACCCGTGTACTACAAGTACCGGGTGAATCTTTTATCTAGAGGGGAGGGAGAGGGGAAGGGGAAGGAGGGGTGGTGGAGTGAGGCTGGTGTTATGCTGTTATGTTATGTGTATAAGGGGTGGCTAGGGGTTGGAGAGGGGGGAGAAGATCGCAAGAGGGGGGACGGAGGAGGGGGAGGAGGGGGAGTGGGTGGAGTAAGGCTGGTGCTATACTGCAATGCGCTAAGTATAATAGTACTGCAAATTGTTAACACACCGGTGGCGCCAACTGGTAGAGTGAGACCGCATTGACGAGCCAACCCCCCCCCCCTCCCCCCAACTCCCACTCCCCCAGAACTCATTCAGAAAGGGTTCTTGTGGGACAGATCAACAGTGCTATGCAAATTACATTGTATTTAACATAAGTTTGGTTGGTTGTTGGAGTTTTATGTCCTGCCAACATCTAAGGTCATATCAAGACGGATACTGACTTGGGACAATGCAACTTTATAGTGCTGCCCCACTGGGAGATCACCAACACCATTATCTGATATCCCACTCAGTTACATTATCCTCAAACTGAGCCAACCAGTCCTTGCCCTATCCTAAGTATGCCGAGTGCCTGGCTAGGAAGTGACAAGTATAAATTTGTTAAGTCATTGGTTTGATTCGACCAGGGTTCAAACCAGTCGGTTCAAATCCCACGATCCACCAAAACGGAAGACGGACGCTCAACCCATTCGGCCTTCCTGTCTGGTCGTCATGACTACATGTGCATTTGCATAGTTGGTTGCCGGCATCACCGTAGATTTATTTACCCATGCTATAGGTTGGTGTAAGATATGACAGTGATAGCTAAAAATAACTACCACACGGAATTTTTAGAGGTACCTTGCTGCTTTGCCATTGCTGCCTGTTGACCCTTAGGTTAGCGATCTGATACGGGATGAGAAAGCGTCGAGAGGGTGAGGTGTCCCAGCTTACCCTTGGTATCGGTCGATACAGCATCAACATCAAAGGTCAGCATAGCGGGCGCAGCGGCCTAATCGGTAGAGTGCTGGCCTCTCCTGTGGAAGGTCGGGAGTTCGATTCCTGGTCGAGTCAAACCAATGACTTTGACTAAATTGATACTTGTCGCTTCCTAGCCTGGCACTCGGCATGATTAGGATAGGGCGAGGACTGGTTAGCTCGGTGTCAGGATAATGGGACTGAGTGGGATATCGGGTCATGGTGCCGGTGGTCTGATTTCCCAGTCGGGAAATAAAGTCGTCATGAGTGCACACTGTCATGAATCTGTACCTGTTATATGACCTTAGATGTTGCCAGGATGTAAGACTCCAACAACCAACAACCAAGGTCAGCACACATTGCATATGGCCGACACAAAGCCGCCATACCATCAAAGATGCGCAGTCCGCTGGTTTTGAGTTGCTGCCATTTTCTGAGGTAAATACATTAGCTTGATCATTACGATCTACTTTTCTTCAGCTTCGAGTGACTTTTATTTAAAAATGTCTAACTTTGGAGATATCTGAAGTGAAAACAAACCTACCAAAGAAAATCCACATTGATTAAAATATGTCTTGATGTACTACTAGCCACAATCAAGCAACAATAACAAAAAACACCATAGAACTGGTCACAGATGGTCCAGTGTATTATTAACAACCCCACCCCAACAACATAATTCATGAACTCACATAACTAGCTACATTAGAGTTACACTAGAATTTTCCTAACAAACCAACATTTATATACCGCTTGCCTAACTGCAACTGTACATTAAAACTTACTACAAGTTTACCAACTGAATACAGAAGATAACTTCTGCTTACATTCTAAATACTATGTAAATACTCACATTGATCTGACTAATATTGATCTAGTTATATGACACTACTGTACCATATTGTTATGGAACTTTTGGGTTTCAGAATTTCATTGTGTTACATGGTGCAAATTGTCTATTCAACAGGTATTGTACACCTTATTCTATATACCTTTTGTGTAAATAACACTGAATTGAAAAATGGCTGGAAGACCAGTGCTTCGGCACTGACAAAAGACTTATTCAGCAGAATAAACATATTTACCAACAAAAAAAAAGAAAAAAAAGGTGAATGTCATTATTATGGTGTTGTCATAGGGGTGATGGAAATGGGAAATATTGGGAAATATTGGGAAATATTGGGAAATATTGGGAAATATTGGGAAATATTGCGCTAAGAGCAGGATTTGAACACACAATTATCGCCATTCCAGGCTAGTGTGCTAACCATTACACCACCTAGGCTCACAGTAATTTTTGCAAGCACTTCAAAATTCTGACAATAAAGGCTTCTAGCAAAACAAGTTCTCTTAAATTGACCTAATATTCTCTTCAATGAGTAACAAATATGCTTGATAAATGGTAGCAATATTTAAGGTGGATATTCAGAATCAAATCTAGATCATTGTCTTAGTTTAGAAAATTTCATCCTTTCATTCGATGAGTCAACTTTATGGGCAAGCTTGAAAATATAAGCATAAGTAGGCTGGGTAGGGTGGTGACATCAGGCAGTCTAGGAGGTGTAATGGTCAGTGTAGTAGTCTGCACTGACCTCTCAGGCCAGCAGCCACACAGACAGGTAAACGTGGGTAGGGTGGTTATATCAGGGAGTCTAGGTGGTGTAATGGTCAGTGTAGTAGTCTGCACTGACCTCTCAGGCCAGCAGCCACATAGACAAGTAGGTGTGGGTAGTGTAATATATGTATGTATGCTGATACACGCTGGGACCCAGATATAACTGGAATGTAACTAAGACAACGAGAGGTTGAATAAAGTCAGTCGTTAACTTGAAGTCACCGTGTCATGTCGACTCGTATCTTATATGGTGTCAGATGTGGTTTACCTAACAAGGAATGGCACTTTCAGGACTAAAACCCCCACTGCCGTTAAACTTGGAAGGTAATATTAACCTGAACTGGACACAATGGATCGACTCATATAGGATTTACGCAGTGGCAGCAGGTATAGCAGCAAAGTCTGAGCGGGTTCAGTGTTGCGTATTCCTTCACGTAGCAGGAACGGAGGCTCAGAAGATCCATAGAACATTCGACATCGCAGAGGAAAACAGGGACAAAATTATGGTACTGATAGAAAAGTTCAAGGTTTATTGCGAAGGTAAAACCAACATTACTATAGTCAGGTATCAATTTAATACGCTGAACCAAACGACAGAATCGATGGACACATATCTGAGAAATCTGCGAAACCGTGTGTCATATTGCCAGTACGGATCATTGGAAGAATCACTGTTATGTGACCGGATAGTATGCGGGATAAAATGTAAAACTTTACGGGATCGTCTGTTGCAAACAAGTTATTTATCCCTGGAGATGTGTGTCAATTTGTGTCGTTTGAGTGAACACAAATCGGAATTAGTAAGTGACAGTTCATCTTATATAGCAATGGAGACCGTCGATGCAATTTCAAAACGTGATAGTGACGTGACGTCACACCGACGGCCGGAACCAGAGACGGAAACGGAGGTCACAGATGCAGGCGCGCCGTACAAATACATTCATGTCTCCGTGCGGAAATTGTGGATATCAACATTACCAGAATCGTTGTCCAGCCCGAGATAAACAGTGCTCCGGATGCGGGAAGACGGGACACTTCATCAAAATGTGCAGGAGACGTGAGCAGAGAAACACCGCGGTGAATGAAGTTACTATGGATCGTCGATGCGATGTGGACGAATGGGAGGATGGATACGATGACAACAACACGCACGACCTGTTTGTCGGTGCGTTAAACAGTGACACCAAGCAGACGGCAGGCTTTGGTACACGACAGTACAAATTAACGACATGATGGTGGAATTTAAACTGGACACGGGATCACAAGCAAATATAATTACAAGGGAGTTGTATGACAAGATAGGGGGATTGACCCTATCTCCGCATACATGCAATCTCGTCACGTATACAGGACAACGAATCCAGCCAGTGGGAGAGACGATGATCGCCGTACGTGGACAAAGGATCAAATTTCAAGTAACAGACAAGGGAAACCCTCTTCTTGGGATGAGTGCTTGTGTTGCACTGAACCTAATCAGAAGGGTGGACTGTGTATCCGATGTCTCAGATCAAGGGGAGAAAGCTACAAACTTGGTAAATATATACACTGATGTATTCAAAGGCATTGGAAAAATAAGTTAACGCGCATATTCATGTAGATAAAAATGTTTCCCCTGTCATTGATGCTCCCAGACGCATTCCGCATGCTATTAGTTCAGAGGTATGTAAAGAATTAGACAGAATGTTAGGATTGGGTGTTATAATGAAACAAACAGAACCAACTCCATGGGTTAGCTCGATCACCATTGTGAGGAAACCAGGAAAAATTAGAATATGCCTAGATCCGACTAAATTAAATAAAGCTATCTTAAGAGGCCCGTATCCGACACGCACTATCGAAGAGGTTGTTGCTAGTACGCATGGAGCACAATATTTTTTGGTGCTTGATGCGAACAGCGGATACTGGCAGATACATTTAGATAGAGAGAGTTCTGACCTGTGCACATTCAATAGCCCATGGGGTAGATATCGTTTTACTAGATTACCTTTTGGCATAAAAACGGCTGGTGATATTTTCATTGAGGAAATGAACAACATACTGGGAGATTTGAAGGGAGTAAATGTAATTACAGATGACATTCTAGTATATGGTCACACTGTGCAAGAACATAATAGTCGACTTCGGGCAGTGTTAGACAGAGCCAGGAAATTTAACCTTACCCTTAATCCCAAGAAATCTAAGATATGTCAGTCTCAAGTCAACTATGTAGGTCATTTACTGACATCTGAAGGGGTGTCACCTAGTAAAGAAAGAGTACAAGCTATAATTGACATGCCAGCGCCCAGGGATAAAAAGGCTATACAACGGTTCTTAGGGATGGTGGGTTACGTCAATAAATTCATCCCTAACATGGCGGACATTGCCAAACCATTGCGTACTGTTCTCGGCAAAGATGTGGCTTGGCACTGGCAACAAGAACAGATAGATGCTTTTGAAAAACTCAAACAGTTACTAACCAAGGCCCCTGTGTTAAAATATTTTGATGTGAATGCAGATATAGTTTTGCAAGTTGATGCGTCTAAATCAGGTCTAGGTGCCACTTTGTTTCAAGACGATAAACCTGTGGCCATGGCGTCAAAGGCTTTAAATAGCACACAATCTAATTATGCTGTAATCGAAAAAGAATTACTGGCCATATGTTTCGGATGTACAAAATTCCATGAGTATATATTCGGCAAAGAGGTGACAGTCCAAACAGACCATAAACCGCTGGTAGCAATTATGAATAAGTCCATCCATACGTTGTCTTCGAGGATGCAGCGTATGAGGATGAGGCTCCAGAACTATAACATCAAAGTCATACACATTAAAGGCACGCTGATGTACTTTGCAGACGCGCTGTCCAGGGCACACACCACCTTAACTTCACCTGAAAACTTGTTCGATGATGACTTCACGGTGGCAGAGATTCAATTGGCAAATGGTAGTATGTCACAACTAAGGCAGGAGGTAAAGAAAGACGATACGTTGCAGAAACTCAGTTACCTGGCACTGCACGGTTGGCCCAATAGTCATCGTAATCTCAGCCGCGAAGTCAAACCGTTTTTTACATCCCGTAGTGAAATTACAATCCATGACGACCTCGTGTTAAAGGGTAATCGGCTTGTTATACCGCGTTCATTACAGCCTGACATGCTACACAAATTACATGAGTCCCACTTAGGTGTCGTCCGATGTAAACAATTAGCTCGGGACACGGTATTTTGGCCCGGTTTAGGGAGTCAATTAGAGGACATTGTGTCGCAGTGCCAAATTTGTCAGGAATACAGAAACGCACAACATTCAGAACCTCTAGAAAGTCATCACATACCATGTATTCCTTATCATAAAGTAGGAGTGGATTTGTTTATGTTAGAACATAGGAATTTTATTGTAATAGTAGATTACTACTCTAAATTCCCTGAGGTAATTGAACTAGCAACCACAACTAGTAAAGCTATCATACACGCATTGAAACAAACATTTTGCAGATACGGGATCCCAAAGATTGTGGTGTCTGACAATGGGCCGCAATTTAGTAGCGCTGAATACCTGCAATTTGCTAAAGAATATGACTTTCAGACCAGTTTTTCGAGTCCGCTGTTCCCTCAAAGCAATGGACAGGCGGAACGATATGTTCAAACTATTAAACGATTGATAAAAAAGGCCACGTTAGCTGGTAATGATCCGCACATTGCTTTATTAAATTACAGAAATACGACATTACAGGGCATAGGTGCTTCTCCGGCACAACTCCTTATGTCGCGCAGGTTGAGGAGTAAATTACCTATGCTAAAGACACAGCTGCAGCCAAAGTGTCAATTACCTAAGAAGGTTGAATTAAATAAAGTACAGAATAATCAGAAAAGATACTTTGATAAACATGCCGGTCAGAAACACGTAGAATTGTGTGAAGGCGACCACATACGATATTTACATCACACGGGGAAATGGGCTACGGGAATGATCGCTGTAGCACAAAAGCCTGGCCATAGGGATTATCAAATATTAAATGCACAGAACAACATCATACGCAGAAATCGCAAACACATATTCAAAACACAAAAAGACGACATTCGGCATACCACAAACATCCCTAAGGACGTCATAGATAACAGGCCTGTGCAACAGGTAAACAAAACAAATTCTATACAAGACACGTTATGGTAGGATCATTCGCCCAGTCCCTAGCTTTCAGATAAGATGATGTGTTTAGTTTGCTATGCAAATTGGGTGTTGGAGCATGTTGTTGTACCTTGATAACTTGTTACGTGTTATTCGAGTGTATAAATCTTCAGTTGCGCCATCGATGAATGCATAATAATTTTAGTGTTAAAAATGAACATGTCGTAACATTAATAAATACATGTGGACTAAAGAGTGATCAATGTATATGTATATCTAATTATTATCAAATCATCGAGAGTAGAGTTAAATATCAATGCTTGCAAGTGAATAATGTTAGAGTTAATCTAAGCAGCTATTTCACCATTACCCATTATCGAATCAGCGAGATGTAATTAAATATACATGTCGTACCGTTTTGAGGAAATTTAGAAAAGGGGATCGTCATTGTAGATGCATAAAGAATTGTTATCAAATCATCGAGGATAGAAGTAAGGGTAAATGCATACAGGTGAATAGTGTAGATTTAATCTAAGCAGCTATTTCAACGGTATCCATCCGAATGGATGGCTAAACATATTGCGTGTAAGTGGTTAGAGTATGGGTAGGGGAACTAAGTCATTTTGTCAGTTAGTAAGTTATGTTGCTGCTTATGTTAAGTGTTCAAGTGTATTCAAGTGTATTCAAGTGCATTGGAAGGGAGATGTAATATATGTATGTATGCTGATACACGCCGGGACCCAGATATAACTGGAATGTAACTAAGACAACGAGAGGTTGAATAAAGTCAGTCGTTAACTTGAAGTCACCGTGTCGTGTCGACTCGTATCTTACAGGTAGGGTGGTGACATCAGGCAGTCTAGGTGGTGTAATGGTTAGTGTAGTAGTCTGTACTGACCTCTCAGGCCAGCAGCCACATAGACAGGTAGGCGTGGGTAGGGTGGTGACATCAGGCAGTCTAGGTGGTGTAATGGTTAGTGTAGTAGTCTGCACTGACCTCTCAGGCCAGCAGCCACATAGACAGGTAGGCGTGGGTAGGGTGGTGACAAATCCTGCCCTAAGTACAATATTTCCCATTTTCATCACCCCATTACACCTTTGCACTGGTTTCCATGATCTGGATCCTATACAAGCTATGCGCCACACGGTTGTTGAACTTACCCTATGTATATATGTATGTACAGGTCATTCATTGCCTCCATGTATGTTATTCTAAGTAAGAAACAAGTTATGGAGGTAAACCATTTAAAAGACTTACAATTCCAGGACGAGTGTAGTAGTCTGCACCGACCTCTCAGGCAAGGAACCACATAGACAGGTAGGCATGGATAGGGTGACTGCACCAGGGAGCCTAGGTAGTGTAATGGTTAGCACACTGGCCCTGGAATGGTAAAAGGTGTGAGTTCAAATCCTGAACATGATGATGATGATGACATATGTGAATGAATGTAACGATATTGCCGGGATACCAGTGCCTTGGCATAGAAAAAAATACTTTTAATTGCTGAATAAAATGATCATTAACCAACAAAAATAAACTTTATATGTGTTTATATTTTAGATGGTAAGCCTCAGCTCTACCGACAGGGCCACCGCGTCCGTTGTTTCAACAATATTATGATTTCATTGGATTTCCAATGCTAACCATCACAAAATGTTAAAAAAAAGAGATATATATTGAACTGATTTACTAACTAAATATTGGGGTAACCTTGAAATCAATTTCATGCGAAGTCCGACAAAAATTGAGTTATATCTATCTATCTCACTGAGAACATGGCTCCCCCCACCCACCCTGGTAATTCAACCCAACGAAATGTCGGCTTAAGTAGTAAGTAGGGCATGCTGTAGTTCTGGAGATTGCCGCCAGGGTGTTTGTCCGCATCGCTTCGGACGCCGATCTTGGCTTCGCCTTCTGAGCTGCTGCCTCACAGTTGGCGAGCTGTTAGCTTCAATGGCGTTCTATGTTCGCTGGTTCTCACTGGTTCGGGCACTTGGTTCAGGTGGCCTGTTCTGATAAAAGGCAGTTTGCATCTGTACGAGGTCTTTGTGAGATACTTATATTACACGCGTGTTTCACGTCAGTGGATGATCTTGAACATGATGTCAAATAACATTTGTTTGTTTGTTGTTTTACATCCTAGCAACATTTGAGCTCATATCAGGACAGGTATCGACTTGTGACAGTGCACACTCATATCGACTTTATAGTGCTGCCCTACTGGGAGACCAGGCCGCCAGCACCATGACCTTATATCCCACTCAGTCACATTATCCTGACACTGAGCCAACCAGTCCTTCTCCTATTCTAATAATGCCAAGTGCCAGGCTAGGAAGTGACAAGTATCAATTTTTAAGTCATTGGTTTGACTGGACTAGGGTTCGAAGGCATGAACCCATGGGTTTGGATCTCCCGATCTCCCAAAACAGGAGACAGACACTCAACTAATTCGGCCATCCTGTCTGGTGTGTGAAATAACACGACCTGTATATATATATATATATATATACACATAGAAAATTCTATATATATATAATCTTCGGCATATTACGTATGTATTTCGTGTAACTGAACGGTCTTGGACATGATCTGACATAACACGACCTGTATATATATACATACATACACTAAAACCTCTCTAAATCAACCGACCAACTGACATTAAGTGGTCCATTTAGGGAGGTGGCTGGATTATGGAGTTAAAATATCCTTACAATGGTATTGCTGGAATCCAAATAAAGAGATCGATATAGGGGAGTGGTCAATCTGTGGAGGTGGTCAGTTAGAGAGGGTTTCATCACCATCATCATCATCATCATGCTGTCAGTCACGATGCGACAAAGACTGCTTTCATTACTTGACTCCCATTCTCCATTTAGCTCTCTGCTGTGAGAGTGATTACATTTCATGAAAGCTGCCTGCAAAAGTGTTGAAGTGCTGCTGGCTTTTGCAAGTTATCAGCGGCACTCTCTCGGGGAGCAAATAGAGGTTTCACACTGGCAAGAACATGTCAAGACAGGCGCAAAACTATTTGTCCCTGCAGTGGCTGGTCGGGAGATGTTGGGAGTTCCATACATCAACCGCCCTTAATGCTGCCACAGTGACATGGTTTTCTATTTAGGGGTTGCTCCCCTAGCCGTCGGTTCTGTCAAGAACCTGTACCACAAGGCAGTGGTTTACAACTCTGCAGGGCAAGGGCGTCAAACTCCCTGAGGTGCAATTCCTGCAATACCTGCATACACTGCGATAACACTGTTACTCAATCTAGGAAAACACCAATATACATGCTTCATATAAAACAGCATGATTAGCTCTGAGATACTAACCGGTTCTAAGGAGCGCACACTATACGTCGCTTCTCGCCGCAACCCTCTACGTGTGGTCTTATTCGGCTGATATTGGTGAAATATCAGTAGCGCTGTGCTGGCGCTTATGGGCCGCGCGAAAACACGTCGTATCACTAGGTTTGACGTTGACCTCTGCGTACGAAAGTCGGCAAGTGCTTCATAGGCGCTCGGGTGTTTTGAACATGTCAAAACCACCAGCGACCAGGCAACGCGCGGGAGTAAAATGGGTAAGTAACCTAGAATGTTAGCGCGCGTCCCTGCGTATGGCACGTCCGGAATAACGTTCTAGGAACGCTAGGAAGACGGCGCAGGCGCGGGAGGGTCGTTGCCACACGTTGCGGCATACTGGCCCAGTTTTTGTTTTACGCCCTAGCAAAATTTAAGGTTAATATAAGACGTCGCGCCAAACTTTTATTTTTTTTTCCCCACGCTACGACACACTGCCACGCCGCATAACGCGCCGCGCTGACGCCGATCTTTTCCCCCAAACCGCCGAAAAGTTTTACGTTTCTCGACGCGCAACATAGTACTTTCAACGCTGACGGGTCGCCGGGACACACGTCGTAGTGTGACAGCCCCATAAGGTATCGGTTATTAATTGAGTATATCAAATATGACATTATTTTAGCTACTTAGATACTGGTGACAAATTAGCATCGATATTAAAGATTCTTTATAGTCTAGCATCTCGTCTTTAACTTTTACCAATGTTCAAGTTTACACACATGCACACACAATCACTCTCACTCACTCACACACTGACTGACACACACACATACTCACTCACTCACTCACTCACACACTGACTGACTGACACACAGACATACAGACACACAGCCTCACTCACGTACTCATTCATTCACAAACACACACATTTTTTTCATTAACAGGAATGAAAGTGGTCTCCGGTAAAAAAAAACCTGAAATCAAGACGAGACCCTGGAACCACCTAGCAAGTTCCTAGCTGAGGTTATTACACCAACGCCAAATTTCCGTGAAAACACAGATTTCCGCGAATAGGATTAGTCCTGTCAGGGAATCACAGAAAACTGCCGGAAGTCAGGTTTCAACTGTCCTTGTTGTGACTATATTATCGCCCATGCCTAACTCTTTCTTGTTTGAGTTTTATGTTCTAGCAACATCTAAGGATTCAAACTAACCAATTGCTGTCATATACATCCTGATTCCTTTGGCATTTTGTTTGACGTTAATCAGTACATATACAAATCGTGGAAACCCACGAAATCGTGGAGATCTTTCATCCCTACATTAAGCATAACTCGCATAGGACACCATTACGCTTTCCTTACGGAGTGCCAAACATCAGGCAAGCCTACCTTCTTCTTCTCCTTCGGAGTTATGTCGGGGATGGTGTCTAGCGACAGCTCCTCTTTGAAGGCAAAGTTTCCATTCTCAGTGCTCTCGGGGTGTGTGAATTTTCCTCCTCCACATCCTCTGTGTATGTCTCTTCTGTTGCCTTCTGTAGCAGCGGTGAAGGCTCCTCTACTATATATATATATGCTTTATAAGAATTATACGAGTATAATAACCCAGAATTCTGTACTCGCTCTTAACATCCCCCCCCCCCCACCAGTAATCGGGTGGTTGAGCTTCGGACTACTCATCTACTGCTCAGGCCTGCTCACCTCAGCTCTGACGGTGGCGCCACCGCTCGCTTACTTATTATCCGACTCACTTACCGCCGGACATTTTTCTACAAACGGAAATTTGTCTATATGCCAACCTATATATAATTATATATATATGACCACCTGCACATACATAAACATCGAATAGACTACATCACCGTTCCAGCGGCACGGTGCATTGTGGGGTGTGTCAGAGCAAAACAAACCAGCGAGAAGCACATGGCACATGCTAATACACTGGGTGCAGCTATGAAATGTGCTAGTTTCAGCTCATCTCAGCTCTTGTTTGAAACATAGAATACCAACTAAAAAAAAAATATAATAAATTAAGATATTAATCTTTTATCCAGCATTGCATTTACATCAATATAATCAGCACATCTTATGCCACGTGCATTTCGATTTAGACAAATCTGGGCACTCAGATTAGTGTTAGAGCCATAGACAGAGTCAGTTTTACTTATTTTATTAATGTGTTTATTTATATCCTATGGTTTCTGACATATGTAGAACTAGAAAATTAGTAGGGTTAATCAGATATTGGTTATATATTTCTCTGAAACAAGTGTATGTTGACACATTTAGCATTTTAATATCACTGATTGTTTTGTGTGGAATTGTATATTTCTTAGCTCAAAATGTTTAACTATGGCTAGTTTTGTCTTAGCTATATTCATCAGATATGTGTGCATACATGTTTATGCCAAATTCTTATGTATTTCTATTCATTTTGAATAAAATTGAAGTTTTTCCCTACGCGTATTGACAAACTCAATGGCTATTTGCATTTGCTTTGCTGCCAAGGCCGTTTTCAGCGCATGCACAGTCGGAATCGTGATCCCGTCTATTTGATATATATAATCTTCGGCATATTGTGTATGTATTTCGTGTAAGTGAACAGTCTTGGACATGATATGAAATAACAGGACATGTATATGCATATGTATATATATACATACATATATATGGATAGTGATAAGACTGTTATCGCGTGTAATAATCTCTGTAGTGTTCTACTCCTACCCCCCCCCCCCTCCTGGGGGGGGGGGGGGGTGTACCAGCATGCTTCACCCCCCCCCCCCCCCCCCCCCATGTTCAGGGCTTTCGCACACCACTCGCTCGGAAGTTATATATATATATATATATATATATATATATATATATAGTACATATACATGGATATCAAAGACATATATATATATATATATAATCTTCGGCATATCACAAAATTTACATATGTTTTTCGTGTAAGTGGATGATCATGAATATGATTTGAAATAACAGGACCTGTATACAATATATATGTATATATATGTAAAGGGTATATATATATACAGTAAAATCTCTCAAAATTGACCGACCATGAGACCAACTTTAAATGGTCCACTTAGGGAGGTGGTCGGTTTAGGGAGTTTTTTTTATTGTTACAATGGTATTGTATGAGTGATCTTTTGGGGAGTGGTGGATCTGTGGAGGTGGTCGTTTAGAGAGGTTTTACAGTATATACATATATGTCCATATATAGACATCGAAGATAATAGACAGAAAACTTGACGCGATGGCCGAATCGGTAAAGCACAGGCATCCCGTGCGGAAGTTTGGGGGTTCAATTCCTTGTCGACTCAAACCAATGACTTACACAATTGATACTTGTCGCATCCTGGCCAAGCACTGGGTATTATCAGGATAAGGCAAGGACTAGTTAGATCAGTGGCAGGGTTATGTGACTGAGTGGGATATCAGGTCATGGTGCTGGTGGCCCGGTCTCCCAGCGGGGCAGCGCTATAAATACGCCATGAGTGCCCACTGTCACAAGTCAGTACCCGTCCTGATATGACCTTACATGTTACCAGGACACAAAACTCCAGTATATATATATGTCGTGGGGGGGGGGTGAAAATGGGAAATATTGCGCCTAGAACGGGACTCGAACCCACATCTCTTTGCATTCCGGGCCAGTCTGCTAACCATTACACCACCAAAGTAGAGAGGTTTTAACTGTATGTAAATATATACGGTTGGCGACTGAGACTGTCACCGGAGCGGGTCTGTAGGCGCTAACGACCAGACACCGCTCTCATACGGCCGTAATCGATTAACACGACCCGGGCGACTCCGGTCACCCGAGTCGTCAGAATTTCAAATAGAACACTGCGAGTGGAGTCAACAAATACACGTGTTGTGTGCAAAACAACCCGACCCCAGTAACCCACCTCTTGGCTGGGGTTTGCAAGGAGCAATGATGTCACATTTGCACTGGTACCGTCCTGCAGGATAACAGCCACCGGTACCAGTAACACATATTTTTTTGTGGTAATAACATAGATTAATGAAATGGAAATATCACTAAACTATGAGATCATAAAAATAGTTAAATCATATTTTGCTGTAATTATATCGGCTACTAAAAAAACTAATAAAAGGGCCACCATTTTTGTCACCCGAGCATGGACAAGCTTATTCGATTATTCGACCCGAGTCTGCAGGATGTGCGCATGCGCCAAAAAGTCGCTCGGGTGACCAGAGTCGATTAATCGATTACGCCCACGGTGGTCAGACCCCCTCACAGGTGGCGCCCATGTGGCCAATACTGGAACTAAGTACCGGATCAGGATACACCATATTGGCCGTGTTCGATTATGACGGTCTGGACTATTCGGGTCATCCGAGTCGTCAGAATTTCAAATAGAACACCCCGAGGTGAACCTAAAAATACACCGGCCGCATACAAAATGATCCGACCACAATGCCCCGGGTCTTGGCTTGGGGTGTCAGGAGCATGTATGCTGGTACCCGTGTGTGTCTTGTACTGCAAAGCTACTTTTTGTCTTTAATGTAAAAAGCCCATCCAGATTAAAATGGACATATAAGTAAATTATGCAATCATACAATATTTTAAATCCTCTTTTTGCTGTAGTTATATTGGTCATTACATTTTTTTTATTAGGATTAAGCCACCATTTCTCCCACCCCGAGTGCGTTCGTTTATGCAACCCGAGGTTGTAGGGCCTGCGCATGCGCAAAAAGTGGTTCGGATGATCCGAGTTGTTTAATCGATTACGGCCATAGTCAGTATAGCAGAGCACATCGCATCTAGGAACTGAAGGTAGAGAGTGACCTTGTTTATACTCATATAACAGATTATAGAGCACATATGCCACGGATACGGTGGCCAAATCGTGTGGAACATCTGGAGTTCGAATCCCAGCCGAGTCAATGACTTACAACATTGATACTTATTGCTACCTCGCCTGATGTTCGGCATTGCTGGGATAGGACAAAGACTGGCTTGCACAGTAGCAGAATAATGTGACTGCGTGGGGCATTGAGTCATGGTGCCGACGGCATGGTCTCCCAATGGCGCAGCACTATAAAGTCACCATGAGTGAACACTGTCACAAGTCAGTAGCCATCCTGATATGACCTTAGATTTTGACAGATATATATACAATTAAACCTCTCTAAAACAAACAGGTATATATACAATAAAACCTCTCTAAAACAAACAGATATATATATATATACAATAAAACCTATCTAAATCGACCGACCATGAGATCGACTTTAAGTGGTCCATTTAGGGAGGTGGTCGTTTTAGGGAATTAGAATATCCTTACAATGGATTTGTTGGAACCCAAATAAAGCGATGGATATAGGGGAGTGGTTGATCTGTGGAGGTGGTCGGTTAGAGAGGCTTTAGTGTATATATATATATATATATATATATATGCACATTTACACCTACATATATGTGAAAGATATCTGACACGGATGCTGAAGATTATATATAAATATATCTATACATGTATATAGATTATATATAGATATATCTATATATATAGATGTATCTATATATAATCTTAAGTGTATATATGTATCCGTGACACGGACATGGAAGAGTGTATATGTATCACCTACTTCATATATATCATTTCCAGTATTCGTGTCAGCACTAGAAAACCGAGCAGCCAGCACCATGATCTGATATCCAATTCAGTCACATTATCCTGTCACTGAATAAACCAGTCATTGGTCTTTCGTTATAGTGTAGTGGTCTGCACTGACCTCTCAGGCAAGTAACCACACAAACAGGTAGGCGTGGGTAGTGTGGTGACATCAGGGAGCCTAGGTGGTGTAATGATGATCACACTGGCCTGGAATGCAAAGAGATGTATGTGGCTTCGAGTCCCGCTCTAGGCACAATATTTCAAATTTTCATCACCCTCATGACAATATCATATGATATCAATTAATTATTAGCCTGAGTAGCGAGGAGTATCAATTTTGTAAGCCGTTGCTTTGACTCGGCCGAGACTTTAACGGGAAAGTGCAACAATACATTCTATTTCACCGAAAACAACTCAAATCGATTTGTCGGTTTTTGCGCACGAAGCTTTCATATATGTATAATATTCGATGTATGTACCAGATATATATATATATATATATATATATATATATATGAGACTGTCTCAAAAGGTGCTATACAATATGGGACACAATTTTGTCCACTGTAATGATCAACATACAATCTGCTTATGCATTTGCTCAGGATAAACTGATTTGTTTTTACATGGTGTTTCATAATCCCAATAGAATACATATTGATTTGAAGCAAATGTCCTTGTGTTTTCAGTGTAACCGTTTCTGTGCTGTTTTGTGTCAATCATTACTATGGACAAAAAAAAAGAGTTATCACCTTTTTAGACAGGCTCATATATATATGTATGTATATGTTTGTTGTTGTTTCACGTCCCAGCAACATCTAAGGTCATATCAGGACGGGATCTATATATGATGTGCAGCGTGTTATGCGAGGATTACGGTCTACAAGGTTTGTTTGTTGTTCTTTTACGCCCTAGCAACATCTAAGGTCATATCAGGACGGCGGTCTAGAAGGAAAGTGCTTGCTTACAATATAACGATTATTCTATATTATGCCTCCTCGACCTGACACATGTGACCGGTGGCGCCACCACCGGCCTTCCTCGTCCCTAATGGACACTATGTGTTGTCTGTCGCACCGAAGGATTATACCTACATATATATAATATATAAAAAATTATATATATGTATATATATATGTATGCCAAATGTGTGTATATTTATTTTGGTAAATTATAATTTTATTCAGCGAATGAAGGTATTTTTTTCAGAGCCGATGCACTGGTCTTCCACCATGTTATGTTACATTCATTCACGTTTATAATAGCCTAAAATCAACAAGAATTTGATACAAATATGTATATATATGTATATATTAAAACTCTGTCAGTATCAGATAAACATAGCTTTCACTTGTGTCCAGTTAAAAGTAGCCATATACTAAAACCAGGTATTCTGGGAGGGAGGAGGAGGAGGGGGGAGAGGGGGGGGGGTCTAATCTATAATTAACTCGACTAAAGAGACAGGCCTAGGTCACATCCGTTAAGTAATGAATACACCACCACGTGTGTATACCTGTATACACCCCCTCCCACACACCACCACGTGTGTATACCTGTATACACCCCTCCCTGTATACACCCCCTCACCCACACACCCACACTCACACCCACCACCCACTCACCCATACACCCACATACACCTCTCCCTCCCCCCTACCACCCAGCCCCTCCCATACCCACACACCCACACCCACACCCTCACCCTCACCCACACACCCACCCTCACACACCCACACACTCACCCATACACCCACAGACACCTCTCCCTCCCCCCCCTACCACCCACCCCCTCCCATACCCACACACCCACACCCACACCCTCACCCTCACCCACACACCCACACTCACACCCACCACACACTCACCCATACACCCACAGACACCTCTCCCTCCCCCCTACCACCCACCCCCCTCCCATACCCACACACACCCACACCCTCATCCCACACACCCACACTCACACACACACCACACACTCACCCATACACCCACAGACACCTCTCCCCCCTACCACCCACCCCCCCTCCCATACCCACACACCCACACCCCACACCCTCACCCTCACCCACACACCCACACTCACACCCCCACACACTCACCCATACAGCCACAGACACCTCTCCCCTCCCCCCCTCCCATACCCACACATTCACACCCACACCCTCACCCACACACCACACACCCACCCCCCACACACACACTCACCCATACACCCACGGTCAGCTCTCCCTCCCCCCTACCACCCACACCTTCCCATACCCACACACCCACACCCACACCCACACCCACACCCACACACCCACACTCACACACCCCACACACTCACCCATACACCCACGGACACCTCTCCCTCCCCCCTACCACCCACCCCCTCCCATACCCACACACTCACACCAACACGCCCCCCACCCACCAACCCACCCACTCGCACCCCCACCCACTTTTCCGCACCCCCACCTATCCGCACCTCCACCCACCTATCCGTACCCCGACCCACCAACAACCCCGACACACCTACAACTCCCCCCCCCCCCTCCCCCCCCCCCCCCCCCCCCCCCCCCCCCCCCCACACACACACACACACACTGCAGGCTCACTCAGGACGGGACGCGTTGTGAAGGCGGTCAGGCCGGTCCGAGCGTCTGTAAGTTACAAACCCGAACTTCAAGCCTCCAACTTAATACCAGGCACAGGGCACACTTCAACTTCGTACCAGGCACAGGGCACACTACATCTTCGTACCAGGCACAGGGCACACTACACCTTCGTACCAGGCACAGGGCACACTTCAGCTTCGTACCAGGCACAGGGCACACTTCAGCTTCGTACCAGGCACAAGGCACACTACAACTTCGTACCAGGCACAGGGCACACTTCAGCTTCGCACCAGGCACAGGGCACACTACAACTTCGTACCAGGCACAGGGCACACGACAACTTCGTACCAGGCACAGGGCACACTACAACTTCGTACCAGGCACAGGGCACACGACAACTTCGTACCAGGCACAGGGCACACTTCAGCTTCGTACCAGGCACAGGGCACACTACAACTTCGTACCAGGCACAGGGCACACTTCAGCTTCGTACCAGGCACAGGGCACACTACAACTTCATACCAGGCACAGGGCACACTTCAACTTCGTACCAGGCACAGGGCACACTGCGTGCACAGGTAGCCGGTCTCCCGTCACTTCCACATGGAACACTCACCCGTTGACAGCGCCCCCCCACGCACCAAATGGACTCTACTTCCATTAGACTCATGATCACACAGGTTCGTTGATTGACATATCAATTTTAGCGGAGCGGGCTGTAGCTCAGCTGGTAGTGTCCACCTGTGAAGGTGTGGACTGTAGGTCATCCGCCGATCCTGCTCAGTGGACACATTTGCAGTTTGGGCTATTTTCCATTCCAACCAGTGGTCCACAACTGGGTCATCAAAGGCTGTGGTATGTACTCTCCTGTCTATGGGAAAGTGCATATAAAAGCCCCTTTGCTACTTCTCGCAAAGAGTAGCGTATGTGGTGGCAGCGGGTTTCCTCCAAACAAAAATGTCAGAATGACCATGTTTGACATCCAATAGCGGATGATAAAAATCAATGCGCTCTAGAGGTGTCGTTAAATTAAACAAGCTTTACTTTGGTATCAATTTTAGCTGCTAACTGGGAGTGGGAAACTTGGTTGTTGGAGTTTTATGGCCTGACAACATCTTAGGTCATATCAGGATGCATAGCGACGGGTGTGACAGTGCGCACTCACGGGTAGCGACTTGTGACAGTGCACACTCATGGCATCTAAGGTCATATCAGGACGGGTGTGACAGTGTGCACTCATGGGTAGTGACTTGTGACAGTGCGCACTCATGGCATCTAAGGTCATATCAGGACGGGTGTGACAGTGTGCACTCATGGGTAGCGACTTGTGACAGTGCGCACTCATGGCATCTCAGGTCATATCAGGACGGGTGTGACAGTGCACACTCACAGGTAGCAACTTGTGACAGTGCGCACTCATGGCATCTAAGGTCATATCAGGACGGGTGTGACAGTGTGCACTCATGGGTAGCGACTTGTGACAGTGTGCAATCATGGCATCTAAGGTCATATCAGGACGGGTAGCGACTTGTGACAGTCCACACTCATGGCATCTAAGGTCATATCAGGATGGGTGTGACAGTGCGCACTCATGGGTAGTGACTTGTGACAGTGTGCACTCATGGCATCTAAGGTCATATCAGGACGGGTGTGACAGTGCGCACTCATGGGTAGTGACTTGTGACAGTGTGCACTCATGGCATCTAAGGTCATATCAGGACGGGTTTGACAGTGCACACTCACGGGTAGCGACTTGTGACAGCGCGCACTCATGGCATCTAAGGTCATATCAGGATGGGTGTGACAGTGCGCACTCACGGGTAGTGACTTGTGACAGTGCGCACTCATGGCATCTAAGGTCATATCAGGACGGGTGTGACAGTGCGCACTCATGGGTAGTGACTTGTGACAGTGCGCACTCATGGCATCTAAGGTCATATCAGGACGGGAACCGACTGGTGACAGCGCGCACTCATGGCGACTTTATAGTGCTGCCTCACTTGGGAGACCAGGCCGCCAGCGCCATGACCTGATATGCCACCCAGTCACATTATCCTGACACTCAATGTCACTGTGCAAATCAGTCATTGGCCCATCACATTAATGCTGAGGGCCTGGCTAGGTAGCGACAAATGTCAATTTTATAAGTCTTTGGTTTCACTCGGCTGAGATTCGAATTCCCGACCTTCCGCACGGGAAGCCAACGCTCTACCGATTCGGCCACCGCGTCCAGTTTACCTTTTGTTCTGGGGGAGGGGGTCGTAAAACAAACAAGCAAATATTTTCATTGCGTGACAAGTCGGTAATAATAGGATGCCTGGTTAAATACTAATCACGCTGAAGGTAAAAAAAACACAGGACCCGAGTGTGGACTTTTAGATAACCACAAACATGTAGGAAGGTAACTGTGATCTTCCAGCCAAGCAATGTTTATATTATTATTGATTTATTATTTTACACAGTGTCTATTTTGCCGTGAACTGGTGTGACATTTCTACAGCTATTTGGACATGAATTACGCATGCACCTTTGTATCATTTGGTGCTTTTGCAAAGCGATCTGTTGGCAAGCTATTTTGTTTGCTATTTTACTGTGAAAATCCTAGGGTTAACTCTAACCCTAACCCTAACCTCTGAAAATGAAGAAAATTTGACCTCAGTGGATTGGGGGAAACGGACAGAAACCGAACAAAGTCCGTTTTCTGTCTGTACAAGTTTTGAACATGCACAAAACTAGGAACAGATGCCGCCGGACTGACGTCTACGATTCTTGTCCGGTTTGCATCCGTTTAGTCTGCTTACTGTCCGTTGGCTATCCGTTCATGTCCGTTTCATGTCCATTTCATGTCCGTTTCATGTCCGTTTCATGTCCGTTTCATGTCCGTTTCATGTTCGTTTCATGTCCGTTCGTCCATCGGCCTTTGACCCGATATCGCAACATTTTGAGACATTTTAATACATTTTGATACTTATGATGCCCGGAGTAGACAATTCTGTCCGTTGCTCAATCCGGCGAGGTTTGGCAGCCGCGAGTGCAGGCTTCCCATTGGGCTGACGGCCTGATTGCCCAGTGGGGCAGCACTATAAAGTCGCCATGGGTGCGCACTGTCACACGTCGTTACCCATCGTGATATTACCTCA
The DNA here is from genome assembly GCA_030323885.1 of Branchipolynoe longqiensis. Lineage (NCBI taxonomy): Eukaryota > Metazoa > Annelida > Polychaeta > Phyllodocida > Polynoidae > Branchipolynoe > Branchipolynoe longqiensis. The sequence continues at coordinate 77,306,668 of CM059198.1, forward strand.
GATGTTGCCAGGACATAAAACTCCAGCAACCAACCAATCTCTCTGGACCATCCTATATAACATACTGGCGTGAATTATACAACTGCATAGTAGGGTGCATTGCACCACTGCATAGTACGGGTCATTGCACCACTGTATAGTACAGTGCATTGCACCCCTGCATTGTACGGTGCATTACACCACTGTATAGTCCGGTTCATTGCACCACTGCATTGTATGGTGCATTACACCACTGTATAGTACGGTGCATTACACCACTGTATAGTACGGTGCATTATACCACTGTATAGTTCGGTGCATTACACCACTGTATAGTACAGTTCATTGCACCACTGCATTGTATGGTGCATTACACCACTGTATAGTACGGTGCATTACACCACTGTATAATACTGTGCATTACATCACTGTATAGTACGGTGCATTACACCACTGTATAGTACGGGAGAGGATTGGTCGGACGGGATGGCAAAGTTGGTAAAGCGTCTTCCACCCTGGCAGGGAATCATGGGTTCAATCCGTGGTCGCGTCATGACTCACTCAATGGTTACTAGTCGCCATCTTGGTCTTGCACTTGGCATTAGAAAGATAGCACCAGAGGGGATGTCAACATGAGTTGAGAGTCCTTTTCCTGTTTTAGGAGATCGGGTGATCGAACCCACGGGTTCGAAACGTGGTCGAATCAAACCAATGACTTACAATATTGATAATTGATGCTTCCTAGCCTGGTGCTCGGCATCATTAGGATAGGGCAAGGACTGGTTGGGTTAGTGTCAGGATACTGTGACTGAGTGCGATATCAGGGAATGGTGCTGGCGGCCTGGTCTCATAGTGGGCAGTACTATAAAGTCGCTATGAGTGCACACTGTCATATATCCTGCAGCCTCTAACCGTCAAGGTTACGAACCACCCCTAATGCCCCTGTCACACTACGACGTAATGACGTCAGCGTAGGGAGAACGTGAAGAACGTTGAACTTCTCGGCGTAGTATGCAAATTTGGGCACAAGTTGAACGTGGATGCAGCTTAGTGGACGAGATCGTAACATCGGTAAAGCGTAGTGATACCGTCATTCAACGAGAGAGGACAAGTTTGTTACGTTCACGGAACGTTATGAACGTTATTCCATCGCCAGAACTACGTTACCTGATGGCGAAACGTTGAAGTACGTTGAACGTACGTTCTCCTGATGTTCTCCTGACGTTACCCTGACGTTATCCTGACGTTATCCTGACGTTCCCATTACGCCGCGTGGACGTTTCCACCAGGTTTAATGTGGGTCAAAGTAGTGGAACGTAGTTGAACGTAGTGACTAACGTTTTAATAATGTCGGTTTAACGTCATTGACGTTCACTGAACGTGTACAGAACGTACGGCGAACATAAACCCTTACGTTCACGTCATGTCGAAAGTTTTGAACAGGTTCAAAACCTTGACGCGCACCGACGTAACACGACGTAACATGACGTAGCTCGACGTCAGTATAACGTCATTATGATATCATCATAACGTAACCCAACGTAATGACGAAAAATGACCACGTTAGGCTCACGTTGGCTCGTTACGTCGTAGTGTGACAGGCGTATTAGCAAGCAAGCACTGTCACAAGTCGGTACTCGTCCAGATGTGACCTTAGATGTTGCTATTGCGTAAAACAGCAACACACAAAACAAAGCTAGGAAAAGGCCTAGTTGGCTCAGGGTCAAGCTAATATCACTGAGTAGCATGTCCTCTCCTCGTGCTGTTTTCACTGTACTCAAGTGGAGGCATCACTATAAAGTAACCATAAACGCACACTGTCGCCAAGTCGGTAGCCGTCCTCATATGACCGCCGTTATTGCTAGGACATGAAACCCCAGCTGCTCACTCAAATTTGTGGATTGGTAATTGGAGGCTTAGACTTACTTGCGAAATACATAACTTTCACTCAGAGCAGACATTCCATACATAACCCATATCCCCCCCCCCCCCCCACATCCCCCCCACACCCACCCCCACACCCACCCCCACCCCCACACCCACACACACACGCAGACACACACCCACACACACACATACAATATGCGTCGAGCTGCAGACCGACAGTCTTTCTTTGTACCTAATCGTGATACACAGTCGGTCCAGGTTATCTTAAATCTGTATAGTCCGATGAAAACATCAATTTTTTCAAAACCAAAAACCTTTATCTAGATTTTATTCTACGTATATAACTTAGATACGGGTGCACTTAGCAAGCATGTGTCACTACACAGCACGGGATACAAAGTCAATTTAATAGAACATGTTACTGCAGAAGCTACGGTGTCAGAGTTTTGGCGTACTTGTCGAAATTAATTTTGCTTGTTTGCACTGCAAATATTTCAAAAGTCAGCCATTTAAAATAAAGGTTACTTCAAGATAAAGTAAGGTAGATTGTTGCAATCAACCTAATATTTACCTCACAAATATGTGACAGAAACCCCAAACCATCGGACGATGCAACTCTAACTTAAGATTTACATGATTCAACTAAATATTTTAATCTTACTAAATTAGGGCAGAAATTACAGAACAAAGCATCGGATTATGCATCTTTAATTAAAGTTACATAGTGCCAGGGTTTTGAGTTTCTATCTTCTTTTTTATACATAAATATATTAGGTTGATCATAATAATATATTAACCAGACGGGATGGCCGAATGAGTTGAGCGTCCGTCTCCTGTTTTGGGAGTTCGGGGGATCCGAACCCATGGGATCGTGAGTTCGAACCCTGGTTGAGTCAAAGCAATGACTTAGAAATTGATATTTATCACTTCCTAGCACTGTGCTCGGCATTATTAGGATAAGACAAGGACTGGTTGGCTCAGTGTCAGGATAATGTGACTGAGTGGGACATCAGGTCATGGTGCTGATGGCCTGATATCCCAGTGGGGCAGCACTATAAACTCGCCATGAGTGCGCACTGTCACAAGTCGGTACCCGTCCTGATGTGACCTTAGATGTTGCTAGGACACAAAACAACAACAAACAACAAACAAATAATATATTTTACTTTAGTGTAAAGTAACTTCAAATTAAAATTGCTAACTTAGGAAATAGTTGAAGTGTATACATGCCAAATTAATTTTGGCATGCGTGCCAAAACTCTGACCCCTTCGTCCGTAAGAGCTTCTATTAACTGGACTTAGTAAACCCTGCTGTGTGGCAACCAGACTACAAAACTCTACTTACTTAGTAAACCCTGCTGTGTGGCAACCAGACTACAAAACTCTACTTACTTAGTAAACCCTGCTGTGTGGCAACCAGACTACAAAACCCTACTTACTTAGTAAACCCTGCTGTGTGACAACCAGACTACAAAACCCTACTTACTTAGTAAACCCTGCTGTGTGACAACCAGACTACAAAACTCTACTTACTTAGTAAACCCTGCTGTGTGACAACCAGACTACAAAACTCTACTTACTTAGTAAACCCTGCTGTGTGGCAACCAGACTGCAAAACCCTACTTACTTAGTAAACCCTGCTGTGTGGCAACCAGACTGCAAAACCCTACTTACTTAGTAAACCCTTCTGTGTGGCAACCAGACTACAAAACCCTACTTACTTAGTAAACTCTGCTGTGTGACAACCAGACTACAAAACCCTACTTACTTAGTAAACCCTTCTGTGTGGCAACCAGACTACAAAACCCTACTTACTTAGTAAACCCTGCTGTGTGGCAACCAGACTACACAACCCTACTTACTTAGTAAACCCTTCTGTGTGGCAACCAGCCTACACAACCCTACTTACTTAGTAAACCCTGCTGTGTGGCAACCAGACTACACAACCCTACTTACTTAGTAAACCCTTCTGTGTGGCAACCAGACTACAAAACCCTACTTACTTAGTAAACCCTGCTGTGTGGCAACCAGACTACAAAACCCTACTTACTTAGTAAACCCTGCTGTGTGGCAACCAGACTGCAAAACCCTACTTACTTAGTAAACCCTTCTGTGTGACAACCAGACTACAAAACCCTACTTACTTAGTAAACCCTGCTGTGTGGCAACCAGACTACAAAACTCTACTTACTTAGTAAACCCTGCTGTGACAACCAGACTGCAAAACTCTACTTACTTAGTAAACCCTGCTGTGACAACCAACGCTTAAAGTTGCATAGTCCGATGGTTTTGAGTTTCAATCATTTATTGAGATAAATTTATATCCGGTTGTTCGGTATAAACTACCCTACTTTATTTTAAAGTAACTTTGATTTAAAATAGCTAACTTTGGAGATATTTGAAGTACAAACATGCCACATTAATTTTGGCAAGCACGTCAAAACTGTGTCACTGAAGGTTTCAGCAGAAACATGTTTTTAATTTCTGTAGCTTTACTCTGAATACAGCAACAAATGCCTAAAGTTGCATGGTCCAATGGTTTGTGTGTTTTTGTCCTTTTCTGAGATAGAGACAGATATATTAGGTTAATGGTTATAATCTACTTTACTTTAGTTTGGAGTAACTTTTATTTTAAATGGGTAACCTTGGAGATATTTGATGTGCAACCATGCAGAATTAATTTGGGCAATCTTGCCCAAACTCTGGCACCTATAGTTTGGGCATGCTTGCCAAAATTAATTCTGCATGGTCGGACATCAAATATCTCCAAGGTTACCCATTTAAGCATATATGGTTCTGCAAAAACGGGTTCTATCAAATTACCTCGTTATTCCCTTCTCTGTGGCGATAAATGTTTGCTAAATGTACCAGTATCTAAATCAGATACATAGAATCAAAGTTAGATAATTGTTTTGGTTTTGAAAGTTTGATGTTTTCATCGGACTATGCAGCTCTAATAAGTGCACCAGTAGACCTATTTAAGTTGGATATGTAGAATCGAAATGTAGATACTTGTTTTGGTGTCAAAACTTTGATGCTTTCATCGAACTATGCAGTTTTAAACTTTAATTAAACTTTAATTCAATCTTAACAGGAGGACCTGCATGTGGAGTCGAATTGGTGACACAAGGAACGGGTCATCATCGTGCTGACACGGTCCGGTGACGGAGGGAGGTCAGGCAGGACTGAATGTCGACCAGAATCGGTGACACAAGGAATGGGTCATCATCTTTCTAACACGGTCCGGTGACGGAGGGAGGTCAGGCAGGACTGAATGTCGACCAGAATCGTTGACACAAGGAAAGGGTCATCATCGTTCTGACACGGTCCGGTGACGGAGGGAGGTCAGGCAGGACTGAATGTCGACCAGAATCGTTGACACAAGGAAAGGGTCATCATCGTTCTGACACGGTCCGGTGACGGAGGGAGGTCAGGCAGGACGGGATGCACTGGTCCTAAGCTCCAAATCTGACAGCGCCGACGGACATGCGCAGAGGAACATGCGCAGAGTGGCATGTGCAGAGGGGCATGCACAGAGGGGCATGCGCAGAGGGGCATGCGCAGAGGGGCATGCGCAGAGGGGCATGCGCAGAGGGGCATGCGCGCGGACAAGGAACTAGAACAGGCACATTCCAGGAAAGGCTCCCTCAATGGAACTGTCATCGGGTGATGAAAATGGGAAATATTGCTCCTAGCGCAAGATTAATATTTGTCATTGGATTAACAAGGGTTGACTGTAACAACATTTAAAACTGCTGGAACTGTGTGGATTAACGTGGATTGACTGTAGCAACGCTTAACACTGTTGGGTCTATGTGGGTTAACGTGGATTGACTGTAGTAACGTGTAACACTGCTAGGATCTGGCCCGTAGGTAAAGCCTGGAACCAATATCCACTTCATCCTCCGTAATGTCTGCCAGCCTTCAATACAACACCTACAAGATATACTTGAAATAAAAACACGTTTCTTTTCTCATCAATCTCAGGATCGGAGGTTTACGCTGAGACAGAATAAACAACCTGAACCGAGATTAAGTAGACGGCACTGAATTTACAACAGATAATCTTGGTTATCTGAATTAAAAAGCAACATCAAGGCAACAGTTTGTCACACAGTGCTAATGCTTGTTGGTGAATGATTCATTTGTTGGTGAATCATTCACAGTAAGTCTCTTGGAATCAGTGAATTGAGGTCGGTTTACACTGCATGCACTTACACACATCAGGATAATCCATCACCATGGGTACATCGTTCTCCGAGTTGACAGGTCCGGAGGTGGCTAGTGACGTCACGGCGTCTCGGAAGGTAGGTCAGGTTTTCTTTCTTTCGCATGCGCATGAAAAGGCAACAACAAAAAGAACAAAACGGTTGGTGGGCGTCCTATTGATGACACAAATCCGGGTGGTCGGGATGTTTTTATTTATTATTTATTTTCTGTACTAGAATGCAGTTCTAGAAGTTTCAATTTTGGAAGTAAAATATTTTAATTAACAGTAGCAACCCTCTTTTCCCAGACATTGTTTTCATTTATCCCACAGAAAATACAGATTGATTCATGTCCTGCTGAGTAATATGTAAATTCCATGCTAGTCCGACGCATTTTTAACAAATAAAATATCAGGCACGATCAGGGAGATCACTCAATTCTCCTTTTTGTGCCTAATTCAGTAACACGGAACCCATCTATCGGGTTTTTCGTTTTTATTCATAAATATTATTGGCCACTCGTGGCTTACACATGCTTTTCTGTTCAAGGGGGACCCTCCCCCTGAATGTATTGGGTGTCAGTCCCCACTGACATTAAAACACACTTTATTAAACTGTGTGGACACTCAAACACATTTGATTAAGTTGTGTCGATTTCTTGGCCCTGCACCAACAGTTTTACACTGCAAGTAACAAGCACAACCTTTTCACAAGGGTAAAACAAGAAAACATGTTAACGTTTTTAAGGGGAGCTGGTCTATATCATCACATGTAGTCCATTAAACCAATTAGATCAATTAATAACCTTTAACTTTGATCTCAATTCTATTTCCATTAGCCACAAATTATGTAACTGTGAGCTTTTTCGGGTCCACAGTGTACTGACGGAAAATTGATTCTGTGCTTTTGCATTCTGTAAAAGCGATGGTTGAATAAAAAACAACAATTTCTCGCCGTGAATATGGCCTATGCTGCAGACATGGTGTAAAGAAACCACCAATCAATCAATCAATCAATATTCATAAAACATATTTATTGTTATGTGAGTGATTTATGGACTGTCTGTAGCTCGGGTCCCAGGACCATTAACACTATTGCCTTCTTGATTAAGTTTGGGTGTGCGGGAAGGTCAAATTTTAACCGAGACTACCCGACAACACTTCCGTTAGGTCCAGGTGCTATGGGCGAAGTGCGAGTCGCCGGCGGGGCGGGCAGTGTCCGATAGAGGGGGCGGCAGTGATTTTGATTCGGGTGTGATAGAAAGGTGGCACCAGGGTAGAGCGTCGTGGATGTTTTCGGGGGGTTCCACGCTCCGATTTACCCATGTTGCCAAGCAACATGAAAAATTCAATAACGCAAAGTCCATCTATCGGGTTTGGGGTTTTTATTTATCAAACCTATTTATTATTGTGTGAATGATTTATCGACTGTTTGTCAGGATATGACCTTAGATGTTGCTAGGACGTAAAGCAATAACAAATAAACAACAATCTTTCGACTGCCTGTATCTCGGATAATCGGACCATCAACCAAAAGAGGAGCACTCAACTGGGAGGCAGGGAGGGGAGGGAGGGAGGTGGTGGGGGGAGGGAGGGAGGGTGGGAGGGGTGGGTGGGAGGGAGGGGGAGGGAGGGATGGGGAGGGAGGGAGGGGGAGGGTGGGTGGGTGGGTGGACAAATAAGCGCTGCTTCTTCTGTGTCCACGTTCGGAGTGAGATAGATATAACTCACTTCTCGGACTCTGCATGAAATTGATTTCAAAGATAGCCCAATAGTTAACTAGTAAATCAGTTCAATATATTTAACAAAAAAAACTAAACATTTTGTAATGGTTAGTGTTGCATAATCCAATGAAATCATAATATTGTCGACACACTGGAAGCGGTGGCACTATCGGTAGAACTCAGGCTTCCCGTGCGAAACAAAAATGTATATAAAGATATAAAGTTTTTCTTCGGGTTTATTTTGGTAAATGATCATTTCATTCAGTGAATAAAAGTAGTTTTTTAAAAAGTAGATCGAACCCTGATCTAGTCAAACTAATGACTTAAACATTGATACTTGTTGCTTCCTCGCCAGGCGCTCGGCATTATTAGGATAGGGCAAGGACTGGTTGGCTCAGTTTCAGGATAATCTTACTGAGTGGGATATCAGGTCATGGAGCTGGCAGCCTGGTCTCCCAGTGGGGCAGCACTATAAAGTCGCCATGAGTGTGCACTGTTACAAGTCGTTACCCGACCTTAGATGTTGCCAGGACGCAAAACTCCAACAATAAACCAAAATTTATATATAAATATACATATATGTACTATATAATTTATTATGTGGATATAAATAACGACAGCCTCTTAATGTTTATCTCTAACCACCTTAACTTCCATGTTATTTACTGCGAAGCGGGCATTCTATATATGGATAGTGATAAAGCCTTTATCGCATGTAGCAATGCCTGTAGTGTCCTGCATTCCCCTCACCCCTATCCGGGGGGGGGGGTGGGAGTGGGATCCCAGCATGCACCGCTCCAACTCCTGCGTGGGGCCAATCCTCCACTCGCTCGGAGGAAATTGTTCATATCGCATATTTATCTGTATCTCTATTATACTTCTCTCTATTTCTCCTTATACCCGTAAAGATAACGTAAGAATGATTATATCTGTGTATGGTTATATTTGGTATATATACCCCTTCTTATATAGAGTCACCTCGACCTGTGGCTGCCCGCCGTACACGGCTCGTGGTGCTGCACCGTTGCTCACGGCTGTAAATAGAACCTTAAACGACGTCATTTAGAATGTAGGTCCCACGCACCCTGTGCACCCTGTTTGCTTAGCACCTTCTGTTTTAAACATGTGTTTTCTGCTGTTTGCGATTTGTATATACATTTATATTTACATAGTTCTGCGAATACATATGCATACATACCGATATAATGCATATACCTATATATATATATGTATATATATATATGTATATATATGTGTATGCATGTATATATGTGTATATATGTATATATATATGTGTATGTAGTGGTCTGCGCTGACCTCTCAGGTAGTTAATCACATAGACAGGTAGGCGTGGGTTGCATGGTGATATCAGGGAGCCTAGGTGGTGTAATGGTTAGCACACTGGCCCGGAATGCAAAGAGATGTGGGTTCGAGTCCCGCTCTAGGCGCAATATTTCCCATTTTCATCACACCCCCACGACATGTATATATATGTATATATATGTATATATATGTATATGTATACATATGTATATATGTATATATATGTATATATGTGATGTATAACGAATTATGCACAGTATAAAGATACGTAAGGTTCAATTATTACTATTATTTGTTATACTCTGTAAGACCAAAACGGTACCGGTGGCTCCACCTACCCTCAGCGCCTCCACCGACAGTGTTTAGGCGCACAGGAGGATTCGGTTCCCAGGAAAGGGGAAGCAGAGAGTGCCCGGTTACAGGAAGGCCTGCTGAGAATAAGGGGTGTTGGGAAACGAGAGGTGCCTAGAAAGAGCACAGAAACATACGGGCTATTCTTTATTTATATTCACATAATAAATTATATAGCACGTATATATGTATATGTATATATATGGGATGCATAATAGATTATATAATTTATAAATGCAAGGGGAACATATACTGTATATATCTATTCCTCCTTGGCGCATTGTTGGTGCCCCCCCCCCACCTCCCCCCCCCAGCTGTTGGGGTAATTGGTGGTCACGGCCCCCCTCGCGCCACACACACTGGAGGAATAATACATATTTACATACATATATATGTCTATAAATAGAGATACATATTATACAATACTTATATAAAACATGTAATTACACATATATATATAATATATATAGATAAACATCGATAAACACATAACTATGTATTTAACTAGGCATAGATATATAAATATACTTATATATATGGTAGATATATATATATATATAAATATATATCTAGGTACATATGTAGATACATATATAACTAATTATAATAAATATAAATATAGATATATAAATATATCTAAATATATATTGAGATATTTAGAAGCACATACATGTAAATAAATACAGATAAATATATATATTTTATAAATATATAAGATCAAAGCAACAACTTAAATAATCTGAACTTTGACAACATTTAAGCCTTCATATGAATATGGATTCTGCTAGTATTTGGAATGCCTTCTACTATTAAAAAAAAGTTCTGCTATTGATTGGAATGATTCCTGCTATTTTCTATTTGAAGGTTTTCACTTTTGGCTTCCATATCACACTTCAGTGCCCAGTTTAAGAAAATGACTCATAACTGAAGAAGAAAAAAAGAAAAAAAGAAGAGTGGTTATGTACCTTTAAACAAACCGCTGTATAACGCCTATTCTAGTTGTGCCGCTACCCGCTAGGTGGTGCGACGGTGTGCCCAGGGCGACACCTGCCGACACGCGCGTGCGCACACCGCCGTCGTTCCACCTTCACCGGCTCACCTTTGTCACCACATTGGCAGCCGGCTCTGATCCCCGTCAGTCTTTGGCACACTGCCAACACGATGGAGCCACCAGCCCACTGGTAGTGCCACCTACAGGCGTGTGCCTGAGACAACTACCACAGGTGACACCCCTACGCACCCAACCCCGACAACTTCAACTGTCCCCCCCCCCCCCTCCCCACACACACATTCTCCGCCAGTTCACTGTTAATACTGTAATCAGGGTAAGTCCTGATACTTTATAGAGGTTGCCCCCAGGGCATGGTAATGTTGGGGGTGTGGAGGTGATGAAAATGGGAAATATTGCCCCTAGATCAGGATTCGAACCCAAACTTCTGGCCATTCCGGCGCTAGTGTGCTAACTAACCATTAGACTACCTAGGCTCCTTAATGTCATCATCCTACCTGTCTATGCGGCCCCTTGCCTGAGAAGTCAGGGCAGACTACTACACTCATTCCCCTGCGGACTCGAAAATCTTTTAAGTGGTTTACATCCATAAGTCATTTTAATGTTTACAATTACAAACATACATACATACGTACATATGTACATAATACCTACATACATACAATACACTAACAATAACATATCCATACACAGGGTATGCTCAACAACCATACAGTGCATATCTTGTACAGGATCCTGGTCGCGGGAACAATGTAGCAAGGGATGATGGAAATGGGAAATATTGCATCTCCAGCAGAATTCGAATCCTCACCTCTTGCATTCTGGGCTAGTGTGCTAACCATTACACCATCTAAGCTACATGACCCAATCACCCTATCCATGGCCCCAGTCTAAGGTGCTCCTTGTATGAGAGCTCAGTGCAGACTACTACAGTAGGTTTGTTTGTTGTTGTTTTACATCCTAGCAACATCTAAGGTCATATCAGGACGGGTACCGACTTGTCACAGTGCGCACTTATGGCGACTTTATAGTGCTGGAAGGCCAGGCTGCCAGCACCATGACCTGATATCCCACTCAGTCACATTATCCTGACACTGAGCCAACCAGTCCTTGTCCTATCCTAATAATGCCGAGCGCCAGTCTAGGAAGCGACAAGTATCAATTGTTAAGTCATTGGTTTGACTCGACCAGGGTTCGAACCCACAACCCCACGATCTACCAACATGGGAGACGGACGCTCTAACTCATTCGGCCACCCCGTCTGGTCACTACAGTAGTTGGTTGGTTGTTGGAATTTTACATCCTGGCAACATCTAAGGTAATGTATAACCATCAACCTAATATATTTATGTCAGAAAATGAGAGAAACTTAAAACGACCGGACTATTCGACTTTAAACTCTCCTCAACTTGCCTGTTGTGACACACTTTAGTTCGCATCGTTCACACCAGGCGGCGCCACAGTGCAGCATCTACTCGTGACCCACTTACGTGGGTGCTGAACCCAGGTCACCCGTGTGTTTGTATTTGTTTGTTGAGGTTTTACATGCTGGCAACATCTAAAGTCATATCAGGATGGGGATCGACTTGTGATAGTGCACACTCATGGTGATTTTATAGTGCTGCTCCACTGGGAGACCTGGCCTCCAGCACCATAACCTGATATCCCGCACAGTCACATAACTGAGCAAACCAGTCCCTGCCCTATCCTATTAATGCAGAGCGCCAGGCTAGGTAGCGACAAGTATCAATTTGTTAAATCATTGGTTTGACTGGGCTGGGATTCTAACTCCCGACCTTCCGCTAGGGAAGCCTCATGCTCTACCAATTAAGCCACTGTGTCCGGTAACTCCAAGGAACCAGCTCAGTGGCCTTCTGGGTGCCAGTGTAGTTACCTCGGAAAGCACTACTATTCACTGACAGGGGAAAAGACACCCGCGTCTCATCATGGCTACTCATAACTATTCCGCCAGTCACGTGACACCCCGGACAAAAACCCAGCGTCGCAGTGTTCTTTGTGAGAAACTGCTCAAATTGGAGCCTCATCTGAGAGCTCATCCATCAAATCAAATTCGAGAATGGGAATTAAAACCCCGTTTCATCCCAATCATGTCTAAATAATAAAGGGGCTCAGCAGAAAAGAAATGTACAGAACACAACTTTGGGCAATTTTAATTATAAGGCGCACGATCTCTCAGGCAAGGAGCCGCACAGACAGGCAATGAGCTAAAAATAGACTAAGTCAAAGTGTGCAAGATTGCATTTGCAGTGATTACTCATGGAAGGAGCAACATAGACAGGCACTTGGATAGAATGATTGAATCAGGGAGCTGAGGTAGTGTAATGGTTAGGACATTAGCTCCAGAAAGGCAAGAAGAGTGGGTTCGAATCCCGCTGCCGGCACAATGTTCCCTTTGTGTACACCACCTCAATAAAACTGGTGCCGTGACCAGGATCCTGTACAAGCTACATGCTGCTTGGCTGATGAACCTATCATTGCAGGTGTGTATGTAATTGGAAGCATGAAATGACTCATGGACATAAACAAATTCAAATACTTATAATTCCAAGGGGAGTAGGGTAGGTGTCTGCACTGACCTCTCAGGCAAAGAGCCGCATAGACTGGTATGCATGGATAGGGTGGTTGTATCAGGGAGCCTAGGTGGTGTAATGGTTAGTGTAGTAGTCTGCACTGTCCTCTCAGGCAAGGATCCGCATAGACAGGGGGGCATGGATAGGGTGATTGTATCAGGGAGTCTAGTTGGTGTAATGGTTAGTGTAGTAGTCTGCACTGTCCTCTCAGGCAAGGATCCGCATAGACAGGTGGGCATGGATAGGGTGATTGTATCAGGGAGCCTAAGTGGTGTAATGGTTAGCGCAGTAGTCTGCACTGACCTCTCAGGCAAGGATCCGCATAGACAGGGGGGCATGGATAGGGTGATTGTATCAGGGAGCCTAAGTGGTGTAATGGTTAGCGCAGTAGTCTGCACTGTCCTCTCAGGCAAGGATCCGCATAGACAGGTGGGCATGGATAGGGTGATTGTATCAGGGAGCCTAAGTGGTGTAATGGTTAGCGCAGTAGTCTGCACTGACCTCTCAGGCAAGGAGCCGCATAGACAGGCGGGCATGGATAGGGTGATTGTATCAGGGAGCCTAGGTGGTGTAATGGTTAGTGTAGTAGTCTGCACTTACCTCTCAGGCAAGGAGCCGCATAGACAGGTAGGCGTGGGTAGTGTGGTGACATCAGGGAGCCTAGGTGGTGTAATGGTTAGCGCAGTAGTCTGCACTGATCTCTCAGGCAAGGAGCCGCACAGACAGGTAGGCGTGGATAGTGTGGTGATATCAGGTCGCTAGCCTAGGAATGACAAAAGTAGTGGGTTCGAATCCTGCTCTTGGAAAATTCTTTCTTTTGTTCACATTATCCCCGAAATAGTACTTTTTTTAAAAGCGCCTCCAAATTAGGAATTGACTCATTAAATGCTATCATAGTACGACCTAACAACAAGAATGCTGTTTGTATCTCAACTGTCGAATAAGGAAGTTATGCTTCACTATAAATAGTCTTGTATGTCGCCTGTAATCCTTATATGGCCGAGGACGTAGAATCATAAAACCAACCTCTGTTGCCTGTCTACTCTCAAATAAGAAATACATGATTAAATATACATGTGATGCATAAGAATTATACATGATTACATATACATGTGATGTTTACTAATTATACATGATTACATATACATGTGATGTTTACTAATTATACATGATTAAGTATACATGTGATGTATAAGAATGATACATGATTAAATATACATGTGATATTTACTAATTATACCTGATTAAGTATACATGTGATGTATAAGAAGTATACATGATTAAATATACATGTGATGTTTACTAATTATACCTGATTAAGTATACATGTGATGTATAAGAAGTATACATGATTAAATATACATGTGATGTATAAGAATTATACATGATTAAATATACATGTGATGTTTACTAATTATACATGATTACATATACATGTGATGTTTACTAATTATACATGATTAAGTATACATGTGATGTATAATAATTATACATGATTAAATATACATGTGATGTATAAAATGTATACATGGTTATATATGCATGTCTGTATAAGAAGTATACATGATTAAATATACATGTGATGTATAATAATTATACATGATTAAATATACACATGCTGTATAAGAGGTATACATGATTATATATACCTGTCATGCATAATAATTATACATGATTAAATATACATGTCATGTATAATAATTATACATGATTAAATATACATGTTATGTATAATAATTATACATGATTAAATTTACATGTGATGTATAAGAATTATACATGATTAAATATAAATGTCATGCATAATAATTATTCAAGAACAAATTCGCAGAAGTATCAACATCCGGGCATAGTGGCGCCCCCACTCGGGGAACCCCCGACTCCGCCCGACTGGCAACTGGCGACTTCACTTACCGCTCAGAAAAATATGCATACATATACATAAACAAATAAACATAAGAAACATTAAAGTTGCATGGCCCGATGAAATATATATTTGAAGAGTTCAGGCACAAAACCCCGTCAACGCCAATCCAAAAATTGATATAAAAATTGGAATCAAACCTTTAAAAAGTAATTCTTTTTGCATTCCCACTTTTTTGTTCATTGCTCCATAATCAGGTCAACAGAAGAGAAGTGGAATTAGTTAGAATTAACATTATTTTCAGATACAAATCTTTCATTTAAACTGCATTTTTGGATTGGCGTTTATGTGGTTTTGCACCTGAACTCTTCATTTTTCGAAACGAAAATCTATATCTACATTTGATTCATTATATCCAATTTATATATTGGTGCATTAACCAGTAGTTTGGGGCAGCAATCAATCAATAGTTCCGTCCTCTAGTCGAGTGTTGGATGCAATGGTTCTCCACTTGTCCCGATGTTGTGCTGTTCTGATAGACTGTGAATAATTCAAGCCTGTCCACTGTGAAATATTTGTAAACCATGATGTTCTTGGTCTCCCTCTCCCTCTGCTGCCATTCACCTTCCCTTCCAACAATGTTGGGGCAGCACACACAGAATAATCAGTGAATTTACTACCTCATCCCATTGGACACTTACTTTGAGGAAGCCATTAGGCAGGGAGGCCACACACGAATTAGGTCAATCTAGTGACCTGATTTGTCTTGCCCTCATTCCCAATACAATATATAGCATTAGTCAGGTTCTAAGACACACATCACTAGGTCAACTGGCATCACATGACCATCATGAGATGGTAATCTGTGTCATAGCTACAGGACTTTTGGAACGCTTGCCAAAATGATTTTGGGCTTTTTCAGTTCAATTTACTCCGAAATTAGCATATCAAAATTACCCCGGAATAATGATTGGTAGGTTATAATGATCAGTTTGATATATTTATCTAAAAAATATTGCAAAAATTGAAATCCATGGGAATAAGGCACTTTAATTAATCCCCCAGCGCCCGTCATAAGGATGGGCCATATTTGCAAGGCAGTAATTACATCACACTTATGAGGATCAGCAGGAATCAGGTTACAAGATACACAGCTTCATTCCACAACAGGCTGCTAAGTCGGTCACCGGGCACGGTGGCCTAATCCGCAGAGCGCGGGCCTCGCGTGCAGAAGGTCGGGAGTTCGTTTCCCGGCGAGTCAAACCGATGACTTTACAATTGATACTTGTCGCTTCCTAGCCTGGCGCTCGGCATTAATAGGATAGATAGCACACGGACTGGTTAGCTCGGTGTCAGGATAAGGTGACTGAGTGGGATATCAGGTCATGGTGCTGGCGGCCTGATCTCACAGTGGGGTAACACTATAAAGTCACCATGAGTGTGCGCTATATCTCGGACAAAAGATTACAAATGATGGGAGATGTGAGGAAGAAATTAAAAGAAGGATAACAATAGCCCGAACAACATTCTCCAAAATGTATAGAGTGTTAACATCATGTAAGATATTAATACAAACAAGGAAGCGTATTCTTCAGTGTTATGTGTGGTCTACTCTAATGTATGGGGCTGAGACATGGACAATCTCTAAGAAAATGTACAAACGTTTAGCAGCATTTGAGATGTGGACTTATCGAAGGATGATGAAAATATCATGGACAAAGAAGATCACCAACAAAGAAGTTCTCAGAAAAATTAAAAATAAGAAAAGCTTGTTTGCCGCGATACAGACAAAGAAACTTATTTATTTTGGCCACATCATTCGTCAGAGTTCAATATACCGTACATTGTTGGAAGGGAAGGTGAATGGCAGCAGAAGGAGAGGGAGACCAAGAACATCATGGTTTACAAATATTTCACAGTGGACAGGCTTGACTTATTCACAGTCTATCAGAACAGCACACCATCGGGACAAGTGGAGAACCATTGCATCCAACCCTCGACTAGAGGACGGAACTATTGATTGATTGAGTGTGCGCTGTCACAAGTCGGTACCCATCCTGATATGACCTTAGATGTTGCCAGGATGTAAAACCCCAACAAACAAGCACTTACTAGATTTCGAGTATACCTCTCGGCAGATTGAGTCAGACTGTATTAACTGTCATTTTGACGTTGTTACATTCAAAGGCCTGCAGGAAGCTCTATGTAGCCCTTCTATTTCTAGCATGCTTAGATGTGAACACACCACGGCTTTGCTTTCCCTATCTTTATTGACCCGACTTCCTTCAATATTCTCCGCATTCTTTCTCTCATATTCTTCTCTCATATTCTTCTCTCATATTCTTCTCTCATATTCTTCTCTCATATTCTCCTCACATATTCTCTAACCTTAACCCTAAACCTAACCCAGTCCATGGGCACCCTGACCCGATATCCCACTCAGTCACATTATCCTGATACCAAACTATCAAGTCTTTGCTCCACCCCTGATATGATCTTAGATGTTGCCAGGACGTAAAACACCAACAACCAATCAACTCTATCCTAGTTAATGCCAAGTGCCTGGCTAGCTAGTGACGAGTTATCAATTTCATTGATATTGACTCGGCCGGAATTCGAAGCCACGGGAAGGCAGCGCTCTTACCGATTCAGGGCCACCACTTCCGGTTACTACACTGTGCCTTCTAGTTCCGATACAGCACCACTTCTGGTTACTACACTGTGCCTTCTAGTAGCGATTCAGGGCCACCACTTCCGGTTACTACGCTGTGCCTTCTAGTTCCGATTCAGCACCACTTCTGGTTACTACACTGTGCCTTCTAGTAGCGATTCAGGGCCACCACTTCCGGTTACTACGCTGTGCCTTCTAGTACCAATTCAGGGCCACCACTTCCGGTTACTACACTGTGCCTTCTAGTACCGATTCAGGGCCACCACTTCCGGTTACTACACTGTGCCTTCTAGTACCGATTCAGGGCCACCACTTCCGGTTACTACACTGTGCCTTCTAGTACCGATTCAGGGCCACCACTTCCGGTTACTACACTGTGCCTTCTAGTACCGATTCAGAGCCACCACTTCCGGTTACTACACTGTGCCTTCTAGTACCGATTCAGGGCCACCACTTCCGGTTACTACACTGTGCCTTCTAGTACCTTCCATCCTGATAAGACCTGAGATTTTGCCAGGACGTAAAACTCCAACAACCAACCAACAAATCTAGTACCTTCATGTGCTATTATAATGGCGAATCCTGAATACTTTATCAGCATCATCATCATCATCATCATACCAGCTTTTGGGACTTGCGTCCTAATAGTTAGGACGGAACTATTGATTGAACTGAAAAAGCCCAAAATCATTTCGGCAAGCGTTCCAAAAGTCCTGTAGCTATGACACAGATTACCATGTCATGATGGTCATGTGATGTGAGTTGACCTAGTGATGTGTATGTCTTAGAACCTGACTAATGCTATATATGGTATTGGGAATGAGGGCAAGATAAATCAGGTCACTAGATTGACCTAATTCGTGTGTGGCCTCCCTGCCTGATGGCTTCCTCAAAGTAAGTGTCCAATGGGATGAGGTAGTAAATTCACTGATTATTCTCTGTGTGATGCCCCAACATTGTTGGAAGGGAAGGTGAATGGCAGCAGAGGGAGAGGGAGACCAAGAACATCATGGTTTACAAATATTTCACAGTGGACAGGCTTGAATTATTCACAGTCTATCAGAACAGCACACCATCGGGACAAGTGGAGAACCATTGCATCCAACCCTCGACTAGAGGACGGAACTATTGATTGATTGCTGCCCCAAACTACTGGTTAATGCACCAATATATAAATTGGGTATAATGAATCAAATGTAGATACAGATTTTCGTTTCGAAAAATGAAGAGTTCAGGTGCAAAAACACATAAACGCCAATCCAAAAATGCAGTTTAAATGAAAGATTTGTATCTGAAAATAATGTTAATTCTAACTAATTCCACTTTTCTTCTGTTGACCTGATTATGGAGCAATGAACAAAAAAGTGGGAATGCAAAAAGAATTACTTTTTAAAGGTTTGATTCCAATTTTTATATCAATTTTTGGATTGGCGTTGACGGGGTTTTGTGCCTGACGGTCATTGGGGCACCGCAGATGACTTTCCAAACAGTTTTCTGCATCTTTCCCTGTTCTCCACTTCCCTCAGAGACTTGCCAAACTCCAGGCCCGTCCATTCCCTGATGTTGTCTTCCTACTTCTTACTTTTCAACCACGTCTTCTTCCCCCTTTCACTGTGCCTTGCAGGGTGGTTTTGCTCAGACCTGATGAATGTGAAATATGGCCATGTGGTCGTTACACTGCAGTTTGCATCTCTTTACGATGGTCGGGACACCTTTGGTGTGGTCCAATTGCCCGCTGGATCTTGGAGTGAAATACCTGGTGAGGGTTGGTTGGTTGGTTGTTGGAGTTTTACATCCTGGCAACATCTAAGGTAATATCAGGACGTCTACCGACTTGTGGCAGTGCGCACTCATGGTGACTTTATAGTGCTGCCCCACTGGGAATGCAGGACACCAACACCATGACCCAATATCCCACTCATTCACATGTTCCTGTTACTGAGCCACCAACCAGTCCTTACCCTATCCTAATAATGCCGAGTGCCTGGATAGGAAGCGACAAGTATACAGTTTTAAGTCATTGGTTTGATCTACCAGGGTTCTAAAACGTGAGACGGATGCTCAACTCATTTGGTCATCCCATCTGGTCTCCTGGTGAGAGTGGAACCAGTTGCTGGTACTGTCGATGCGTCTGTTCATGCATCCAGAAATAGCATCGCTTAAGCGCACCTTTAATCCGGTTAATGCAAAGGGTGGCGCCCGGCACTCTACAAGCAGCTAGCATTTCAACCAACTCTAACAGAACTGTCCTCCTTATTGGACACTTCAGGGAAATCCACCTGAGTCTAAAAATAGCCTGGCAGATATACACCATTTTTTTTAAAGGGAATTTTGCCTTTGGTGCTACAAACATGATCTTTGACACATTGTTAGAGAATGCCCTAAGTAAGATTTTTTAGCTGTAGGGCAATTGGAAATTTGTCCTGTAGCCATAATGGCGGCCATTTGACTAAATGGAACCACGCATTGTTATTTTAGCAGTAGCTCAGGTTATAGACCACCGAAAATCTCGTTTCTAGTGGTAAATCCTGCGTTTTCAAGGACGAGGAATGCAATGGTACTATTTACAACACCCTGGCAACTACCGAACTACACATACATCTAGCAATCAGGGAACTAAATGATAGTAAATCCATGCAATATTAGCAGAGTTATACAGATTTTCCAGAATTACAAAAGCAGCCTATGCGTTGTGTACTTGTCTCATACGTTGCTTACACATATTTTGTTTCGTATACATCACACAGAACATCAGAATGATGTCACAGTGATAATCTATGTTGTTAGTATAGCTTTTGGGACTTGCGTACACCTAATCACCACTTCTAATCTACATCCACATTCGGGCTTCACAGAGCGAAATGGCATGATTCTTGCAGACTGCAATACAACAGAACAAAACTTACGAGGGCTGAAAAGAGGAAAACTGCCCATGAAGATGGCCTTTGTTGACTTTTGTGCCTGAACCATACAAATCTACCTAGCCTGGCATTTAGCGACCAGACGGGGTGGCCAAATGAGTTGAGCGTCCGTCTCCTGTTTTGGGAGACCGGGTGATCCGAACACATGGGTTCGTGGGTTCGAACTCTGGTCGAGTCAAACCAATGATTTAAAAATTAATAATTGTTGCTTCCTAGCCAGGCACTCGGCATTATTAGGATAGAGCAATGAACGGTTGGCGCAGTGTCAGGATAATTTGACTGAGTGGGATAACAGGTCATGTTGCTGGCGGCCTGATCTCCCAGTGGGGCAGCACTATGAAATTGCCAGGAGTGTGCACTGTCACAAGTCAGTGCCCGTCCTGATATGACCTTAGATGTTGCTAGGACGTAAAACAACAACAAACAAACCTGTCTTTCAGCATTATTAGCACAATGCAAGGAGAGGTGGAATATGGAAGACTAAATTCCATTAGGGAATACACAGGTACACAGCTACATACCACATATATTTAAAACAAAAATTAAAATATATCATTACTTACTTTTATAAATACAAAATAGGCCTGAAATGAAGCCTCAACATGGTGTAAAGACTAGATCTCCAGTTTTGTAGAATGGCTAATGCTCGAATCTGTGGTTGTCTAGGCAGGCTATAGTGAAATCAATACAGACAAAGAGAAAGGAAGAGTATAAAGTGTAAAGGAAGAGAGAGAGAGAGAGTCAAGCCCTCTGGTTTATTATTTCTATGGTTACATGGGTTCATTGTAGAGTATCACCCCACCCCTTTCCCCCAATGGGAAACAAGCATTCTTAGCTCTACCAATAGGGATCCAGCATTCCTGGTCCCCATGGTTACCAGTGGTCTGCCCACCACCACTAAGCTGTGTGGCTCCCCTGGCCTCCACCTGCCTTGACCCTGAGTGTGGTGATCCTAACTAGCAGAGGGGGGGAGGGGGTAGGCTCTGAGTGCCCCTTACTCACAGCCCTGCCAGCACCACTATGTCTATTTACATCTCAATCAAGCACCACCAGCACCAAGATATACACATACATGCCCCTGGGCACGTATACCCGATCAGTAATAGAACATTTTCATTCCCCCCGATGCCGTAAATCGGAATATTTTACAATGAGTTATAATAATTCAGAACTATTCTCCGACCACCCTGGTTATGTGCATGTGAGTGTGGGAGGGGAGGGGGGGGGGCGTTGTACACAGACAATAGCAAAGTTTGCAGAATACAATTATGCAGTTAAAAATTAGCAATTGAATATTGTAAGTGAATTTTTTGTTGAATTGGATCCCAGAACAAGGTGGGTTTATTGAGGTGGAGCTACATTTCTAGAGCAATAACAATACAACGAAGATTGATGGTGTTTGCATAGGCAGAAAACAAAACACATAAAAAGGACAAAGAGTAAACGAAGAATAAAAAAAAGGGCTTGTTTTATTTAACAACGCCTCTAGAGTACAATGTACATTGATTTTCATATCATCGGCTATTGGACGTCAAACATATGGTCATTCGGGCATATTTCTTTGTAGGAAACTTGCTGCCGCCACATAGGCTACTTTTTCTGATAAGCAGCAAGTGGTGTTTTATATGCACTTTCCCACAGACAGGACAGCACATATCACCGCCTTTGATGAAACAGTTGTGCAACACTTTGTAAACTGTATAGGAAGGACTTAACATAGAATGAAGGAGAAAAGAGATAGAATAAGATGGTTCACGTCTGTAGAGTCAGAGCTCCCTCCATACCTAATAAATGAAGTGACACGGGTGAAGTTTGAAGTGTAGAGTGGTTTTAGTTTAATCAGGCACTGCTTTTATAGTACATTGAAAGGGGTGGGTGGCACATGCACCAATCAAAGCTCAGGAATAGTGCGGTGACAAACACCCCACACCAGAGCAACCTAAATGCACACTACCTAATCAGGCTACAGGTATGAGATGGCATTTAGGCACCTTTGCCAGACACAGTACATTGAAGGTGGGTGGGTGGCACATGCACCAATCACAGATCAGGAATAGTCAAGTGATCTATATCTACACCAGACACAGTACATGATACTCAAAATAGAGTGAGTCACCAGGCAGGGGCTCCAAAGAAGGACTGTCATAAGAATGGACACAACCGGAGGCTTTTACAATTGCTTTCGAAGAAGAAAAACCAAACACGCAACGAATAAAACCTAGAAATACAAAAAAAGAACTCGCAAAACCACCCACTAAAAAAACCCCACTAAAACCCCCACCAAAACCCCCCCACTAAAACCCCCCACTAAAAACCCCAATACTAAGAAAATACACCCACAAAACACCCCACCCACAAACAAAAATACAATGAAAATAAATCCACAAAACACCACATCAAAAAACCCAAATACAAAAAAAAAGATTCACAGACCACCGCACCAAGAAAACCTACAAATAGAAAAATAACTCGGAAAGCACCCAACAAAGAAAACACCCAACAAGGAAAACACCCAACAAGGAAAACACCCAACAAGGAAAACACACAGCAAAAAATAACCTGAAAACATCCAACAAGGAAAACACCCAACAACAAAATAACCGGAAAACACCCAACAAGGAAAACACCCAACAGGGAAAACACCCAACAAGGAAAACACCCAACAAAGAAATAACTTGAAAATACCCAACAAGGAAAACACCCAACACAAAAATAACCTGAAAACACCCAACAAGGAAAACACCCAACAAGGAAAACAGCCAACAAGGAAAACACCCAACAAAGAAATAACCTGAAAGCACCCAACAAGGAAAACAGCCAACACAAAAATAACCTGAAGCACCACAAAGAAACCTCAACACACAAAATAACCGGAAAACACCAGCAAGAAAACTTACAAACAAAAATACTGAAAACCACTAGAACCACGAAATACACTGAAAACATCCAACAAGGAAAACACCCAACACAAAAATAACCGGAAAACACTCTTCTGGGGTTTTGTTTTTTCCTGAGGTGGTCCAGATTACCCCCTTGGGGCAGCCCAGTTTCTGTGCCATAACCTATCACATGCTCTTATGGGGTTTTGCCCCAGGGTGTTTTCAAGTTCTCTCTTTTTTTACATAAATATTTTTGGATGTTTTCAGATCGGGAGTCTCTGTTTTTGATGGTTTGTGGTTGTTTGTTATCTACTGACTGAGGGTGGTCCATGTTTCTCCTTGGGGCAGCCCAGTTTGTGGGCCATGACCTAAAAGCGGAAATTAATTTCTCTGTTTTGTGGCAGTATTAGGATAACCTGACTGAGAGGGATATCGGCTCATGGTGCGGGCGGCCTGTTCTCTAAGTGAGGCAACACTATGAAGTCACCATGAGTGTGCACTATCACAAGATGATATCCATCGGGATAGGATCGTATATACTGTTACAGTGTTAAGGCGTGAAACCCCAACAAATAAAGTCGTATCACATTACATTAGCCATCTCTCAGGACAACACTCATGAATTATGTGACATAACACAGGTGTCATTACATCAGTTATGTGACATCACCCAGGAATCAGGTCACATCAGTCTGGCGTCAAATCAGCCATGACATCACATATGTATCACATAGCGTCACTCATGCAGCACATGCCATCACTTATACGACACATGACATCACTTATATGATGCATGACATCACCGATTCATTATCAAATGATCTAACTCGTTTATCACATGACATCACTTATGTGTCACATAACATCGCCTATGTATCACATGACATCACTCATACAACACCTGCCATCACTTTTATCATCAAATGAAATAACTCATTCATCTCATGATGTCACGTATGTTTCACATGGCGTAATTCATACATGACTGGATATCACTCATGTCGCACACACCATCACTCATGCATCACATACCATCAGTCATGTATGACATGTCATCACTCATGCATCACATGGCATCACTTATGTATCCACATGCCATCACTGATGTACTACATGACCTTAGTCATGCATCACATGACATCACATATGTATCCACATGACATCACGTATGTATCCATATGACATCAATCATGGATCATATGTCATCACTCATGCATCACATGATATCACTTGTGAATCCACATGCCATCATTCATGTACTACACAATCTTAGTCATGCATCACATGACATCACATATGTATCCGCCTGACATCAATAATGCATCACATGACATCCCTCATGCATCACATGCCATCACTCATGTATCACCCATCATCACTCATGCATCACATGTTATCACTCATCCATCAATGTGATATCACTTATGTATATACATGACATCACTCATACATCACACGACATCACACACACGGCACAACAAACTGGGCCTGCTTTTCCACGACGCTTCTTGCCACCTTTCTAGCCGTGACGTCACCTTAGCACGTGATGTCATTCTGGTCACGTGCCAGATCCCGGCGGCGCCACCTAGCGGGAATTCCCGGAATAGGCGCGGTGGTGACGTCATCAGGAACGGTCGGGAAACGGGCGCGGAACGCTCTAGAAGTATGGCTGGTTGTTGGAGTTTTACATTTGACGTCGATCTGACTATTTCGGAACTTTGTGTGAGTTCCAATTTAGGCATGTTAATGTGATTGACAAGACAGAATATATACAACCAGCTTTTCACCATGGATAGGGCGGGATGGCCCAATGAGCTAGAGCGTCCGTCTCCCGTGTTGGTAGATCGTGGGTTCGAACCCTGTTCGAGTCAAACTAATGACTTAAAAATTGATACTTGTTGCTTCCTAACCTGGCACTGTGCATTATTAGGATAGGGTAAGGAGCAGTGGAATGGAGAAGACCAATCGTCCGCGATTGTAATTTCCCCTGCTTAATCAACGAATGTACACAAATAATAAGAAAAGATGACCCTTGTCGTCAGTATGACTTTAAACCATCAGCAAGCAAACAATCGATCAATCAATCAATCAATTGATCAACCAGGCAGGAAGTAGTTATAACAATCCGATGGAATCGAGCATCCCCACCTTCCTGCCATATTACACTCAATAGTGAACAGGCAGCGTTTCCTTGGAATTAGTTCCATTTGGCAGCAGACGACATTTACTCAACTCGACCGACACTCGAACAGTGGCGGGAAATGGATTGGGATTGCATCGTAATCGAGTCTTATTGAATTAGAAGGGACTGTTGTCACTCATTATCGCCCAACATGCACAACCGCCATCACACGTGCCACAATTACGCCGTGACGTCACGCGGCTCGGATTTCAGTCACCATGGCAACCCGCTACCTACATTATACTTATCGGCTGCTAATTTGCTATGAAGAAACCAATCCTGTCGCTGGCACCTTGTATTTTTTGTTTATTCCCAGCTACTGACGTATCAAAGTACATATCAAAGTACTGACAAAATCAAAAAGTGAAAACTGAACTCTGACATATGGACAACATAATCCTTCATATGAATATGGATTCTGCTATTATTTGGAGTGTTTTCTGCTTTTATTTGGAGCGTTGAGCGTCCGTCTCCGGTTTTGGGAGATCGGGGGATCCGAACCCATGGGTTAGTGGGTTCGAACCTTGGTCGAGTGAAACCAATGACTTAAACATTTATACTTGTCGCTTCCTAGCCAGGCGTTCGGCATCATTAGGATAGGGCATGCACTGGTTGGACCAGTGTCAGGATAATGTGACTGAGTGGGATAGCAGCTCATGGTGCTGGCAGCCTGGTCTCCCAGTGGTGCAGCACATGTGTGCGCACTGCCACAAGTCAGTACTCATCATGATATGGCCATAGATGTTGCTAGGACGTAAAACAACAAGAAACACACAAGCTATTATTTGGAATGTTTTCACTTTTGGTTCCCATGTCACAAAAGTGGTACACAGTTTCTTAGAAGGACCCGGACATATTGGGCAGCCATTAACTAGGTGGTGTGATATATGCGTAATAGACGTACAGGTGTGTGGCTAATATATGTTAACGAGATGCAGAGGTTGAGTCAAAGAGGTATGCAAATGAGATGACGTCATGGAAAGTTGCCGGCGGGTCAAGCGTGTCCTAGGCCGTGAATAAACCATTCAGTATCCAGAACTCGAAGTGTTCAGACGTCGTACTTTCACAGGTGGTGCCCTTTCACCAGAGGAGCGATCACACATTTCTTTTGTTTTAGTGATGCATTTATTTACCTGCTCATAATGGATAAGTTTGTTAACACTTGGTTCCACCGCTGGGCAGCACTAATCACATTTGATTTAAACTTCAGAATTTAGTCTGAGCAATAATCTTGGTTTTTCTTGCTTCCTGTCTATGGCTTGTATCTGTTTGTCGATTGCAAATGGTCCAAAATCCAGCTTTTACTATACTTTGTGTTAGTCCATTTAAATATCATCTGTTTTTCTAGGTTGCATTATTTTTTTATAGTAGTTTGTTATAACAAAGACAGTTGGGACGTTGACACATCTGTCCGTACGCGGCAGGTGTTTGTGGAAGACAGGCATTGCTGTACAACTACTGTATTTATTTTTCTACTGGAGGCGGGGGCAAATCGGTAAGAGCGCAGGATTCCCCTGCGGAAGGTCGGGAGTGTGAATCCTGGTCGAGTCAAAGCGACGACTTACTAAATTGATACTCGTCAGTACCTAGCCTGGTGCACGGCATTAATGGGGCAGGACAAGGACTGGTTACCTTAGTGTTGGTATAGTATGACTGAGTGGGAAATCGGGTCATGGTGGCGGCAGCCTTGGCTCTCAGTGTGGCAGCACTATGAAGTTGCCATGAATGTGTGTACTGTCACAAATCGGTACCTGTCCTGTTGTGATCTTAGTTGTTCTCCAGACATAAAACTCCAAACAAACAAATCATCAGACATGGTCTTTTTTTGTTTTTGTTTTGTTTTATCTTGTTTCCAGCACCAACTGCGTTTCTCACGACTTCCTGTTCGCTACATGGATTACAAACTTAACTAACTTGACAGCCAACTAATCTCCCCTCCCCATCATTCCCTGCTCCTCACCGGGCACTGTGGCCGAATCGGTAGAGCGCGGGCCTCGCATGCGGGAGATCGGGAGTTCGGTTCCTGGTCGAGTCAAATCAACGACTTATAAAATTGATACTTGTCACTTCCTAGCCTGGTGCTCGGCATTAATAGGATTGGACAATGACTGGTTGGCTCAGTGTAATGATAATGTGCCTGAGTGGGATATCAGGTCATCCCGCCGGCGGCCTGATTTCCCAGTGTGGCAGTACTGCCATGAGTGCGCACTGTCACAAGTCGGTACCCGTTTTGATATGACCTTAGATATTGCCAGGATACAAAACTCCAACAACCAACCCTGCTCCCCGACCCATTCCACTCACACACAAAAAGAACACCCCCCCCCCCCAATCCAGCGGTCGTTAGATGTTTACAAAGTAGGATTGTTTTGGGGACGCTGCCCTTTGATAACAAATCGGCAGGAAGGCGTCTCATGACAAGTTTTGGTGACGACTTTAAGAAGGAAATGTCTGCAACTGTCTCCGTAAAGGGTGCTGATAACTAGCGATTAATGCAGAAAAAGTGGTAGGTTGCTTGTTGGAGTTTTATGTCCTGGCAACGTCTAAGGTCATATCAGGACTGGTACCGACTTGTGACAGTGTGGACTCATGGTGACTTTATAGTGCTGCCACACTGGGAAATCCAGCTGCTGGAGCCATAACCTGATATCCTACTCAGTGACATTATCCTGACCCTGAGCTAACCAGTCCTTGTCCTATCCTATTAATGCGAAGCCCCACGCTAGGAAGCGATAGGTATACATTTTTATAAGTCATTGGTTTGACTCGACCGGGAACCGAACTTCTGATCTCCCATACATGACGCCCGCGCGCTGCCGATTCTTAATGGATCCCGGTTATTTCGGGCACATCCCAGCCCTGCTGTGTAATATATGCACTTCAGTTGTAAACCCCTGGGGGTAGGAACCCTGACCGAGTCAAAGCAATGACTTAATAGTTGAGACGCATCACTATCAAGCCTGGCGCTTGGTTGGTTGTTGGAGGTTTACGTCCTGGCAATGATAAATGTCATATCAGGATGGGTAACGACTTGTGACAGTATGCACTCATGCTGACTTCATAGTGCTGCCACACTGGGAGACCAAGGCACCAGCACCATGACCTGATATCCCACTCAGTCACATTATGCTGACACTAAGCTAAGCAGTTGTTGCTCTATCCTATTAATGCCGAGCACCAGGCTAGGAAGCGACAAGTATACAATTTTATGTCATTGGTTTGACTTGACCAGGGTTCGAACCAAAGGGTTGGAGCCCCATGATCTACCTAAACGTGAGGCGGACGCTCAACTCATTCGGCCATCCCGCCTGGTCCCCTGGTGAGGGTGGAACCAGTTGCTGATACTGTAGAGGGTATGTTCATGCGTCCAGAAATAGACATGTGTTTTGTAATATATGCGCTTCAGTTGTAACCCCGGGGGGTTCGAACCCTGGCCGCGTCAAAGCAATGACTTAGCAATTGATAATGGAATTCATATTTAGTATTCTAATAGGAGATGAGTGTAGTTGTTGGCTCTGACGTCGTAGTCGTGGATCGGGTGATAACATGGAGAGCCTAGATTCTCTAATACTGAGGACACAGTAGCCCCAGAATGGCAAACGTTCGAAACCCGCTCTAAGTGCAATATTTCCCACTGTCATCACCCTCCCACCCTCCGACTGACAATATAAATTTTCAAGTCAGTGGTTTGACTCAGCTGGGCTTCAAACCGATGGCTTGCCACACAGGGAAACTAAGTGCAGAATTCTTCTAGTCATCACATCTGCGCATTAAGGTTCAAATGAGAGCGTCCTCTGGCGACTAGGTTGGCGCATGCTCACGGACATCGACAATACGTCACCGATTATGGAACGCACTGACTATTCGCAGAGCTGCTGCTCTGCAAATTATAGCCACAAATACTGTAATTTGCAGAGCTGCAACTAAGCAATCAGTATATGCAAAATGATATTTTTGGTCGTAGTGCATTGCGTTTGATTCGCTGTGGGGAGAGGCCTCTGACACCGACACTGATACTTCTCCCTCATGTGACTCAGGCTGTCACGCCTCTGTGACACTTGCCTGATTGGTTTGCCATGCGCTGTTGTTTACATTTACATGATTATTATTTACCTTTACATGATGATTATGTTGTTTTGTTAATTTTGTAACTAACAATTGTCAGTGATTTATCACAGATAGTGCAAATACATTTAAAAGACAGTTCTTCTAAATGACTTTGGGACTTTTCATTAATAATTTATGTTGTTTATTTACTAATTTTCTCAGGTCAAAAATCCTGCAATTTAAAACCAATAGAGTAACTGTGAAATAAATAGCCTGTTGGCCTAATCCTGATACATAAACCGTAATAACTTTGCTTCTGCTATGCCTGTGAAGTCCATCTATAGCAGCTGTGTGAATAGCGTTAATTCACAGAGCAAAGCAGTTTTGCGAAAAGCCTCATCCATTATGGAAATCTACTCTATTATCGCCCAACTGCCATCGCCTCCATTCCACAACCCACAGCGGGCTGCTCTCCCATTGGCTGCCGAACACAGCGGATGCTCTGACGTCACCAGGGGAAAACCTTTTGATGTGCCATCGGCGATTTGTCCTTTCAGTTTATCACGCGAGGAGCAACTGGTGGGTGGTTGGTGGGTGGTTGGTGGGTGGTTGGTGGGTGGTGGGTGGTTAATGGGGATGGTTTGTGGATGGATGATGGAGGGTGGTTGGCGGGCGGTGGGTGGTGGTTGGTGATTTGTGAGTGGTGAGTGGTGGGGTATAGTTGGTGGATGGGTGGGTGGTGGGTGGTTGCTGGTTGCTGGTTGGTGGTTGGTGATTTGTGAGTGGTGAGTGGTGAGTGGTGGGGGATGGTTGGTGGGTGGGTGGGTGGTGGTGGGTGGTGGGTGGTTAA
This sequence comes from Branchipolynoe longqiensis, assembly GCA_030323885.1. NCBI lineage: Eukaryota > Metazoa > Annelida > Polychaeta > Phyllodocida > Polynoidae > Branchipolynoe > Branchipolynoe longqiensis. Next base: position 77,337,153 of record CM059198.1, read on the forward strand.
TGGGGGTGGTTTGTGGATGGTTGATGGAGGGTAGTTGGCGGGCGGTGGGTGGTTGCTGGTTGGTGGTTGGTGGTTGGTGGTTTGTGAGTGGTGAGTGGTGAGTGGTGGGGGATAGTTGGTGGGTGGGTGGGTGGTGGTGGGTGGCAGCTGCTGGTTAGTTGCTGGTGGATGGCGACTATGGCTGGTGGCTGGTGGCTGGTGGCTGGTGGCTGGTGGCTGGTGACCGGTGGCTGGTGGCTGGTGGCCTGTGACTGGTGGTTGGTGCTGGTGGTTGGTGGCTGGTGGCTGGCGACTGTGGCTGGTTGCTGGTGGCCTGGGGCTTGTGGCTGGTGCTGGTAGCTGGTGGCTGGTACCTGTGACTGGTGGTTGGTGGCTGGTGCTGGTGGTTAGTTGCTTGTGGCTGGTGCTGGTGGCTGGTGCTGGTGGCTGGTGCTGGTGCTGGTGGCTGGTGTTAGTGGCTGGTGCTGGTGCTGGTGGCTGGTGGCTAGTGGCTGGTGCTGGTGGCTGGTGCTGGTGGCTGGTGCTGGTGGCTGGTGCTGGTGGCTGGAGGCTGGTGGCCTGTGACTGGTGGTCTGTGACTGGTGGTTGGTGGCTGGTGGCTGGTGGTTGGTGCTGGTGGCTGGTGGTTGGTGCTGGTGGCTGGTAGCCTGTGGCCTGTGCCTGGTGTTGTAGTTGATGGATGGTGGCTGGTAGTTGGTGGCTGGAGACTGTGGCTGGTAACTGGTGGCTGGTGGTCTGTGGCTGGTGGTTGGTGGATGGTGCTGATGGTTGGTGGTTGATGGCTGGTGGCCTGTGACTGATGTCTGGTGGCTGGTGGTTGGTGGCTGGTGCTGGTGGCTGGTGCTGGTGGCTGGTGGCTGGTGCTGGTAGTTGGTGGCTGGTGGCTGGTAGTTGGTGGCTGGTAGTTGGTGGCTGGTAGTTGGTGGCTGGTAGTTGGTGGCTGGTGGCTGGTGCTGGTAGTTGGTGTCTGGAGGAAGCAGGCTGGAGCCTGGTGGGTGGTGGCTGGAGGCTGAAGGCTGGATGTTGGATGCTGGTGGTTGGTGGTTGGTGGCTGGAGGCTGAAGGCTGGATGCTGGATGCTGGATGCTGGTGGCTGGTGGTTGGTTGCTGGAGGTTGGAGGGTGGTTTCGTTTAGCAGGCTGGTGATATATTTCATCACAATCTGTTTGAGGCCTTCCTACTTTGGGTTCATAATTAAAAAAGAGAGAAACAAAGAACATCTAAACACATCCACCGTTATAGAGCGCTTACTGATCTTACGCAGCGGAAGTTAGCTAGACCGACCACCCAACATCCCCCTGTATCTGTTGTCATGCTCCACTTCACCTTGTAGGCTGCTAGCCATGTCCAGTTCAAACTCAATCTCCTTCGCAGCACATCCCACTGATTCTGACGGTATTATTAAAGTTGCGTAGTCCAATAGTTTTGAGTTTCTTTTATTTTTCTGAGATAAATATATTAGAATGATCATTATATTCTGCTTTGCTTTAGTTTGAATCAACTTTTATTTTAAATGGTTATTTTTTTTTAGATATTTGAGGTGCAAGCATGTCAAATTAGTTTTGGCAAGCACGTCAAAAGTCTGACATGATAGACTTTAGCAGTACCAGGTTCTATTACATTGACTCAGTATTCCAGAGCGGATTTTGCTTCCAACACCAGGAACATAGATGTTCCCATTAAAACTATCCTATGAAATGGAGGTTGGAAGACATCAATAGCTTTCGCTAGACATTACAACAAAAAAGTTGAGAAACAAATATGGCTTCCACTTTGCTTAGGCAATGAGATGTGTAATTGGGTTAAATAATAGCTCAAACAGTAATCACAATTATGTCTATCTAAGCACTTTCACTTTGCTGTAATTAGCCAGGAGGCCGAGAATGAGGTGAAATAGATTAACTATGCTAGTACTTACAGCAGTATAGTTGCAGCATAATTGGTGTTTCGCCGAGGACGAGGCCTCAGCTATTTAGAGGACAGTCCCACCCAACCCACCCGGTTGTGGACAAGGGAGTTTATTGGTATGACTTGGAAGACACATGTTTAAATATCGGCATAATTTTGAATAGATTAGGTTAGTTAAAGTATGCAGGATTGGGTTATGCTCACCTCTCATTTAATCGATATATATATATATGTATATATATATATATATATAATTATAGTCAACGACAAATGAACCCATGCCAATAAAGCAGGTGATCTACAGGACACGGCTGTGCACCTGGTGTTACCATGGCAACCAGCACACGATTGCCCTCCATATTGTAATGAACGTGTTGACACCGTGAGCTGTGTGATGGAACCCTTTATTTACAACCGTTTTCCCAGCATGCCTGAGTCCTGACCTCACCGTGACCTCTGACCTGGATACATAACATCTCCTTTTCAATATATGCTTAAATTAACATGAGTGACTTCAGGTATTCCCCTTATATATCTAAGTGAATATTTTTCTTAATTTAGAATATCTTCACCTCCTTTTGAACATTTTTACAGTATCTTATTGTATTACTGGTAGGTGCTTGACTATACTTAATTTTCAACATACATGTTTGTGCGATGTGAAAAAAACATGCATTGTATAAGTTTACATCTAACATTGTGAAACTGCGTTAAGCATTAACTATTATTCATTTGTAACAATATACGTGTCTTGCGTGAGTTCATATCTAAACATAGACATCAACAACTATATTACATTTTAAGTATATTGTTGTGTGGCTGAGTTCTGCTTAAACAATTAATTATTTGTACCTTAATACATTGTTGTTGAACCTTATACTATATATAAATATTACTTTTATCACTATAAATGTGTCATCACTTGTTCATTCACATCAGGGAGACCAGCTAGATAAGCATCGCTCTTCTGGGATCCTTCCTGTCTGCAAGGAATTTGTATGCATTTATTGTATCACCTCAGTTTTTTGTAGACATACCGTGCAGAGAGTTAAAATAAAAGAATTGAATTGAATTGAACTATGACTATATTTGCGCGTTATGGCAAATAAAGATTTGTTATCATGAATTCTTATGCGAGGTATTATTTGTATCCTTACTTGTAATCTATAACCTAATTATGAATTTTTACTGGTCATTTCACATATTATGATGTTTAAATATAATGTAAACACCATTGGGTTAATGTATTTGAATACCGATACATATTTGTATATATATTTCTAATATGTTGAGGTCTCTCTTCATTATTCTTATACACTATATTGTTTCAGATTATGTCATGACTTATTTTAATAACCAAATCTGGTTGTTGGTTTACTTTGTCTGCCGTATCGTGTTATACCCCTGTCACATTACGACGTTTCTGCCGGCGTGCCGGCAACACACAAAATATTTGCAACCCGTCAAGAGACGTCCAACTTTTCGGCGTTTTGGGAGAAAACTGGAAGGGTTAGTAGCATGGTATTAGCGCGCAGCCAACGAGGTTCGACGCGCGGCGGACGAAAGTGTCAACGTGCTGCCAGCGGGTTCCCAGCATGTTGTCAGCGTGTTGTCGGCGCGCTGTCGGCACGTTGACAGCGTGGAGGCAGCGAGTTGGTATCGTATTAGTATTGTGTGAACCCTTACACACCCGCCCCCAACACGTCAGGACGCGCCGGCAGCGCGTCCAGGCGTGCCGGCAACACGTCCAACGCGCTGAGAAACGCTGGCGGAGCGCCGACAACGCGCCGATAACACGCTGCTGGAACGCTGGGAACCCGCTGGCGGGACGTTGCAGACGCGCCGACGGAACGCTCGCAGTTTGGCGAAAAAAATGCCAACATACGTTGATCAACGTCCTGCCAGCATTCAGCCGGCGCGCCCCAAACGGGTTCGACGTGTTGCTAACGTGTCCGTAACGCCCCCTCCAACACGTCGGCGCGCGTCGGTCCACGCCGAAAGTTTTGTGCAAGCACAAAACTTTCGCCCCGCACCGACGCGCGCCGACGGCCGCCGACGTCTGCATTCACACGTTGCTATGTACCGACGCGCCAGAAACGCCCCGCTAACGTACCGGTAACGTACCGGAGATGTACCGACGTTTCGCCCAAAATTGCAACACGTCGACGCGCGTTGGTGGGAAACGTCGTAGTGTGACAGGGCCTTGTATGGACTTGTTTTGTTGTTTGCTTTGTTCCACTTTTTGTTTGTACTTTGTTTGTTTAAATGCCATTTGTGTGTTGTATTGATGTTGGTTGTTTGTGTCCTTTCTGTAGGACATTTATAGATGAATTTTCTGTTACGGCCAAAATGTTGTGGTCATTGTTAATGATTTCATAATCTCTTGGTCAAGGTGTATTTGTGTTAATGATTTTACCGGATTTCCACTCATCTTTGTGGTTCTTGTATCTAATGTCTCCGGTTTTAAGCGTGTGCATTGTTGCTCCTGCTTGTTTGTCAACGTATTTTTTTGTGTGTCAAATGTTTATGTTTTAACAACTTCAATTTCGAACTTTATGTTTGTGGGTTAAGCTGATAGTCTAGCATTGGTATTCGGGTTTGTAACCTTCGAGACATCAGTAGTTGTGCCGGTGATGCACCAATGCCCTGTAGTGTAGTGTTTCTGTAGTTTAGGAGGCCTATATTAACGTCACTACTATCCTTAATGGCCTTTTTCATCATCATTTTAACAGTTTGTACATACCTTTCTACTTGTCCATTGCTTTGAGCATGCATAGGGTTGGTGTATACAGGTGTAAAACCATATGCACAAGAAAACCTTCTATAATCTACACTCTTGAACTGTGGCTCATTATCGGATACCACGTATTTAGGTATACCATACCTAGCAAAGGTTTGTTTGAGTGCATCAATAATCGATTTGCTAGTCGTTTGGTTTAATTCTAGTACTTCAGGGAATTTGGTGTAATAATCAATGATAAGTATGTAATTTATTTTGTTTACATGAAACTAGTCTACTCCTATTTTATGGAAAGGTATGTCCACGATCGGGTGACTTATTAGGGGTTCTCTATGTTGTGTATTTCTAAATTCTTGGCAAATTTGGCATCTGGAAATGTTGTCTTCTAATTGACTCGTCATGCCTGGCCAAAGACTGTATCTCTCGCTAATTGTTTACATTTTACTATTCTTAAATGTGAATCATGAAGTTAATTAAGATATTTGCCTGTAATGATTTTGGAATTATTATTTGATTTCCTTTTAATAATATGTCATCTGAGGTTGTTATGTCTTGACTATAAGTTTTAAATGGTTTTATATCAGGGGCTACCCCTTTGTTGCTATTCGGCCAAACACTGATGGTTAAACTTTTATTTCTTGTAATGTGTTGTCCCCGTTGGTGGCTGATTTGATGCACTGTATGATATCGGTGTCGATATCCACGGCAGCTACCGAATGTCCTTATCGAAGAGCTCGTTCGGTTCTATACTAGTTGTGTGTGCTCTGGATAGGGTATCTGCAAAATAGAGGGTGGACCCCTTAGCATAATTCACCTTTAAATTATAATTTTGCATTCTCATTCTCTTGCGCTGCATCCTAGCGGACAATTCATGCATAGGTTTGAGCATAATTGACACCAATGGTTTATGGTCTGTCTGTATGGTAATTTCATTTCCATAAATATATTCGTGAAATTTCTTGCACCCAAAACATATCGCCAGAAGTTCTTTTTCTATGACTGCATAACTGATTTGAGTCTTATCTAATGCTTTTGAAGCCATGGAAACAGGTTGATTATTTTGGAATATGGTGGCTCCCAAACGGTATTTGGAAGCATCTACTTGTAATACTATTTGTTCAGCTCCGTAAAAATATCTTAGAATAGGTGCATTGCTAAAAAAATGCTTCAGTTCCTTAAATGCATTTATTTGGGGTTCTTCCCAATGCCTTGCTACATCTTTCTGAATGACAGTTCTTAGAGGCTTGGTCATTTGCGCCATGTTGGGTATGAACTTGCTTATGTACCCAATCATGCCTAGAAATCTTTGTACTGCAGCTTTATCTGTGGGGCTGGGCATTTCTAAAATAGCTTGTACTCTTTCTGCATTGGGCTTTAGACCTTCCGCAGTGATTAGATGTCCTACATAATTTACACTGGATTGGCATATTTTTGTTTTACATGGGTTTAACTTAAGATTCATTTCTCTGGCACGCAATAACACTGCTTCTAATCGCTCATTATGTTCATCTACTGTTTTCCCATGTCTCAAAATATCATCTGATATTACATGAACTCCTGTTAGGTTTTGCAACATCTCATTCATTTCCTGGATGAATATGTCCCCTGCAGTCTTTATACCAAATGGTAATCTGGTGTATCGGAACTACCCCATGGAGTGTTAAACGTGCACAGCTTGGAACTGCCTTCGTCCAACTGTATCTGCCAGCATCCACTATTTGCATCCAGAACTGAAAAATAGTTGACCCCGTGTATCTGAGCTACTACCTCTTCTACTGTACGCACAGGATAAGGCCCTCGCGGTATTGCTTTTTAAAATTTGGTGGGGTCCAAGCAAACCCAAATTTTGCCTGGCTTTCATACAATGGTTATAGAGTTTACCCATGGGGTTGGTTCTTCTTCTTTAACTATGACACCTAAATCTAACATTCGTTTTAATTCTTTTTGTACATCTTCAGTAATTGATAAAGGTATCCTCTGTGGGGGTCTATTACAGGGGGTACATTTACATCGATATGAATTTTTGCTTGTCTGTGGTAGAGCAAACTCACAGTAACTTGTCAATGCTGCTTCATTTGGTTACCAGGGAGTTGCTGCCTGGTGAACCACAGCTATACGACACTGTCTTTGTTGGTAGCCTGAAGCAATGGGCCTAAAAGCAACATTGCCTCCACATCTGACACCATGTGAACGTACGGCGTCTGAACACTTTGACTTCTGGATACTGAATGCTTTATTCCCTGTCCAGGGGTCTAGACCTCCGGCACACTTAGTCATGTGATGTCATCTCATTTGCATATATTACAGACCAGTCTAGCCGTCTAGCCATCTAGACGTCTAGACGTCTCTTACGCATATATCACAGCATCCATTGGTGGTTTCTATGCTGTCGACGCTATCCTCATATTTGTTTTCACTATGAGACAGTTGTGTAGCCTTATTTGCACATTTGTATACAATCATCTAGAGATAATTTTGGAGTTTGCAATAACCAATTTCTCAATTCGTTATCTTTCACTCCACAAACTATCCTGTCGCATAATAACAAATCTTCTATGTTGTCATAACAACAATGCGCTACACATGATTTCAACTCACAAATATATGTGTCCATGTTTTCCTTAGTCGTGGGAGGTAGGAATTAAAACTGAGGACCATATACCACTGTAATGTTTGATTTGCCCTCACAATATTGACTAAAAAATGCAGCAATTAATGGCCACTCTTGTCACTTTCTGATACGTCTATTTTCAACGTCTTGTGTATCTTTTGTGCCTCGCTACCAGCAACATGAAGGAATATGCAACACTGTACCTTTTCGGATTTTGATGCTGCACCTGACGCTGTAGCATAAATTTCATATGAGTGTAGCCGTGATCTCCATTTAATGGCCATGTTTTCATCTACATTCAATGGACTTGGGGTTTTTAATCCAGTTAAAGCCATATTGTTCTGTTCGTCCTACGAATCTGACACCATGTAATGAAAGTGTTGACACGGTGAGTTGTGTGATGGAACCCTTTATTTACAACCGGTTTCCCAGCATGCCTCAGTCATGACCTCACCGTGACCTCTGACCTGGATACATAACACATATGAATCACCCAGTGGTCTGACCACTGCTCGTGACAGGCGCTGATGACCGGCGTCACACTGGCTTTGATGTCTGAGTGGGTGAGCATGACGGAGGGAGGGACTGGGGGGAGATGTTTATTAGCATCCCAGCGTCTGGCTTTCAGCTGGGACACGATACTTTTAAAGTAACTGCTTCAAGGCTATTTGGCACGAGACTCTTTGATTGCTTCTAAAAGCTTTGAAAGTGAGCAGAATGACAGTTAGTATCTCGCGGTGGAGAGGAGGTGGAGAAGAGAGAATGCCTGCTCCGCAGTGAATAACATGGAGATTGAGGTGGTTAGAGAGACAAATTAAGGGGCTGCCATTATTTATATCCACATAAAGGCCCTGTCACATTACGGCAGTATGCGCGGGAATGGCTGGGAGGTATTGAAAACCTCATGTAGGTCCTGCGCCGTTGCGGCCTATGATGACATTTGGTGACTTTCGGGTGGTTTTGAGCGTTATGTGGAACTACGAGGAGCGTACGAGGAGCATATGAGGAGCGTATGGGAGCATATGGGAGCATGCTGTGACATTTTTTTGACGTATGGGCCATTACGCCCTCATAGGTTGGGTGTTTTTGAGCATGCACAAACAAGTTTGGAGCGACGGATTTATGAAAGCGTTTTTATTATGGCGGCGTATGCCTCATACGCTTCACATACGCCGGCATCTGGCGGCATCTGGCAGCGTTATGAGTAGCGTATGAGTAGCGTATGCGTAGCGTATGAGTAGCGTATACGGCGTATGCCGACGTATATGACGTAACGCGCTTACGCCGCCATACGCTCCCGCAAAACACCCTAATGTGACAGCCCCTTAATCAATTATATAGTACATAATAATTCTTATGCTATTCAAAGAGATACAGGTAGTGTGGAATGAGTTGGCAGTAAAAAGACCCCAACTCCTTTATTTAAAACACTCACTTTCAAAGCTGCTCACTTTCAAAGCTTTTAGAAGCAATCAAATTTGAAGATCCCAAGCATGTACTACAGACGGGCCCGGGGGGATATGAATGAAGTATTCAAATATCTCCATGGTATCTACAAGACAGGCGGCCCGCTTATCAGAGACTCCAACACCAGGACCAGAGGGCACTCCCTGAAGCTGAGGAAGCAGTACTCCAGACTGCACCTGCGACACAACTTTTTCGGCTTTAGGGTGGTTGACCTGTGGAATGACCTGTCGGAGAGTGTCGTAGCAGCAGAGTCGGTGAACTGTTTCAAGTCCCGACTGGATGCATACTGGTCAAGCATTACATATATCTTGGAGCCAGTGACAGTTGCTGTGATCGACCACATCTGAAGAACTGTCTCCATTTCTATTAATTAAGAGTGGCTAACAGGTCCAAGGCCTATTATAGCTGTATCCTATTGATTGATTGAACTTCTGAGTGAGTGGAGTGTGATGCCCCACGCAGTGGGAGAGTGAAGCATGCCGGTAGCTTTATTTATTGTTCATACTTAAAGTTGCATAGTCCGATGGTTTTGAATTTCAGACATTTTCTGAGATAAATACATTAGGTTGATCGTAATAATGCACTTTTCTTTAGCTTGAAGTAACTTTAATTTTAAATGGCTAACCTTTGAGATATTTGAAGTACGACAATCCAAAATTAATTTTGGCAAGCATGCCAAAACTTGGACACCATAGCTTTCGACAGTAACATGATCTATTCAATTGCCTCAGTATTCCTGTCTGTGTGGCGACAAATATTAATAAGTGCACCAGTATTTAACTTAGACATGTAGAATCAAATCTAGATAATTGTTTTGGTTTTGGAAATTCGATGTTTTCGTCAGATTATGAAGCTTTAAGGGATGTTGCATATCACTTGGATAGAACAATGGACAGGGGAATGAAGAAGGGTTTTGTGAAAGATTTGCTCAGAGCGGGTAAAACAGATGACGCTTAAATCGACTAACACAAAGCATAGTAAAAGCTGGATTTTGGACTGTCTACAAACAGTTACATACTGTAGTAGGCTGCACTGACCTCTCAGGCAAGTAACCACATAGACAGGTAGGCATGGGGAGTGTGTTGATATCAGGGAGCCTAGGTGGTGTAATGGTTAGCACACTGGCCCGGAATGCAAAGAGATGCGGGTTCGAGTCCCGCTCTAGGCATGGTATTTCCCATTTTCATCACCCCCATGACACTGGTTGCCGTGACCATGATCCTATACAAGCTACGCGCTGTATAGTTGTAGAACCTACCCTGTGTATGTGTGGGTGCATTGCCTGTATGTATGTAATTGTAAGCATTACAAGACTTACAATTCCAGGGGGACGAGTGTAGTGGTCTGCACTGACCTCTCAGGCAAGTAACCACATAGACAGGTAGGCATGGGGAGTGTGTTGATATCAGGGAGCCTAGGTGGTGTAATGGTTAGCACACTGGCCCGGAATGCAAAGAGATGCTGGTTCGAGTCCCGCTCTAGGCATGGTATTTCCCATTTTGATCACCCCCATGACAATACCATAAACAAGAAGCAAGAAAACCTAAAGTATTACTAAAACTAAATTCAAAAGATTTAAATCAAATTGGATTAGTGCTGCCCAGCAGTGAAAACAAGTGTTAACACACTTATCCGTTATGACCCGGGTAAATAGATTCATAAAAAAACAACAACAAAAAAAGCCAACAAGAAACGAGAACAGTTGGTGCGCAGTGATGAACGCGGGCTACTTCCGGTGTTTCAGGAACGGACTTCCGGGGCTTTTAAATCTGCTTTAATTATGAATAATTTGGTTAATTCAACATCGGATCTCATCTGGTGCGTTCACATGGGACAACAAGTTGCACAACTTATCGTACAACTTGTTGAGCACAACAACCCCAACAAATCACCCAAATTACAACGTCAAAGATTTGTCGAGTGCAACATGCAACGCAATTGGATTTGCTTTAATTTGTTGAGCCTCTTTTGAGAAGTTGAGCACAAGGGATTATGGAAACATGCCTCTCTGATCATGTGACGTGGTTCTCTGGATCTTTTCAAAGATGGCACCACTAGAGTCGTAGACGCTCCCACACGGCACCTAGTTGCATTCAACAAGTTGTGAAACTTGTTGTACCGTGTAAATGTAGTGAAACTCCAAGCAACCAAGAGGCCGATGTACTTTTGACTGAAGGTATCAAAGGCCTTTTGCCCCGTCTATACAATTCCTTCATTCTGTTTTATTTTCAGTGATTTATTTCGAGTTAAAAGGTTTTATTCAGCTGAGTGATTTGTCATTGTGTTAGCGTTACTGCCGTAGCCTTTCTGCTAGCGGGAGCCGTGGCCGAATGGGTAGAGCACGGGCTTCGCATGCGGAAGATCGTGAGTTCGGTTCCCAATGGACTCAAAGCAGTGACTTATATAATTGATATTTGTCACTTCCTAGGCTGGTGCTCGGCATTAATAGGATAGGGCAAGGACTGGTTAGGTCACTGTCAGGGTAATTTGACTGAGTGGGATATTGGGTCATGGTGCCGGTGGCCTGCTTTCTCAGTGTGGCAATACTATACAGTTACCATAAGTGCGCACTGTCACAAGTTGGTACCCGTCCTGATATGAACTTAGATGTTGCCAAGATGTAAAACTCCAGCAAACAACCAATCTTCCTGCCATTGGTATATATGATTGACCTCTCAGGTAAGGAACCACATAGACAGTATTTATGGTGATTGCATCATGGAGCCTAGGTGGTGTATTGGTTAGCACACTAGCCACGGAATGGGAAGACGTGTGGGTTCGAATCCTGCTCTAGGCGCAATATTTCCAATTTTCACCCCATGTCATTGGTTCCATGACCAGGATCATGTACAAGCTACATGAGGCATGGTTCTTAAATCTACCCTGCATATGAATATATGAGTGATTGTAAGCATTAAGTGACTCATGGACATAAACCATTTAAGAGATATTTTTTGTTGTTGTTGTTGTTGTTGAAGATTTATACTGCCTATCATGGATAAGCCTGAATAGGCTTGTTTTCACCATTAGACAGTTTGTCGATAGAAAGCCCGAGCCTACACTTTTACAGACCCAAGGGATTTTTAACCTCCCACACCACATAGACATGGTATGAGAGCAACTGGCCTTTGATGACGCTGTAAGTTATACACAGCGGTGGAAATCCAAATTGGCAGAGATGGGGGCATGGGAAATCGAACCACCGACCTTCAGATTAGGAGTACGACCTAGAAAAAAGTCAGACACTCTAACCACTCAGCCACAGAGAACACCACACTCCATTCAATTTCAGGGTGACACTGAACTCTGATAATATGACTGAGTGGGATATCGGGTCATAGTACTGATAGTATAGTCTCCTAGCGGACTTCCACAAGTCAGTTGCTTGTCTTGATATGACCTTAGGTGTGGCTAGGACCAAATACCCTTGCAAGGAAACAGACAACCTGTTTGTCGACCGCCAGCATTAGCTAAGCCATCGACCTCAGCTCCAATACCCAGAATCCCCTGGGGTACCGACGGGGACAAAGTGCTTCCCCCCTCCACATTTTCTGTGGGTTATTTTGCGGCTACATTTGTTGATTAAAGCTGCATAATTCCATGAAAACCGCGAATTTCCAAAACCAAAACAATTATCTAGATTTGATTCTACAAATCTAACTTAGATACTGGTGCACTTATTAAACATTTGTCATCACATTGAAGGGAATACTGAGGCAATTTAATCAAACCTGTTACTGTATAAGCCTATGGTGTCAGTGTTGTAGCGTTCTTGCCAAATATCTCACAAGTTAGCCATGGCATGGGTAGTGTGTTGATATCAGGGAGCCTAGGTGGTGTAATGGTTAGCACACTGGCCCGGAATGCAAAGAGATGTGGGTTCGAGTCCCGCTCTAGGTGCAATATTTCCCATTTTCATCACCCCCATGACACTGGTTGCCGTGACCACGATCCTGTACAAGCTACATGCTGTATGGTTGTTGAACCTACCCTGTGTATGTATGTGTAAGTGCATTGCCTGTGTATATGTAATTGTAAGCATTAAATGACCATTTAAAAGACTTACAATTCCAGGGGGACGAGTGTAGTAGGCTGCACTGAACTCTCAGGCAAGTAACCACATAGTCAGGTAGGCATGGGTAGTGTGTTGATATCAGGGAGCCTAGGTGGTGTAATGGTTAGCACATTGGCCCGGAATGCAAAGAGATGTGGGTTCGAGTCCCGCTCTAGGCGCAATATTTCCCATTTTCATCACCCCCATGACAATATTTATCTCAGAAAATGACAGAAGCTCGAAAGAAGCAGAGTATGCAACTTTAAGCCCTGACAATTTCAATCACGGAAAATTGGTCTTCCTCATTCCACTGCTCATTGCCCTAATCTAATAATGCCAAGTGCCAGACTAGATAGCGACAAGTATAAATCTGTAAGTCATTCATTTGATGACCATTATTTGAACTCGGCGTTTTGAATCCGATGACCAAACCAAACTGCAAGTGGACGCTCAACTCAACTCATTCGGCCATCCATTACTACCAGTCTCTCCAGCACAAGTGGCCCGCTAAAGCCTTCACGCACTCCTAGTGCCTTTTCCCGCCGTTTTGGGTCGTTTCGTCTGGCTGTCGCCAGGGGGCTGCAGGTGTCGTCTGCTGGTACCGCGCTGTGTGTGTGAAGTGCGCTGGTTACCAGCCTGTCTGGGCGCCGTTTGTAGGTCACGGCAGGGAGCGTGAGGGAGGGGGATGGGTGTTTATGTGTGTGTCTGTATGTGTGTATTGCAGGTATGCAGGTATTGCAGGTATGCAGGTATTGCAGGTATAGCAATACCTCAGAGAGTTTGACGCCCCTGCCTTGCAGAGTTGTAAACCACTGCCTTGTGGTACAGGTCCTTGACAGAACCGAAGGCTAAGGGAGCAAACCCTAAACAGAAAACCATGTTACTGTGGCAGCATTAAGGGCGGTTGATGTATGGAACTCCCAACATCTCCCGACCAGCCACTGCAGGGACAAATAGTTTTGTGCCTGTCTTGACATGTTCTTGCCGGTGTGAAACCTCTATTTGCTCCCCAAGAGAGTGCCACTGGTAACTTGCAAAAGCCAGCAGCACTTTAACACTTTTGCAGGCAGCTTTCATGAAAAGAGAGCTAAATGGAGAGCGGCAGTCAAGTAATGAAAGCAGTCTTTGTCGCATCGCGACTGACAGCATGATGATGATGATGATGTATGTGTGTGTGTGTTGGTGTGTGTGGGTATGTGTGGTGTGTGTGTGGGATTGTGGGTGTGTGTGTTGGTGTGTGCGTGGTGTGTGTGTGTGGTGTGTGTGTGGGGGTGTATGAGGGGTGTGTGTGTGGTGTGTGTCTCTGTGTGTCTTTATGTGGGTGTGTTGGTGTGTGTGGGTATGCGTGGTGATTGTGGGTGTGTGTGTTAGTGTGTGGGGGTGTGCGTGGTGTGTGGGTGTATGTGTGTGGGTGTGAGGGTTGTGTGTGTGGGTGTGGGTGTGGGTGTGGGTGTGGGTGTGGTCTGTGCGTGGTGTGGGTTTGTCTGGTGTGTGTGCGTGTGTGTGTGGGCGTGGGCGTGTGTGTGCGTGTGTGTGTGTGGTGTGTGTGGTGTGGGTATGGGGGTGTGCATGTGGTGTGTGTGTGGTGTGTGTGTGGTGTGGGTGTGGGTGGTATGTGTGTGTGTGGGTGTGTGTGTGTGGTGTGTGTTGTGCATGTAGGTGTGTGGGTGTGTGGGTGTGTCATTGTGTGGTTGTGTGGGTGTGTGTGCGTGTGTGTGTGGTGTGTGTGTGGTTGTGTGGGTGTGTGTGCGTGTGGGTGTGTGTGGTGTGTGGGTGTGTAGGTGTGTGGTTGTGTGGGTGTGTGCGTGTGGGTGTGGGTGTGGGTGTGGGTGTGTGGGTGTGGTGTGTGGGTGGGTGTGAGTGGGTGTGTGGGTGTGTGGGTGCGTGGGTGTGTCATTGTGTGGTTGTGTGGGTGGGTGTGCGTGTGGGTGTGTGGTTGTGTGGGTGTGTGCGTGTGGGTGTGCGTGTGGGTGTGGGTGGGTGTGAGTGGGTGGGAAAGGGCAGAGACAGGCGGAATGACTGTTGCTTGTTGGGGGTCTTACGACCTACCAACATATAAGGCGATATCATGGCGAATACCGACTTGCGAGAGTGCGCATTCGTGGCGACTTTATAGTGCTGCCACACTGGGGCACCGGGATGTGAGCACCGTAGCCCGATATCCGATAGTCTGTAAATTGTAGTCTGCATACTGCATCATGTTTTCTTCACTACAGTCTCCATAGTGCAATTGTACACTACAGTCGACACTCTTGCACTGCAGTGTCAGTATTGTAGTTAGTATACATGTACTGTGGTCAGCATACTGTAACATGTATGCTTCAGCCTGTCTGGGGCTGATTGTCTGTCTACACATTGTCTCATACTGCTGTCTATGTTTTGCAGACTGCATATGTACTGCTAACTGCTAACTTATACCGCAGTTTGCAGACTGCAGTCTTAAACTGCAGTCTGCAAACTGCAGTCTCCAGTCTGCATACTTCACTCTGTACACATCACTCTGTATAATGCAGTCTGCATGCCTCACTCTGTACATTGTGATCTGTATAATGCAGTCTGCATGCTTCACTCTGAATATTGTGATCTGTATAATGCAGTCTGCATGCTTCACTCTGTACATTGTGATCTGTATAATGCAGTCTGCATGCTTCACTCTGTACATTGTGATATGTATAATGCAGTCTGCATGCTTCACTCTGTACATTGTGATCTGTATAATGCAGTCTGCATGCTTCACGCTGTACATTGTGATCTGTATAATGCAGTATTCATGCTTCACTCTGTATATTGTGATCTGTATAATGCAGTCTGCATGCTTCACTCTGTATATTGTGATCTGTATAATGCAGTCTGCATGCTTCACTCTGTACATTGTGATCTGTATAATGCAGTCTGCATGCTTCAATCTGTACATTGTGATCTGTATAATGCAGTCTGCATGCTTCACTCTGTATATTGTGATCTGTATAATGTAGTCTGCATGCTTCACTCTGTATATTGTGATCTGTATAATGCAGTCTGCATGCTTCACTCTGTATATTGTGATGTGTATAATGCAGTCCGCATGCTTCACTCTGTATATTGTGATCTGTATAATGTAGTTTGCATGCTTCACTCTGTATATTGTGATCTGTATAATGCAGTCTGCATGCTTCACTCTGTACATTGTGATCTGTATAATGCAGTCTGCATGCTTCAATCTGTACATTGTGATCTGTATAATGCAGTCTGCATGCTTTACTCTGTATATTGTGATTTGTATAATGTAGTCTGCATGCTTCACTCTGTATATTGTGATCTGTATAATGCAGTCTGCATGCTTCACTCTGTATATTGTGATGTGTATAATGCAGTCCGCATGCTTCACTCTGTATATTGTGATCTGTATAATGTAGTTTGCATGCTTCACTCTGTATATTGTGATCTGTATAATGCAGTCTGCATGCTTCACTCTGTATATTGTGATCTGTATAATGCAGTCCGCGTGCTTCACTTTGTACACGATTTGACAGGTTGGGGACCACAACACCCCAGGGAGACAGACCCATGGGCAAACAGACAGACAGCCAAACATATAGACAGACATATAGATAGACAAACAGGGAGGCATACATACATATAGACAGACATATAGATAGACAAACAGAGAGACAAACAAACATATAGACAAACATATAGATAGACAAACATACATACAGACAAACATATAGCCAGACATATAAATAGACAAACAAACATATAGACAAACATATGGACAAACATATATATAGACAAACATATAGACATACAGACACATAGACAAACATATAGATAGACAAACAGACAGACATACAAACATATAGACAGACAGATAGACAAACATATAGACAGACAGGCGGATAGACAAACAGACAGACGCGCTGACAGACAAACAGCTGGACCGACAGAGAGCGACATCTGTCGCCGGGAACGAGTTGTGAATGGCGGCGGGCGGCGGGCGGCGGGCGGCGGGCGGCGGGCGGCGGGCGGCGGGCGGCGGGCGGCGGGCGGCGGGCGGCGGGCGGCGAGCGGCGGGCGGCGGGCGGCGGACTGTGTTTACAATCCGTGGCACCACTGACGGTACCACCCGCGCTGCACACGGCGCAGGGAGGCCGGGCTAGAGGCGTGCACACCCCGGCACGGACACGGGGCGCACGGACGGACGGAGGGGCGGGGCGGCCGGCAGGAAGGCACGACACGGGGCGGGTGTGCACGGCAGGCAGCACCGCCAGCACGAGCCACCACCAACTGCAGCTGTTCCGGCACCACGACGCGTTTCCACACATTATCACCCAACCAACACCTCTCCCTCCCCTTTACCCCTCCCCATTATCTCACTGCTCCTCACTCCTCCCACTTGTGGACACACACCCCACCCCACCCCACCCCCACCACACCACATCAGCCCGCCCCCACACGCACGCTGACATCAGCAGTACCAGCAGCACCATCACCACAACACAACACATATCTAATCCCCGCGTCCACACCTACAGCCACCCACTTACCCACCACCACGCACAAACCGGGGACTGACCTGCAACAAAGAAACACAAAAAAACGAAAACACCCCCAGCCGCCCAAAAAGCAAATCCAGACGGACACAGACACCCCACGTCCGGCCGGGGCAGGTAGCTTCCCCGCCCGGACCCGGACGTAGCCCGGCCCGACTGCGGCTGACTCCAGCTGCCAGCTGTCTACCAGCCCCCAGGACCACCTGTGGACGCTGTCTCCAGACGCGGGAGGAGGCCGGGCGACAACCTGTGGAGGCGGGCGGGAGGAGGACGGGGTGGAGCGGCCTGGAGGAAGGCTCCGAGTGGTGGCACCAGGTGGTGGTGGTTAGTGGTCGGTTCTGGTACTGGTGTGTGCCTGCTTGTACCCGCTGCACACTCCACTTTGTGTGTACTACTCACTGTGTCACTACTACTACCGTGTATAACAATTTGTGTGTGCTACTCACTGTGTTACTACTACTATCCTGTAGAACACTTTGTGTGTACTACCCACTGTGTCACTGTGACTACCCTGTAGAACACTTTGTGTGTGCTACTCTCTGTGTTACTACTACTACCCAGAACACTTCGTGTGTGCTACTCACTGTGTCACTACTACTACCCTGTAGAACACTTTGTGTGTACTACTCACTGTGTCACTACTACTACCCTGTAGAACACTTTGTGTGTACTACTCACTGTGTCACTACTACTACCGTGTAGAACACTTTGTGTGTACTACTTACTGTGTTACTACTACCACCCTGTAGAACACTTTGTGTGTACTACTCACTGTGTCACTACTACTACCCTGTAGAACACTTTGTGTGTACTACTTACTGTGTCACTACTACTACCGTGTAGAACACTTTGTGTGTACTACTTACTGTGTTACTACTACTACCCTGTAGAACACTTCGTGTGTGCTACTCAATGTGTCACTACTACTACCCTGTAGAACACTTTGTGTGTACTACTCACTGTGTCACTACTACTACCCTGTAGAACACTTTGTGTGTGCTACTCACTGTATCACTACTACGTGTACTCACCTGTAGAACACTTTGTGTGTGCTACTCACTGTGTCACTACTACGCATACTCACCTGTAGAACACTTTGTGTGTGCTACTCACTGTGTCACTACTACGCGTACTCACCTGTAGAACACTTTGTGTGTGCTACTCACTGTGTCACTACTACGCGTACTCACCTGTAGAACACTTTGTGTGTGCTACTCACTGTGTCACTACTACGCATACTCACCTGTAGAACACTTTGTGTGTGCTACTCACTGTGTCACTACTACTAGTACTCCCCTGTAGAACACTTTGTGTGTACTACTCACTGTGTCACTACGACTACCCTGTAGAACACTTTGTGTGTACTACTCACTGTGTCACTGTGACTACCCTGTAGAACACTTTGTGTGTGCTACTCTCTGTGTTACTACTACTAGTACTCCCCTGTAGAACACGCCTTGGACTGAGCGCATATTGGATATGCTGTCAACATTGCACACAGGAGGCCGGGCACGCCGTCAGTGTACAACACCAGGTGCACCCGCACGCCCACAACCAGCAACATCAACAACACCAACATCAACATCAACATCAATAACAACACCAACATCAATAACATCAACAACGCCAACACCAACATCATTAATCAATTCAACAACACCAACAACACCAACAACAACCAACACCACCGACACCACCAACACCACCAACACCACCAACACCACCAACACCACCAACACCACCAACACCACCACCAACACCACCACCAACAACAACACCAACAAAAACACCAACAACACCAACATCACCAAAAATGCCAACAATGCCAACAACGCCAACAACACCAACACACCAAAACACCAACAATTTCAACAACACCAACAAAAACAACACCAACAACGCCAACAACACCAACAACACCAACAACACCAACATCACCAACACCAACAACACCAACAACACCAACAACACCAACAACACCAACAACACCAACGACGCCAACAACGCCAACAACACCAACAACACCAACAACACCAATAACACAACCTCGCCACCAACACCAACAACACCAAGTCCAACCTCAACAACATCAACAACATAAAAAACACCGACATCAACATCAACCACTTCAACTACACAAACATGAACGACATCAACATCAACAACATCAATACCATTAACATCAAAACCAACATCAACGCCATCAACATCAATGATATTTATCAACACCAACATCAACACCATTAACTATATTAACATCAACAACATCAGCACCAACGTGCCAAGATGAACGACATCAACAACACCAACAACATCAACACCTACAGCATCAACACCTACAACAACACCAACAACATCTACAAACACCTACAAGAACCACCCTCTCCGACTGCTTGCTACAACAGCCAACACCCTGAATAGCCTACCTCATTTCCTACACACCACGTGACCTACTCAGTGCTGACGGGATTTCCTGACCTCACGTGACCTAGACGCGTCTGTTCTCCTGCTGCTGCTTCCTATGGTCATAATGTAATCAGCTGAGAAGGCAGCCTCAGGCCCTCCCAACTTCCGGGTCACGCGCTCTGCTTAACTGAACCACCTTCCCCTCCTCGCTACAGGTGCTAGAGGCGGGAGGAGGTGGCACAATTGCAAACCCTAGGAGAAGGGTCAGCTTCATCTGACCCCAAGGTGATGACACTGGGGTCAGGAGGTGAACTCCAGTGTCTATCCACCGCATTAGGCCTGGAGGAGGCCTCTGATGACCAGGCGGGATGGCCGAATGAGTTGAGCGTCCATCTCCTGTTTTGGGAGATCGGGGGATCCGAACCCATGGGTTCGTGGGCTCAAACCCTCATCAAGTCAAAATGATGACTTAAAAATTGATACTGGTCACTCCCTAGCCTGGCGCTCAGCATTCTTAGGATAGGGCAAGGACTGGTTGGCTCAGTGTCAGGATAATGTGAGTGAGGGGGATTTCAGTTCATGGTGATGTCACAGGTCGGTACTCATCCTGATATGACCTTAGATGTTGCTAGGATGTAAAACAACAACAAACAAACAAAACAAACTGAGGCCTCTGATATTGTCGTAATCACCAAACCATTGAGAAGGTCCGACAGAGCAGCGCAGTAGGATAGCTGTGTGAGCAGCTCTGTAGGATAGCTGTGTGAGCAGCTCTGTAGGATAGCTGTGTGAGCAGCTCTGTAGGATAGCTGTGTGAGCAGCTCTGTAGGATAGCTGTGTGAGCAGCTCTGTAGGATATCCGTGTGAGCAGCTCTGTAGGATAACCGTGTGTGCAGCCCTGTAGGATTGCCGTGTGAGCAGATCTGTAGGATAGCCGTGTGAGCAGCTCTGTACAATAGCTGTGTGAGCAGCTCAGTATGATATCTGTGTGATCCGATGTGTAGGATAACCGTGTGTGCAGCCCTGTAGGATAGCCGTGTGAGCAGCTCAGTAGGATACCCGCGTGAGCAGCTCAGTAGGATAGATGTGCGAGCAGCTCTGTAGGATAGATGTGTGTGTAGCTCAGTAGAATAGCCGCGTGAGGAGCTCAGTAGAATAGCCGCGTGAGCAGCTCAGTAGGATAGCTGTGTGAACAGCTCTGTGGGATAATCATGAGAGCAGCTCAGTAGGATAACCGTGTGTGCAGCTCTGTAGGATAGCTGTGTGAACAGCTCAGTATGATAATCGTGTGAGCAGCTCTGTAGGATAATCCTATGAGCAGCTCAGTAGGATAGCCGAGTGTGCAGCTCAGTGGGACAGCCGTGTGATCAGCTCTGCAGAGCTCTTCAGATTGGAAACACTGGTTCTCATCTGATCGGCACCTTTTGGCGACGTTGAGCCTCGTCAGCGCATTGACGCGGTAACGCGGTGACCGCCTTCCAACGGCAATGTGCCGTAGACATCCTGATACTCTATATCCTACTGATTCAGTAGTGGGTGAGTAACATCATAATACTCCAATGTATATAATATATATACATATACATTACCCCCCAATGGAATACTCTGTGAATGCTTAATGACATATGTTTAGGTGATGTATACCGACAATCCCCTGGAGTGAATTAATACCATTAGTCCTACCATTACACAAGTATAATAAGGCCGGAAGCTTCCGTCTGCTCCTCAGATCTAACTCCTCCCTCAGTCATCGATTGGAGGAGCCTATCTATTCACCAACACCTGCATCCTACTCATCCTCACACCCGATGGGGGCGCCACCCGTCTGTGCACGCACCACTGACCCCCCCCCCCCCCCCTCCTACCTACACTCACTCTAGGTGAATATCTGTAATAAATCTTTCGAACGGTGACGGTTGCTAAAATAACCCAGCGGAGTATTAACGTGGATTTACAAAACGGCTGGTTACACAAACCATTCACCGGATGCTTCTGCGGTGTAGAAACACCTGAGGCTCTACTTCATTATCACATACACCCCAACGAGAAATAAACATGAATGAAGTATCGCGAATGCTGGCGACAAACCAGTCATGAATATTCCCGATAGGACGAACATGTCCTGACGGACCGATGATGATGAATAATCATCATTCATCTGACATGTGACAAGAGCGCTTCAGGACATCATACCTTCAGATGAACACATCAAGGAACGCCCAGTGACAGCACACCGGGGTTGATGCACAACATCAGTTGAACACTCGACTGCATCACCAGCACGATCGGGACAGATAAAACCGGATGTGAATGAGTCACAATGATCAGCGCAATAAGACGGTGCATTTCTGGCTAATTCACATTCGCCAACCAGGACTTAACAATTTATACTTGTTATTACCCATCCTGGCTCTCGGCTTTACTGGGATAACAGTCATAGCTGTGGAATGAGGAAGAACCAATTGAACGTGATTGAAATTTTCCCGTGCTTAATCAACTAATGAACCAAAAAGAAACCCCACCGAAAATAACCTGTTGCTTCTGTTACTTCGCACCCGATTGCCCGCCAAAGGCTGAGCACTAGCAGGCCTGAGTGCATTGTGTCGTGGAGATTGCAGGACGGTGTTAGGGTGAAAGGGGTGAGGCGGATGATGGAAACTAAGCTGTGTATCATTAACACACTCGCACCGGGCGCGGTGGCCTAATCGGTACAGCGCGGGCCTCGCGTGCGGAAGGTCGGGAGTTCGGTTCCCGGTCGAGTGAAACCGATGACTTAAAAATCTATACTTGTCGCTATACCTGGCGGTCGGCATTAATAGGATAGGGCAAGGACTGGTTGGCTCAGTGTCAGGATAATGTGACAGTGTGGGTTATTGGTTCATGGTGACGGCGGCCTGATTTCCCAGTGGGGCAGCACTATAAAGTTGCCATGAGTGCACATTGTCACAAGTCGGTACCCATCCTGATATTACCATAGATGTTGGTAGGATATAAAACAACAAACAAATACAAACTTAACACACTCAGCGCAGATCGGGGTGCGATGAGCTGTTGGCGAGGTGCGATCTGTCCGGATCACTCGCCGATGTCTCCCGACCGTACAGCCTCGGACAGCGGCACCTAGCGGTGGGTGGGACCAGCGGAGGCAGACGCACCGGCAACTGTCAATCGGGAATAACAGTTGTGGAATCAGACCATCGCTTAAAACACACGGATTATAAGGCAGAACGCCGTCAGGAGCAGCCGAGGATCGCGGAGGTATCACTTACAGGCGCCCCCTTGTGGCGCCCCTTGTGGCGCCCCTTGTGGCGCCCCTTGTGAGACCCCCTTGTGACACCCCCTTGTGACATCCCCTTTTGATGCCCCGTTATGGTGTCCCCTTGTGGCGCCCCCTTGTGGCGCCCCTTGTGGCGCCCCTTGTGGCCCCCTTGTGGCGCCCCTTGTGGTGGCCCCATGTGAC
The DNA here is from genome assembly GCA_030323885.1 of Branchipolynoe longqiensis. NCBI lineage: Eukaryota > Metazoa > Annelida > Polychaeta > Phyllodocida > Polynoidae > Branchipolynoe > Branchipolynoe longqiensis. The sequence goes on from CM059198.1 coordinate 77,360,331, forward strand.
ACCCCCTTGTGACACCCCCTTGTGACACCCCCTTGTGACACCCCCTTGTGACCCCCTTTGACATCCCGTGTGACATCCCCTTGTGACACCCCTTGTGACACCCCCTTGTGACACCCCCTTGTGACGCCCCCTTGTGCAGCCCCTTGGACACCCCCTTGTGACACCCCCTTGTGACTCCCCTTGTGACATCCCCTTGTGACACCCCCTTGTGACACCCCCTTGTGACACCCCCTTGTGACACCCCCTTGTGACACCCCCTTGTGACACCCCCTTGTGACAGTCCTTGTGACACCCCCTTGTGACACCCCCTTGTGACACCCCCTTGTGACACCCCCTTGTGACATCCCCTTGTGACACCCCCTTGTGACATCCCCTTGTGACACCCCCTTGTGACACCCCTCCTGATGACACCCCCTCGTGACACCCCTTGTCACCCTCCTTGTGACACCCCCTTGTGACACCCCTTGACACCCCCTTGTGACACCCCCTGTGACACCCCATGTGACATCCCCTTGTGGTACCCCGTTATGGTGCCCCCTTGAGGCGCCCTTTGTGACGCCCCCTTGTGACGCCCCCTTGTGGTCCCTCCTCCCGTTGTCCCCAGGTGGCGCCCTCCCGGTTTGCACGCCCCCCCTCTCAATCCCCCCACAGAGGGCTTCGATATCAGACATGGCGTGTGCTGAATTGTTAATGCGAGGAGGGAGCCGGGTGGCATGATATCTGTATGTGTGGTGCCCTGAACATACACATATATACATGTACACATGTATATAGATAGATATATGTATGAAGACTTCAGGCACAAAACCACGTAAACGCCAATCCAGAAATGGAGTTCAACATTGGAATCAAACCTTTAAAACGTTAATTTTGTTATATTCCTACTCTTTTGTTCATTGCTCGATAACCATGGGATCTTATGAAAAGTGGAATTAGTGAGAATTAGAATTATTTTCATGTAAAATTTGTTTAATTTAAACTACAGTTCTGATTTGGCATTAACATGGTTTTGCGCATGAACTCTTCATACACACAAATGTATACATAATACATAATACATATATGCATATATGCATATTCCTGGGCGCGAATGACATGAGGTGGGGGAGGGACGGGGTCGGAGAGCAGGAGCGGGAAGAGGGGAAAGGGGAGGGGGACGGGCGGAGGAGGGGGAGGAGGGGGAGCGGGAGGAGGAGGGGGGGGGGAGGAGGGGGAATAGCAGCCTTCACTGTGAAAATCTGGCCTCCTCCACCCAGGTGCTCATATGTCCACTTTTGTTGTTGACATTGGTCGTTGTTTAAGCAGGGACATTTTCAATAGCAGACATTTGGTCTTCGTCACTCCACTGCGTGTTGCCCTATCCTAGTAATGCCAAGCACCGGCCTATCATAGCTGTAACACACAGGCCTGTCATAGCGGTACCACGGCTTGCCATAGCTTTAACACACCGGCCTGTCATAGCAGTAACACACCGGCCTGCCATAGCTGTAACACACCTGCCTGTCATAGCTGTAACACACCGGCCTGCCATAGCTGTAACACACTGATGTCTACCGACCGTAGCTGTAACACACCGGCCTGTCATAGCTGTAACACTCAGGCCTGCCATAGCTGTAACACACCGGCCTGTCATAGCTGTAACACACTGTCCTCCCATAGCTGTAACACACAGGCCTGCCATAGCTGTAACACACTGCCCTGCCATAGCTGTAACACACTGGCCTGTCATAGCTGTAACACACAGGCATGCCATAGCTGTAACACCCTGCCCTGCCATAGCTGTAACACGCTGGCCTGTCATAGCTGTAACACACAGGCATGCCATAGCTGTAACACACCGGCCTGTCAGAACTGTAACACACCGGCCTGTCAGAACTGTAACACACCAGTCTGTCATAGCTGTAACACACCGGCGTGCCATAGCTGTAACACACCAGCCTGTCATAGCTGTAACACACTGCCCTGCCATAGCTGTAACACACCGGCCTGTCATAGCTGTAACACACCAGCATGGCATAGCTGTAACACAGAGGCCTGCCATAGCTGTAACACACTGACCTGCCATAGCTGTAACACACTGCCCTGCCATAGCTGTAACACACTGGCCTGCCATAGCTGTAACACACTGCCCTGCCATAGCTGTAACACACTGGCCTGCCATAGCTGTAGCACACTGCCCTGCCATAGCTGTAGCACACCGGCCTGTCATAGCAGTAACACACCGGCCTGCCATAGCTTTAACACACCGGCCTGCCATAGTTGTAACACACCGGCCTGCCATAGCTGTAACCCACCGGCCTGCCATAGCTGTAGCACACCAGCCTGCCATAGCTGTAACACACCGGCCTGTCATAGCAGTAACACACCGACCTGGCATAGCTGTAACACACCGGCCTGTCATAGCGGTAAAGCGGTAACACACTGGCCTGTCATAGTTATAACACACCGGCCTGTCATAGCTGGAACACACAGGCCTTCAGAACTGTAACACACAGGCCTGCCATAGCTGTAAAACACTGGCCTGTCAGAACTGTAACACACAGGCCTGCCATAGCTGTAACACACCGGCCTGTCAGAACTGTAACACACAGGCCTGCCATAGCTGTAGCACACCAGCCTGTCAGAACTGTAACACACCGGCCTGTCATAGCTGTAACACACAGGCCTGCCATATCTGTAACACACCAGCCTGTCATATCTGTAACACACAGGCCTGCCATAGCTGTAACACACTGGCCTGTCAGAACTGTAACATACAGGCCTGCCATAGCTGTAACACACTGGCCTGTCAGAACTGTAACACACCGGCCTGCCAGAACTGTAACACACCGGTCTGCCATAACTGTAACACACTGGCCTGCCATAGCTATAACACACCGGCCTGCCATAGCTGTAACACACAGGCCTCCGATAGCTGTAACACACATGCCTGCCATAGCTGTAACACACAGGCCTCCCATAGCTGTAACACACTACCCTGCCATAGCTCCATGCTGTGAGCCTTCCGAATGCTCGCTGCTTCATAGCCAATGTTGTCCCTGAACGCACACTTTGCAACATCCTGGCAATGGCACGACAGGTGCCTCCCTGACTCACACTTAGATGTACATACACATGTCCTGGAAACCAGTGTCATGGGGGGTGATGAATGTTGCGTCTAGAGCAGGTTTCGCACCCGCATTCCTTGCCATTCAGACGATAATAGGCTCTTGGGAAGTTCGGCAGACAATAATCACATACAGCCCGTTCATTTGACCTAATTAAGCTGATAGCGCACACACAACTAAGACCACCACACACCACATCCGTCAATAATGGAACAGCTTGCTAATTAATGGAACCCGGTGAAGGTTCGTGGGTGCCCTCACAACACACGGCTTCATGATGCGTGCAATACCACCAATACCGCCAATACCGCCAATACCGCCAATACCGCCAATACCGCCATACCGCAATACCGCAATACCGCAATACAGCAATACCGCAATACCGCAATACCGCAACACCGCAATACCGCAATACCGCAATACCGCAACACCGCATTGCAAACACCGATTCTCATCGGTTACCCAAAGATCAGCAACGTTGAGCGCCATTTACATTTCGTTGGGTAATCTCAACACTAAAACCAAGAAGCAGTGGCTAAGGACAGGAGTATGTTGTGTGCTTCTATTCGCAAAGGCACATCGCGGTTTGAAGCTGATCGTATCAGCAGAGGAAAGCTTGTCTCCTTCACCCACTAGACTCTCTGACTGCAGCTACATAGACATGTCCAACGTGCCACCGTGCATTCTGAGCTAGAATTGGACTTATCGGTCACCGATGAGTTCACAATAAATGATGAGTTGCTTTCATCAACACCACCGATGGACAACCACGAAGAAGACGTGGAGAATGAAGGCAAGGTGCGATGGAGATTCTGATACAGGATTATTGCCGATTATCTTCTTGTATGCTAGTGAATGCTGGATCATCGCAGCACAGCTTCAAGGAACAAGACAAGCCATGGCAATGAGGTGTTACCACAACATAGTACAGTATAACCTCGTTAAACCAAACTTGAAGGGACCCTAGAAATGTGTCTGGATTAACCGATCATTGGTTTAACCGAACTTTGGCTTTGATTTTGACTTTGAATAAGGATGTATTGCACATGTAATATACAAGGTATGTGGACACATTGATTATTGTTTTTTATGTGTATACAGTTTAACCCCGTTAAACCAAGCTCGGTTAAACCAAATGATCGGTTAATCTAAACTTTTTTTAGGTGGCCCAGCAAAATACTACCATTTATCATATAAAAATGTGTGTGGGGTCTCAGATGACCTTATAAACACATGAAAGTTTGGTTTAACCATACCGGAGTGGCCTGGGGTCCGACAATTTTGTTTGGATTAATCTATAATTTGGATTAACCGACTTTGGTTTAACCAATTCTTTTTATGATACATGGTAGTATTTTGCCGGGCCGCCGAAAAAAGTTTGGATTAACCAATCGTTTGGTTTAACCGAGCTTGGTTTAACGGGGTTCTACTGTCGTATTATCTTGTGATGACACTATACATTTCCTACAAATACCATGTCACCAATGAAGAAGTCGATGCTAAGCTCCAACAGGCAATTTGACCTACACAACAATCTTCTGACAATCGTAACGAGATGTAATCTGCAGTTTGATATGGTCATATTTTCCATTCATCAGGTTAGGCAACAACCAATTTGCAACCGTCCTGTTATGACCTTGGATGTTGCCAGGATGTAAAGCTCTAACAACCAACCAACCAATTTGGAAGGCACAGTGAAAGAGGAAGATGACAAGGCGGGAAAAGGAAGAGATAGGAAGAAAATATCAGCAAATGGACAGGCCTGGAGTTCGGCAAGTCACTGAGGACAGTGGAGAACAGGGAGAAATGCAGAAAACTGGTTCTAACGTCATCTGTGGTTCCCCAACGACCCTCCCGGCTAAGTGATTGATGATGATGATGATGATGATATAGCCTACTGTGGGGGATCACTAATTCTACCAGGGACAAATGGAAAATGCACCATAACTTACCGTCAATTCAAGGTTCATCATTCCCATTCATTTTTACTATGCATACTGGCGTTCTCTGTGGCAGAGTGGTTAGAGTGTCTGACTTTTTTCTAGGTCAGACTCCTAATCTGAGGGTCGGCGGTTCGATTCCCCGTGCCCCCAGCTCTGCCAATTTGGATTTCCACCGCTGTGTATAACTTACAGCGTCATCAAAGGCCGCTTGCTCTCATACCATGTCTATGTGGTGTGGGAGGTTAAAAATCCCTTGGGTCGGTAAAAGTGTAGACTCGGGCTTTCTATCGACCAGCAGTGGAATGAGGAAGACCAGTCGTCTATGACTGAAATTTCCACTGCTTAAACAACTAATGGACCAAAAAAAAAAAAAGAAAAGAAAAAGTGACTTAACACTGAGTATCCAGGTACTAAGATAAGCCACAGTGGAGGAGCCGCTAGCTGAGATCGATGAGGCCACACACTGTTTGGATACCTAGCTGAGTGTGCTGCCACCTGGTGGTCCTTCTGACACGACAAGGGTCAATGTAGAGGAGGCCTTTGGGCACATTTCTGCGAATGTCAGACAGCAATTGAGAAATGAAGAGTTCAGGCGCAAAACCACGTAGACGCCAATCCAAAAATGTAGTTTAATTCTCACTAATTCCACTTTTCATATTATCACATGGTTATGGAGCAAAAAGCTAAAGAGTTGGAATATAAACAACTAAATGTTTTAAAGGTTTGATTCCAATGTTTATCTCCATTTTCGGGTTGGCGTTTACATGGTTTTGCATCTGAACTCTTCAAATAATCTCAACAATTCTGCGATGACCTTTAGAAACATGATACCTCAATAGTATACACATGTTGACCTATTTAATATGTAGGACCCAATTTAGATTAGATACGAGAAAGAGCGCGAATTTCTGCAATAAATGGCCGTAACGTGGCAAATGACCAATCCCGACAATAATTGTCATGAAGAGCTTTAAATATCGAAGCGCGCCATTTTATACTTTATTGCTTCGGTTCAATTCTCCTCAAAAGCTTATTTTATTCAGTGGGGAAATAAGCGATGAAACTAATTCTTGTTAATATTAATAGTCATCATCATCATCGTCATCGTCATCGATCCCTTATCTGTGAGGGTCGTCGGTACAACCAGTGTTGTCCATCTTTCCATATTCTCCACTGCCCTCTGGGATTTTGCCAAACTCCAGACGTGTTCACTCGCTAACGTTGTTTTCGCACCTCTTCCTTTGTCCGCCTCATTCTGATAGATAACACTCCACAGGAGGGTTTGCGTGTGCATTGCTGAATTAGACCCCAGTCGAACTACGCGCAGATGCCAGAGTTCATCATTCTTCTGACCTTGACCTTGCCTTCCTCCAGTGTATCGAACTAGGCGCAGATGCCAGAGTTCATCATTCTTCTGACCGTGACCTTGCCTTCCACCAGTGTATCGAACACGAATCCCCTACGTGGCGACTTCGGGTCATTTCAGGCCCGGCGTCTCCAGAGTGCATCACTTCCGGTGTAGGTAGTAAGGAACCAGCGCTGACACCAGCAGAGACGCTGGAATTAATCCTCATCAGCTAGAGACAAACAAATCCAACCTTCAGTGCAAGACCCCCCATAAACACCCATAGACAGACATAAAACCCATAGACAGACATAGAAACCCATAGACAGACATAACAACCCATAGATAGACATACAAACCCATAGACAGACATAGACAGACATAAAACCCAGAGACAGACATAAAAACCCATAGACAGACATAGACACACATATACAGACATACAAACCCATAGACAGATATAGAAACCGTAGACAGACCTAAAAACCCATAGACAGACAGACATAAAAACCCATAGACAGACATAGAAACCCATAGACAGACATAAAAACACATCGACAGACATAAAAACCATAGACATACATAGAAACCCATAGACAGACATAAAAACACATAGACAGACATACAAACACATAGACAGACATACAAACCCATAGACAGACATAAAAACACATAGACAGACATAAAAACACATTACAACCCACACAGAGAAAAACCCCATTAAAAACCATGCAAAGCAAAAACAAAATTAAAACCCACATACAGAAAAAGCCCATTACCAACCACACAGAGAAAAAAAAACCATTAGATACCAAACACAGGGAAAACCTCATTAAAAACCATGCACAGCAAAAAACCTCATTAAAAACCACAAACAGAAAAATCCCATTAAAAACCAGACAGAAAAAAAACCATTGCAAACCACAAATAGAAAAACCCATTAAAAATCAGGCACAGAAAAGAAATCCCATAAAAGCCACACACAGAAAATAAAACATAAAAGATTACACACAGAAAAAACCCCATTATAACCATACCCACAAAGAAAACCATTAAAAGAGCACACAGAGAAAATAACCCCTTAAAAGACCATTGAAAACCACACACAGAAAACAAATAGAAATTAGCCATATTTTTACGTATTTAGTTGAAGACCTCTCATCGAGAGCTTTAATTTAATATGCAATTTTAGGTATAGTTGTTGTTTGTTAGTTTCACGTCCTGGCAACATCTAAGGTCATACCAGTACGCCGATTTAGGTAAATAAAGTGCGCGTGTAGAAACTGAACACCCTGGAACAAATCGGCAGAGCGCGAGCCTCGCGTGCTGAAGGTAGTGAATTCGGTTCCCGGTCGAGTCAAAGCAATGACTTAAACATTGATACGTGTAGCTTCCTTGTCTGGCTATTTAATAGGATAGGGCAAGGACTGGTTAGCTCTGTGTCAGGATAATTTGACTGAGTGGGGGATATGGGATAGGGCAAGGACTGGTTAGTTTTTGTTGTTGTTATTTTTTGGTACATTAGTTGTTTAAGCAGGGGAAATTTCAGTCGCAGACGACTGGTCTTCCTCATTCCACTGCTCATTGCCCTATCCTAGTAATGCCGAGCGTCTGGCTAGGAAGCGACAAGTATCAATTTTTAAGTCATTGGTTTGACTCGACCAGGATTCGAACCCACGATCCCACAATCTACCAACATGGGAGACGGACGCTCTAACTCATTCGGCCTTCCCATCTGGTTAGTGTCAGGATAATGTGACTGAGTGAGTGGGATATCGGGTCATGCTGCTGTCCACCTGATCTCCCAGTGAGGCAGCACTATACAGTCACCATGCCCGGGTCCAGATCCGGGCACTTATTAAGGCTGCGGGTGCTGGCACACTGCAACACCTTATCACTGTATCAATACCGCCAGAGGTGGGCGGTGCAGTGTTTCAAACGCCCCTATATGAATACCGCTAATTAGCACCACGTGATCTTGTATCGCAGCTACCGGGCGCGGTGGCTGAGTCGGTAGAGCGCGTGCAGGAGATCGGGAATTCGGTTCCCGGTCGTGTCAAACCAATGACTTATAAAATTGATACTTGTCGCTTCCTAGCCTGGCACTCGGCATTAATAGGATATGTCAAGGACTGGTTCACTCAGTGCCAGGATAATGTGACTGAGTGGGATATTGATGGTGCCAGTGGCCTGATTTCCCAGTGGAGCAGCACTATAAAGTCGCCATCAGTGCGCACTGTCACAAGTCGGTACCCGTCCTGATATGACCTTAGATGTTGCAAGGACGTAAAACCCCAACAACCAACCAACCTGTATCGCACCACGGTGCCAGGCCATGCTAGTCACTGGAGGCAGAGTAGCACAGTGCAGCATAGGCGTGACTGTGGGCGGGACCAGTGTAGAGCTGGCGTGCGGCTCTGAGGCTTGCTAACAACGGTCGCGAATTGTGTCAACTAACCGCCTGTTCCCGCAATTACCAGTCGTCACATCACGGCCATCAATATTGCAACCGCAGCTTAATTGCTAATTAATATTGTCGAGGACGGTGATAAAAATGGGAAGTATTGCGTCTAGAGCGGGATTCGAACCCACACTTCTTGTCATTCAGCGGTTAGTGTGCCAACCATTCAGTACCTAGGCTCCCTGAATCAATCACCTTGATTCACACCTACCTGGTTTGTTGCCTGAGCGGTCAGTGCAGACTACTACACTCGTCTCCCTGATATTATAAGTCTTTTAAATGGTTTCTATGCATACATCGTTTAATGCTTGCAATTACATATATAAGGTGATGCCCTTATACATGTATACATAGGCAGATACAGCGTAGGCTCAACAACAATAGAGTGCATAGCTTGTACCGGATCCAGGTCACAACAACCAGTGTCATGAAGGTGATGAAAACGGGAAGTATTGTGCCTAGAATAGGCCTCAAAGTCACACTTCTTTCTATCCCTGGGCTAGTGTGCTAACCATTACACCACCTGGGCTCCCTGATACAACCACCCTACCCATGCCTACCTGTCTGTGCGGCTCCTTGCCTGAGAGATCAGTGCAGACTACTACACAATCAATGACGGACTCGAGTGTTGTGTTGTAGGAAGGGAATTAGTTTGCTATATTCCAGCAACATCTAAGGTCATATCAGGACGGGCACCGACTTGTGGCATTACGCACTCGCGATGGCTTTATAGTGCTGCCCCCACTGAGAGACCTATGCCGCCGATACCCATGACACTCCAAGGCAAAGTAGCGACAAAGTATCAATTGTGAAAATGTTGGCTCAGACTTCCTCATTGCTAATATGGTCTTTTTATGAGATGTGCAGTATCTTACAGTAGCACCCCATTTCTACGTCACATAAATGGTAGAGTGTCCACCTGCGAAGGTTTGGGTCATCCGATCGATCCTGCTCAGTGGACCCATTTCCAGTTTCAGCTATTTTCCGTTCCATCCAGTGGTCCACAATTGCATATGTGCTGACCCGTCTGTGAGAAAGTGCATATCAAATTTAAAACAACCCTTGCTGCTTATTGGAAAGAGTAGCCTGTGTGGTGGGTTCCTCCAAAGAAATATGCAGAATGACTATATGTTTGACGTTGAATAACGAATGATACAAAAATCAATGTGCTCTAGAGGGGTCGTTAAATAAAACAAGCTTCACATTTTGTCGACTGTGCTATTTGTCTGCCCTAAGCCTGTTTGGTTAGAGGCCTGCATTATTTTGCGGATGCCAGTCGATTGTCGGGGACTGTGTCGATTACCTGCGACTGTTTATTATCAGTCACGTCTCCACCCACCCACGCTAATAGTCTGCACTTAAGGGGCCAGCCAACGTTTTCAACACTCTCAGGGTAGTACAAAAACAGAGTATTACTTCTCCCGATCCCCCCCTCCCATCCAGAGTAGTACACTTCAACATTTGTCTCCAGACCCAGATGGGGTGGCGAAATAAGTTCGTTTATTTGCCTCCCATGTTGGTTGCTGACCGGATTCGAACCCCCCGAGTTTGAACCCTGGTCGAGTGAAAGCAAGAACATAAACATTGATACTTGTGGCCACCTAAGCCTAGCATTTGCCATTTCTAGGACAGGGGTGGAAATCGTATGGGGAGGCAGGTCTGACAATTCCTCTGCTTAATCAACTAATGTACAACAATTCCTTTTTAAATCGGCTAAACATATCGACATGTTTAAACTCGTACTTGATTGACGCCCCCCCCCCCCCTCTTGTATGCTTTGTACAACTGGAAATGTTGACAACGTTGAACGGCCCCAAAGACCCTATAATACTAAGATGGCTCACTCCCTATCTCTCCCATGATAATGTAAATTTCGCAGTGCCACCTTGTGGTGGGTTTGATCAGCCCAGCTGCTGGTTGGTGTTTCACATGTAAACACATACAATTATATTATACATGAGATAGGTAAGTATGAAAACACATCAATATTAAATTGCTATGAACAAATACACATCATCATCCTCATCATCACCATCATCACACATCTTTCACATTTGTATATAGATTTATACATATAATATAGCACCTGTTTAACCAAGAGAACAGCCAGCGCACCAAGTGGTGGGTTTGATCATTTTGATTACACAATACAGGCTGAGGGAGCCATCTTAGTATTATAAGGTCTTTGACGGCCCCTAACAGTGATGTGTATTCAGGGGATGGACCACTCAGGGGATGGGGCAGGAATTAGTCAAACTGGGCTGGGAACAACTGGGCTGCGAGTTGATGTACTCGTCCCTGAGGTCTGCGCCTACATTAGGCAAACTCCATATCTCTATTAGGTACAGCATTCATAGCTCCAGACGCGGTCGTCGAATCGATAGAGCGCAGGCTTCCTGTGCGGAAGGTCGGCAGTTTGAATCTGAGCCGAGTCAAACCAGTGACTTACAAAAGCCTAGCCTGGGATAGGGCAAGGACTGATTAGCAACGTATCAGGATAATGTGACTGTGTGACCCATTTCTCACTTAGCTACATTATCGTGATACTGAGCCAACCAGTCATTGCCCTATTCTAGTAATTGGCAACTTATATCAGTGGATCTTATGAGAGAATAGGTATTATCCGGGCCACGGATAATACTTGCCTTTATCCTAAAATAATACTCGTAGAATAAATTATACAACACGATATTGGACATAAATAAGACAAGCGCAACGCAATTTGCAGGGTATAACAAATGCAGCATACATTGGAGATTAGACAAAGACCAACAGGAATATCAGATGAAAACAAATGCAATAACAATTTCAGATTATAACAATTGCAGCATACATTGGAGATTAGACAAAGACCAACAGGAATATCAGATGAAAACAAATGCAATAACAATTTCAGATTATAACAATTGCAGCATACATTGGAGATTAGACAAAGACCAACAGGAATATCAGATGAAACCAAATGCAAGAACAATTTCAGATTATAACAATTGCAACAGACATTGGAGATTAGACAAAGACCAACAGGAATATCAGATGAAACCAAATGCAAGAACAATTTCAGATTATAACAATTGCAACAGACATTGAAGATTAGACAAAGACCAACAGGAATATCAGATGAAACCAAATGCAATAAAAATTTCAGATTATAACAAATGCAACATACATTGGAGATTAGACAAAGACCAACAGGAATATCAGATGAAAACAAATGCAATAACAATTTCAGATTATAACAAATGCAGCATACATTGGAGATTAGACAAAGACCAACAGGAATATCAGATGAAACCAAATGCAAGAACAATTTCAGATTATAACAATTGCAACAGACATTGAAGATTAGACAAAGACCAACAGGAATATCAGATGAAACCAAATGCAATAAAAATTTCAGATTATAACAAATGCAACATACATTGGAGATTAGACAAAGACCAACAGGAATATCAGATGAAAACAAATGCAATAACAATTTCAGATTATAACAAATGCAGCATACATTGGAGATTAGACAAAGACCAACAGGAATATCAGATGAAAACAAATGCAATAACAATTTCAGATTATAACAAATGCAGCATACATTGGAGATTAGACAAAGACCAACAGGAATATCAGATGAAACCAAATGCAAGAACAATTTCAGATTATAACAATTGCAACAGACATTGGAGATTAGACAAAGACCAACAGGAATATCAGATGAAAACAAATGCAAGAACAATTTCAGATTATAACAATTGCAACAGACATTGGAGATTAGAATACAATCAACGGAGATTGGAGATGAAAACAAATGCAATAAGAATTACAGATTAGAACAAAGCCAACAGGAATTGCAGAGACAAAAAATGAAAAGGCAATTGGAGATGAGAAGAAATGCGAGACAACTTAGATTATAACAAATGCAACACATATCGGAGATTACATTACAAGTAACACAGACTGCTTTGGGAAAACCTGACACGGTTTGCAAATCCATTCACTACTTTAGCTGGTTGTTGGAGGTTTACGTCCTGGTAACATCTAAGTGCATATCAGGACGGGAACAAACTTGTGACAGTGTGCAGTCATGACAATTTTATAGTTCTGCCTCACTGGGAGACCATGACACTAGCCTCATGACCTGATATCCCACTCAGTTACATTATCGTGCCACTGAACCAACCAGTCCTTGCCCTATCTTAATAATGCAGAACACCTGGCTAGGAAGCGACAAGTATCAATTTTTAAGTCATTGGTTTGACTCAACCAGGGTTTGGATCCCACGATCTACCAAAATGGGAGACGGATGCTCAACTCATTTGGGTCATTCCATCTGGCCATCTTCTCTCCTCACTGGGCGTGGTGGCCTATTCGGTAGAGCGCGGGCCTCGCGTGTGGAAGGTCGGGAGTTCGGTTCCCAGTCGAGTCAAACCGATGACTTTATAATTGATACTAATCGCTTCCTAACCTCGCGCTCAGCATTATTATTGAATAGGGAAAGGACTGGTTGGCTCAGTGTCAGGATAGTGTGACTATAGCCGTGTTTACACGGGCGAGTTAAGTCACTTCATATAAATCGCCTTGCCTAGTTCGCCTCACATTTGCCATGTAAACGCGACTCTGATGCGGATTAGGGCTGATTCGCTTCATATGATTCACTTTATGTAAACCACCTTGTGAGGTGGTTTATATGAAGCGATTCAGCTGGTTCCCGGTCGCCGATAGTGTCAAATAGCGGTGCTCGCTGGCTACAGGCTCAGCTGTAACTAATCGCTGGTGCCCGGCAGTATTAGGGACCGATTAGGCTGAAATCTATTGAATGCGATCATATCTAACAGAATTACATACTCAAATAATAAAATTTAATTAAATTAACCTTAAATTCCAAGCGATATTAAGGTAGCAGATACATCGGCGTCGAATCGACGAGTGTAAACTAAACAAATAGCAGTGCTCACCGGCTACAAGTGCACCACTAAGGCTGCTGGTTCCCGGTCGCCGACAGACTTTCAAACTCGCTCGTGTAAACGCGCCATTAATTCGCTTCATATGAATCGATTTGCCTAATTCGCTTCGCAATTGCCCGTGTAAACACGGCTTAAGTGGGATATCAGATCATGGTGCTGGCAGCCTGGTCATCCAGTGGGACAGCACTATTAAGTCGCCATGAGTGTGCACTGTCACAAGTCGGTACCCGTCCTGATATGACCTTAGATGTTGCCAGGATGTAAAATTCTATCAACCAACCAAATCTGACCTAGTACTACAATTTTGCATTCTCTCTCCATCCTGCAGGCAACAAATCTTGTATTAGTTCATAATGCCTCTAGAACACATTGAATTTATCATCGCCTATTGGGCATCAAACATATGGTCATTCTGACATTTCTTTGGAGAAAACCAGCTGCCGCCACATAGGCTACTCTTTCCAATAAGCAGCAAGGGTCTTTTCTATGCACTTTACCACAGACAGGCCAGCACATACCACAGCCTTTGATGAACCAGTTGTGGACCATGGATTGGAGCGGAAAATAACCTAAACTGCAAATGGATCCACTGAGCAGGATTGATAGGATGACCGACACCTTCATAGGTGGACACTCTACTGCCTGAGCAACGTCCCGCTCCCCCCACCCTGCAGCCTAACTCGTTACTCTACCTGTGAGGCAGCCCCCTTCTGGCATCCTGCTGGCGCCACCTGTGGCCGTAGACGTCACTAGGTATTTTCTATACTGGGTTATCAATCACCATCGGCGGTGTGGTACTTCCCCCCCCCCTCCCCCTCACACCTCCCTTCTCCCACCCACAACTCACCGCCTCCCACCTCGCGCCACACACCTCCCACCTCCCACCTCCCTCCTCATACCTCCCACCCACACCTCTTACTTCCCCTCCCACCTCCCTCACCTCCACACGCACATCCCACCTCACACCTCCCTCCTCACACACCTCCCACCCACACCTTTTACTTCCCCTCCCACCTCCCTCACCTCCACACGCACATCCCACCTCCCACCTCCCTCCTCATACCTCCCACCCACACCTCTTACTTCCCCTCCCACCTCCCTCACCTCCACCCGCACATCCCCCCTCCCACCTCCCTCCTCATACCTCCCACCCACACCTCTAACTTCCCCTCCCACCTCCCTCGCCTCCAACCCTCACATCCCACCCCACACCTCCCTCGTGAAACCTCTCTCCTCGCGCCTCCCTCCCCGCATGACCACCCCACACCTCCCTTTTCCCACCTCCCACACCCCTCCCACTCCACAAGGCCTCCCCCCTCCCACCTCGCACCCCTCTCCCGGTCCCACCCCACGCACCTCCCCCCACTCCTCCCCCCACACCTCTCACCCCCCTCTTGTATAATGGAGATGAGTAGTGTAAAACCATCAGTGTCCGTGATAAACACGATGTTGTTTCGACACGATCAATGTGACAGCGTCCGACCAGGGTAACAAAGGCGCTGTCACCAGCCGGCTGGGAACCAGTCCAGCCATGCGCAGACGCGCCGCCTGCGGTAACCATAGCAACAGTGGATATATACATGTATATATCAACAACACTGTGGCAGCGGTGGCTGGATAGACGGCTATAGCTAATGACTGACTCTCCCTACGCCACTCCCCAACACGCGCATGCGCACACAGTGAGACCAGACGGGATGGCTGAATGAGTTGAGCATCCGTCTCCAGTCTTGGTAGATCGTGGGATTCGAACCCACGGGTTCGAACCTTGGTCGAGTCAAAGATACTTGCCCTTCCTAGCCAGGCGCTCAGCATTATGAGGATAGGGCAAGGACTCGCAGCCTCAGTGTCAGGATAATTTGACTGAGTGGGATATCGGGTCATGGTGTTGGCACGCTGTCACAAGTCGGTGCCCGTCCTGATATGACCTTAGATGTTGCCAGGACATTTCTGTCATTTAACACAATTTTAAGTGGGTCACTTTGAGGATATTTGGAGTGAAAACATGTCAAATTGATATTGGCAAGCACACCAACACTCAGATACCAGAGACTTCAGCAGTAATGGGTATTGTTAAATTGGTTCACTATTCCCTTATCTGCAGCCGTCTCAGACGTCATGCTAGTCTGAACGATTGCCTCGAAAATGGAAAAGAAGAGCCCTGATTGGCTGAAACCACTGAATTCGGCGGCCATTGTCGAGGCGCTTTTTGTCTCCTGTCTGAAAAGGGTGATGTCTTTGAGATGACTCGGAGGCGCATGCTGAATGCAATTAAGCCAAAAAGATGTCGCGAGGACATCTCAGAGTCGACTTGGAGGCGTACCCTGAACATGGCCCTGTTCTGTGCTTAGCAATGCATCTGGGCGTAACTTGAAGCAGGTTGGAGGCATGGCGTTGCATCCACTGAGATGAGTTACCGGAAGTTAAAACAAAACCAACAAAACAACCTACTCCCAACATAATACCTTTATTACCGAACTGCAATTGTATGCAGTTTACTATTACCAGATTACAACTGTCGGGGGTTGATGAAAATGGGAAATATTGCGCCAAGAGCGGGATACAAACTCACAACTCTTGCATTCCGAGCTAGTGTGCTAACCATCACACCACCTAGGCTCCCTGATGTCGTCACCCTATCCACGCCTACCTGTCTTAAGCCGTGTTCACACGGGCAAAATGTGAAGCGAATCAGACAAATCGAATCAGGTGAGGCGAATTAGCGGCCCGTTCACACGGGCAGTACTTGGGCCGGAAATCGAAATCTGCGCATGAGCAAGTCCAGACTAACCAGCGCCAGTTTGGGTTCGTCGACATCAGCTGAGAGAGTGTGGGTTCGACCTAGATATGTATGGATTGAATCGTATTGGTTTGGGACGGTCAAAACTTCTGCTGGGCAGTGAAACCCTAAAAATAAATGATGAAAAAAATATCTGTGCATAGATAGCGGTTTCATTAATTAAATTATATAATATGCGCTTTTGATCGACCGGAAAGTCAACAAACTAAGGTCGACTGCGCATGCGTGTGAGGTGCTTAATTCGCCTCAGATGCGTCCACACGGGCAAAATAAATCGAATCACAGAAATCACCTCACGTAAACTACCTCGAGAGGTGGTTTACAGAATGCGCATCACGCGAATCGATTCAGCCTTAATCCGCCTCAGACGCCCGTTCACACGGGAAATGTAACCCGAACTATACAAGTCGCTTTCTACGAATTGATTTACATCGCCCGTGTGAACACGGCTTATGTGGCTCTTTGCCTGAGATGTCAGTGCAGACTACCGCACTCATCCCCTTAGAATTGTGAGTCTCTTAAATGGTTTACGTCCATGAGTCATTTTAATGTTCACAATTACATACATTCAGGCAATGCACTTACATACACACAGGGTGGGTTCAACAACCATACAACACACAGCTTGTCCATGATCCTGGTCACAGCACCAGTGTTGTGGGGGTGATGAAAGTGGTGCACGTCACTCACTACACAACTGATGGCTTCATTTATGGATAAAGCAATTTCACTGTTGGTTGTTTATTGGAGTTTTACGTCCGCGCAACATCTAAGGTCATATCAGGATGGGTACCGACTTGTGACAGTGTGCATTGATTGGAAACTTTATAGTGCTGCCCACTGGGAAATCAGGCCACCAGCACTGTGAGTCGATATCCCACTCAGTCACATTATCCCGACACTGAAGCAACCAGTCCATGCCCTATCCTATTATTAATGCCGAGTTCCAAACTAGGAAGTGACAAGTATCAATTTTGTAAGTTATTGGTTTTGACTTGACCGGGAACCGAACCCCCGACCTTTCACACGGGAGGCCTGCACTCTACCGATTCGGCCACCACGCCCGGTTAAACTTTACTGTGCGGCTCAGGGACGGTGCTTTGGCTCTGATAAAGGACATTATTCAATGAATAAACTACATTTAATAATATAAAACATCTAAATACTGCAGACAATGGTAATACACGTATGATGTATGCAAGAACGGTACAAGAGACTGGAACATCTATCACAATTCCCAGTGAGCGAATAAATTAATGGTGCACGTGACCGTTATGTGGCGCTGTCACTGTCGACAGCTGGGAGTTAATCATGGTGTTCTATCTACCACTGTGACAGCATCTTGAACGTGCCAAAAGGAGAAAACAATTCGCACCTCATATATATATATAATATATATATATAATATATATTTATAAAGTTAGGCTATGTAATAGAGGAAGGAAGAGACGAGTGTTGGGTCAGACACTTTATTGAGCGTCTAGGGCATGCACAATAAAAAGGCATAGCGGTAAAAGTTTGAAATCAGGAAGCAGAGTGACTGGCCGGGGCAGAGATCGGCCGGTGGTGGCGCTCGCACCCGGCTGGCCGTGGCAAATCCCGGGCAGGTCAACGATTGGACAATAATATAACTAACAAAGTATACGAAATAATAAATAATAATGAAACTCTGCCTGTTTTATATCTGCATAATTCATCATACATCCTATATATATAAACAATGCAGGTATAGCAGGTATAGCAATACCTCAGGGATTTTGTCGGCCCTGCCCTGCAGAGTTGTAAACCACTGCCTTGTGGTACAGGTTCTTGACAGAACCGAAGGCTAAGGGAGAACACCCTGAACAGAAAACCATGTCACTGTGGCAGCATTAAGGGCGGTTGATGTATGAACTCCCAACATTTCCCGACCAGCCACTGCAGGGACAAATAGCTTTGCGCCTGTCTTGACATGTTCTTCCCGGTGTGAAACCTCTATTTGCTCCCCGAGAGTGTGCCACTGTTAAGAGCTAAATGGAGAGCGGCAGTCAAGTAATGAAAGCAGTCTTTGTCGCATCGCAACCGACAGCATGATGATGATGATATAAACAAAAGAAAAGCGCCCCGAAACTGGAGAAGTACATTATTTATATTAAAACAAATTAAACTACCCACATCCTCACCCACACCTCCCTCTACCTCAAGGGGCGGAAGGTGGGTTGTTTAATTTGTTAGAATGTAATGCCACAATTTGGGTGGCATTAGACTTTCATAGTGCGATAGAAGCATCCCATTATTTAATTCACTAAGGCGGAGGCATGATCGGTATAAAGTGGTATTTATTGAGGAGTCATTAAGTATAGATTGTCTTCGTTGTTGGTCTTTTATCTGTTTGGGATCATTCATTGTTCGTGGTGCTATCCCTGATGCCCTGCCACCCCTGCCACCTCCACACACACACACACACACAGGCAGCCCCGACTGTCCACTGTGGGGACCATGTCGTGAATAGCTGGCCTCGAACCCTCAACCCTTCCCCTTAAACCAGTATTACAGAGAGTTGTAGGTGAAGTGTGATAGGTGTTGTTCAATGGTGGTTCGGTCTGCTATGACTGAGTTTTTGGTGGGGTGGTCATGTGACCGTTTCAGCGGGAAGGGCCGGTGGAGCCATCCCACATCTGCGGTATGAAGTGTGTGTGGTTCCCGCAAGGTGGCTCCACCGGAATGCGTGGGCCGCCGACCGGGTCGATAAGTGAGATGGCAATATGAGTGTCTGCTGAGGAGCTATTTAACGTATGTCGTAACTGTGCCCCTTCACTGTCCAGGTTAGGGCTAACATGTCCGATGTAAAAGATGCAACTACATTTGAACTCACACATCAACCTTAGACACTGGCACACACATATATGCCTCAGTCACAAATGCGTTATGGCGTGCTTGCGGCGATCGTAAGTCGCTTCATCAATCAGACCGTACGGCCACTGTATGGTGGGTTATGGTCGCCTTATCGTGACCATACAGTTTTTTGCTCGCCACAAGCGGTTGCGGTTATTTTAAGTCAAAGTTATCTTAATTTGGAAAATCGCAACGCCGCAGTCCGGATTCCCACCGGAATCCCGCCAATTTCTATTGTTAACAGAATATGTTTGTGCAATAATGTATAGAACTTGTGAATACAAAAATGTCTTAAAATGTGTTATCTGCGCTTGTGCAGTGACAAAAAAAAGGTGCTGTATGGTGACCTGTGCCTTGCGGTGACTACGATTTGTGAATAGATAAACCGCCGACCGTAGCACCATAACATTTGCATAAACCGTACGGCGACTGCAGCATTTATGACCTAGGCATTATTGAAGTTGCATGGTCTGATGAAATGTAGATTTGTCAAAATCAACACAGTTACCTACATTTGAATCTACTAATCTAATTTGGATATTGGTGCATTAATTACTAACTTGGGACCCCATCCATGCCTACATGTCGATGCGATTCCTTGCCTGAGAGGTCAGTTCAGAGTACTACTCATGTATACATACATGCACAATGAGGTCACTAGGTCAAGGTCACCTCTGCTGCGTGCTCGATTAGCCAGCGGTGTGACACATTGTGACGTGTGTCGCCGTGACGCGACGTCACTGGTTGCCGGCATGTTACTGTTAGTTAATAATTCAACCGCTGAGCGCGCACTCGGCACCCACCTCCATCCTCCCCCTCCCACAGCCAGCCACCCACCCACCCCAACGCACCCTCCACCCACCCTTCCTTTGTGGTGCCTCACTTCAGCATAGCCTTATAGAATATTCTCAAAGCGAGGCACACTTCTTATATCGGAGCATGCGCAGGTATACACACTGTTAGCTGTGTCAGCGTGGTGTGAGAGGTGGTCAGCCAGACATGCAGGCAGCGGGACAGATGGGCAGATAGACAGACAGGCAGGCATGTGGACAGTTGGGCAGATAGGGAGACAGATAGGTGGTCAGGCAGGTGGACAGATGGGCAATTAGACAGTCAGACATGCAGGTAGACATATGGACCAATAGACATGTGGCCAGGCCGGTGGACAGATGGACAGATATACAGACATACAGGCAGGCATGTGGACAGATGGGCAGTTAGACAGCCAGGCATGTGGACATATGGGCAGATAGACAGGCATGCATGTGGACAGATGTGCAGATAGATAAACAGACATTTAACATACAGGTAGGTAGACAGGCAGGTAGATAGGTAAGCAGACAGATAGACATGTGGGTAGATAGGTAAGCAGACAGATAGACAGGTGGGTAGATAGGTACACATGTTGAAGCATAGACCTGAGTTGGAAACATATTACAAGATCAATTCATGATATAGGTCGGGAACGAGGAAGTGGGAAAACGAGCGCGTCTAGATAGGACAGACGCTGGGCAACGACGCATGCGCAGACGCGGAAGGACCTGACGATGACATCTTGGTGCTGGTCTCCTGATTAAGGATGCACACACAACGGAGGAGAACTCTATTCAACTGGCCGTCCTGATATGACCTTAGATGTTGCTAGGACGTAACACAACAAAAAACAACCTATTCAACGGGACTTAGTGGAGGTGGGTACCAGGAGGAGGCCTTACTGGAGTGGGTACCAGGAGGAGGCCTTACTGGAGGTGGGTACCAGGAGGAGGCCTTACTGGAGGTGGGTACCAGGAGGAGGCCTTACTGGAGGTGGGTACCAGGAGGAGGCTACCTCTACAGAGACTGCAATCTATAAGCCACGTGATGTGTAGCGAATTATACGAGTATACATTCTATACGTGACCACAGAGACGCGGGCTGACCAATCACCGGTGGTGATGGAACTACCTGTGTACTTTCTCAGTCTGCACTTGCAAACATGTGATGCCGGCAAACAAATGCGACTGTGTTTTGTTCCAACGCCTGGAAGTCCTTCAACTGTGAGGGTTTGTGGGTCCTAGTTTATATTCCTATAAAAGGTTACTGAGCATATATATATATGCATATATATATATATACTGGCAAAGCTTGCAGTGGTCAATTAGTGAGGTGGGTCGCCGATGGGGGGCGCCACCAGAACAATTCAGTCAGATTCGGTGGTTGAACATGTCATTACTTAACCAAAGCATGCCATATTTGATTTATACTGGAATAACGGATGATGCACACAGAATCCACGATGTGGACTATTATCCGAACTCGACATTGTAAACTTGAGTTGTCAAGAATGAACTTGTACTCGACTCCTCGGGAGCATTAATTTGATATATTATGACGTTGCATAAGTCCAATGTGAAACGGGAGATGGATTGATTCATTTATACTTCCAGTGAAGCAGACGACATTTTAAAAGTTGGAAATAGCTAGATTTTCCAGTGAAACCGGAAATTAAGTAGATTTCTCTTCCTCCCCAAGTGAGGCAGACGACAATTTGCAGCCGCCATGCTGTGAGATCGGCATAGATATATAAACAAGTATCAATATAGATACGTATCAACAGACAACAGGAGCTATATGAGATAGATATGTATCAACAGAGAACAGGAGCTGTATGAGATAGATACGTATCAACATAGAACAGGAGCTATATGAGATAGATATGTATCAACATAAAACAGGGGGTATATGAGATATATATGTATCAATAGAGAACAGGAGCTATATGAGATAGATATGTATCAACATAAAACAGGGGCTATATACAATATAGATATGTATCAACAGAAAACAGGGGCTATATGAGATATAGACAAGCATCAACAGAGAACATGAAGTCCTAGCTCCAACAGCCTCGATCTGGGATGACGTGACCCAGATAATGCCCCGCTGATTTCCGCCGGAAATGTGTGCCGACTGAAGCGACATTAAACCCCCGGGCGGACCTCAAGGGAACCACCTATCCAGGTCACCTGTAGAGGTCATCTCCCAGGGTGCCCCCCCTGCCCCCGCCCTGCAGGCGTAACCATGGAGAGCGACTGCACAAAGGACGGCAGCAGGTACAAGGCACGAGGCACGAGGCACGAGGCACGAGGCACGAGGTACGAGGCACGAGGCACGAGGCACGAGGCACGAGGCACGAGGCACGAGGCACGAGGCACGAGACACGGGGTACGAGGCAGCAGGCAGCAGGCAGTGGTGGAACACACGTGATGCAGCACTATCTAGCTACATGTCTCATGTCTGGTTTGGGCGCAGTGACGGTTACTCAACTGTGCTGTATAGCACAGCTTGTGCAACTGGTGTCCGCGGGAGGCTTAGCTGGTAGCTAGAGCTGCTCGAGTGACGATGCAGTTGGTAATTCAAACACTCAAACCCACAGATCGTCGTGTCTGATATGATATTAACTGACGAGAACAACACCACCAGTGTTTGTATACATTGAATGTGAATGTACCCAGGTGTTCGTTACTTGGGTCTTGCTGACTTGATGCAATTTGATTGGATATTTGGCTATTTCCTTGTACATTCAGACGCCAATAAGAGTCAGGATAGATGATGGCATTTTCTTTAAATTGTTTTCCTTTGGCTTGGAGATGAAACGACAACAATGAGCAAATGCGGAGCCGTGGCTTGCATGCAGAGAGGTGTTCTTACTGAAAGTGAAAGCCGCTGTTCTTATAATATTTATAACTTTCACAACAGAACACCTCCGGTACTACATCGTATGTGCTGTTATTGAATTGCATTTTTGCCATCAAATGTGACAGCGCAGACTCAGTCAGCGTCCCACCAGGGGGCGCACTTCCCTGCCTGTACACCCAGCCTCTGCGCTGCAGCCTGTCCAGCTCCCTGTGCTAAGCGCATCTGAGTAATGGCTGTGAAGTCTGTGGAATGCTGGGAATCTGAGTAATGTCCCTGAAGTCTGTGGAATGCTGAGAATCTGAGTAATGACCATGAAATTTGTGGAATGCTGGGAATCTGAGTAATGGCCGTGAATTCTGTGGAATGCTGGGAATCTGAGTAATTCATGACGAGAAAAGGAGCGGTATAATTGTGCTTTCATTTCATTGAAGGTTAATTGACAAGGCAAGTGACAGTTCGAATGGAGGTCACTCAGGCGCTCAACCCTCCTGGTTAACATTTTCTTTTCTTTTTAAAGTTGTGGGGTGGATGGCGGCAACAACTGGCGATCGGTTTGACCTCGTGCATTTGTGTCCAGGCGACAAATAAAGTTCAAGCCCAGGTGGTTATCATGTCACCTACTGTAGGAGAGCCGGCGCTTGGTGGCAGCAGTCATTAGGTTCGACTGAAGGAGTCACAGCGTGATAGTGTTGGCTAACGCTTGGTGGCGCCAGGAGTATGTAGTTACATAGGAAGCACCGACCGACTCGTGTCCGGGCCAACAATCACACATCTTAATCTAATATGTACAATGCGGACTGAGATGACCTGATCCCCACGTGACCTTCTAGAATGTGCGTTCTCATTACCTAAAGAATTCCTTGGCCAGTTGAAGTCTCTGTCGCACTTCAGTCGTGAAGAGTTTCTATGGATCTAGCATCCCTCGGCGTGTCTGTGGATGAATTACCAGTTCCGGTTCCGGTACGTGTAGCGCCACCTACAGGAGGATTATACAACGCTCCACGGTGCAGAAAGCACTACCGGGCGCTGGTGCAACAGGGTGCTGGGTGAGTGGTAAGTAGTGTGCACTTTCTAACATCATGCGCATGCACTCATCAAACATAAGCTGTCTCTGTTTTTGTTAATGTATTTTGATTAAATGTGGTTTATTCATTGAATAATGTCCTTAACCCCAGTCACACTATGGCTTGCAACCACTGGCAACCACTTTGTGACCACCTTACGACCACTTTGCGACCGCTTTGCGACCGCTTTGCGACTGCTTTGCGACTACTGGCGACCACTTTGTGACCACTTTGTGACCATTTTGTGACCACTTTGTGACCACTTTGTGACCACTTTGTGACCACTTTGTGACCACTTTGTGACCACCTGTGACCACTTTGTGACCACTTTATGACCACTTTGTGACTACTTTGCGACCGCTTTGCGAGCATTAGCGACCACTTTGCGACCAAAAGGCCGACTGGTCGCCGACCGATCGCCACCTTTTTTTGGCTGTGGTCGCTAGGAGGTCGCCGGCTTTTGGTCACAAAGTGGTTTCAAAGTGGTCGCAAGTGGTCGCAAGTGGTGGCAAGCCGTAGTGCGACTGATGCTTTAATGCCCCAGCACTGGTCATCCAGCAATCAGGTAAAATTGTTTGGTGCATAACTGAAACTAGAAGTTGTAATAGTAAACTGCATTCACTGGCAGCTGGATACGACTCAGATTGTACCTATCGTCAATATATGTTACTGGGCATGGCATAGTGCTCGGATTTTCTTAAATTAACCAGACAGCATGGCCCAATGATTTTATCGCGTCCGTCTCCCATGTTGGTAGCTCGTGGGATCGTGGGTTCAGACCCTGGTCGAGTCAAACTAATAACTTAAAGATGTATACTTGTTGCTTCCTAGCTCAGGTGCTCGGCATTATTAGGATAGGGCAAGGAGCAGTGGAATAAGGAAGACCAATCGTCCACGATTGAAATGTCCCCTGCTTAAACAACTAATGTACCAACAAAAACACCCAAAAACAACAAATATATATATATATATATACATGCAATATATACATAATTATATATGTAAGAATAGCACGAGGAGGCTGTGTGGTGGGTACATTATTTATTAGGACCAAGGGAATACATCACACGATGCACCTGGCTGGGCTCAACTGCAATAGTCGCAGACACACCCAGACAGAAGAAGGAAGCTCTTTAACCCATTTCATAATCTGTTTATTAACACAGCAGCCGGTGGTCAGCGCCACCTGCACAGTGTTGTGTTCTGTGACAAAGACAAAACACCTATCCTGGTACAGGTGGCCCCATCTGTGGGCAGCGGCAACCACCAGCCACATCTCCTTCAGGTTAATATGCATTTCCACGCGTACTCCTCCAGTGTTAAAGGAGCCGACGAGCCACTCACCCGCATGGGTCACTCCAAAACCCCAATCGGAGCCATTGCTGTACACAGAGATGGCAGAGAAGCTTAGCGTAACCATTAAAGGTCTCAACATTGTTGAGCCACCAGCGGATCTCAGACTTAAGCTCATCATTCAACCTGAATTTATGGTACGGCTTCTTCAGCTGCCGAATTGTGTCATAAATCCTTATGGAGAAGGAGCGACCCCCACGGACGACTGTCGCACAGTGAGCGAGATGACCGTCTAAACTCTCCAGGTCCTTCCGAGATGCCTTGCACTTGTAAAGGAAGAGAGAGTTGTGTCTTTAGTTTATGAATCTTCTCAAGTGGCAGGTGGAGCTGCAAGCAGACACTGTCAATTTCGATGCCCAGGAAATGGGTACAATGGGCTGGTGCTAGCAATTTAAGATTCTGCGCAAAACAGCAGCAATTATTAATTGATTTGTTAGGCCATTATCGAAAGAAGAGCCAATTATGGCAAAGTCATCTAAGTAGTTAACGGCTCTATCAACACCTTCTTGCTTGGCACAGCATGTAACAAAGTCAGAAATACGGTTAACAATATATGCGCTTAAAGAAAGGCTCATGCATAGGCGATTTTCAAAGAAAACTTTACCCATTCCGAAGTCGCAGTGTATAGCTTGCCGTGGGCGGTCGGAAGGGTGTATGCTAACGGCCCGGTAGGCATCTTTAATGTCTATCGTAGCAAAAAAAATGTTGCGCTCAATTTGGTCCACCAAATCGCCCACACCCTGGTAGGAAAAGGTTTGGGCAACATCTTCGACGTAATTATTGACCGACCGATCGGCCGACTTGCTACAATCAACTATGGAACGGAGGCCCTCACCACTCACCTTAGGGGCTGCAAATATGTTATGGCTGCAGATAGGAGAGGCGTCAGTGTGGGAAATGTAGCCGCAGCTGAGCTCTGCACAAAGTTTCCTATCAATAAAGTATTTCTCTGTATGAGCTCGGGGGAGTTTGACTGTGGCCTGATAGCCAGCAGGACAAGTGCGATTTATAACCTTAAACCCGAAAAGACAGCCATATATAACAAATTCCCAGTCGTGATCTACCTCGCTCGTCTCTGAGGAAGCATTCACAAATGGTATGGCAGGGTTTGAGCTGCACCCTGTTTGGGCCTATGTAGTGTATACAGGTACAGCTGGCATTAACACATGATAGAGTTACTACTAATTTAATGAGTTCGCCTGAAGGGTTAAGTGCATCAGACGCGGTAACATGCAAATTACCCTCGACCTTGGCAACACAGAACCAGTCGCTGACAATTAAGGGGCATTGTGGCATGGCCCGGGTAGCGGTGCCGAGGCGCGAGGCCTTGGCTGGTGGATTAGTAACAGTAGCCGGAAGGTCAAAACAATTAGGGCCTAAAAACTTACAAAAAATATCTGTGCAAAATAAGGCTAGGAAACCCCCACTAAGCTGCACTGTGGAGGGGCATGTGATATGTCACAGCCCACCAGCGGGACGCCCAATGGAAGGTAACCATGCCAAAAGTAGCCAGCTAACACACCACACAGCTACATACAAGCCTATGATATGTAAATAGGTGTAGGCTAGTCTAGTAATAAGAGTAGAACAAAATAAAATACATATATGCCAAGAAAATAAAAAAAAACTAACAGAGGCTACTAACCATACCAACCAATTATCTATCTGCTACTGAAATGCAGGCAATCAAATAACTTATCTGCAGCTACTGTGTGGTAAGATAACACCAACACTACAACTGGCCAGCATTGAAAACAAGCCTGGGTACCCGGGCTTATATGCTATGGATAAATAATTTTAAAAATTGTTAAAAAAGAAACACCGGCAAAGGAGACATCACAGGTATGGCCAACAGTGTGGGAGCATACACATTGGGTGATCCAAACAGCGCAACCAACATTTTCAACAGTAACTAGCCTGGAAGGTATATGGCAGCATCACAGTTTCTACACAAATCATAGTCATCACACAAGTTACCCGGGCACACATAGTCTGGGGAATGGGGGGCAAAGTAGTCGGTCAGGGAAGCCGGAGTTGAGTAGGCAGCACAATTTACCTTAACGTGAGGATCTAACGTGACATTAGCATAGCAATCCCCCAGGCACATACCGGAACACACCTCGCCTAATCTTTAGGGCACTTACTCCTGATGTGCGCTTTGCTGCTGCAAAGGAAACACCAGTGTCCATAGTTGCATGTGAGGTCATCCCCACTACACCCGTGGTTCTTAGTAAGTGAAAAACAAGGTTTTTACCCCTCCTTGGTATAGAGTTGCCTAGTAGCTTGTGTAACCTCCCTGAAATGGCTGGAAGTAGAGGAGTCTAGCTTCTGTATACGTAGGTACGCAGCTGCATCCGAGCTGATATTTCAAATATTTATATTTTTATTAAAACATATTGATATATTTTTCTTTTTTTCTAGCGTTTTATTCAATTACACTTCATTTCCCATAGAGTTTTATTCCATCTGTGTACCACCTCACAAACACCAAGCTGGGCCCCTGAGAATTATCTGAAAATGTCATCATAGAGCCTTGAGATTATCAAATTTATTGGGGGTGGGGTGTGTATATTTATATATAGACACCCCTCCCCCCCCTGACCCTTAGTGCATCTAGCCTCAGCACTCATCTGTCCAGGAATTAACCCTTCCCACCACAAGCAAACATTCCTAGCTTCGGCCATGGTATTGTAGTAGTATGCACTGACCTCTCAGGCAAGAAGCCGCATAGACAGGTAGGTGTGGGTAGTGTGGTGACATCAGGGAGCCCAGGTGGTGTAATGGTTAGCGCACTGGCCCATAATTCAAAGAGATGTGGGCCCAAGTCCTGCTCTAGCGACAATATTCCCCATGTTCATCACCCCAATGACAATGGTTGCCATGACCATGATCCTGTACAAGCTATGCTCTGTATGGTTGTTGAACCTACCCTGTGTATGTATGTATATGTAAGTGCATTGCCTGTACGTATGTAATTGTAAGCATTAAAAACCTACAATTCCAGGGGAATGAGTGTAATAGTCTGCACTGACCGCTCAGACAAGGAGCCGCATAGACAGGTAGGCATGGGTAGTATGGTGATATCAGGGAGCCTAGGAAGTGTAATGGTTAGCACACTGGCCCAGAATGCAAAGAGATGTGGGTTCGAGTCCCACTCTAGGTGCAATGTTTCCCATTTCCTCTCACCCCCACGAAAGTATCAAAGTGACATGTGTGTACAAAAATTGACGCCACACAAAATTAGGTCAGTAAGTCAGTTGGTCAGTACGTCAATAGGTCAATAGGTCAGTAGGTCAGCAGGTCAGCAGGTCAGCAGGTCAGACTGCATGATAGGTGATCAGTAGTGGCGATGCAGTGTTTATATATCCGAACCTGGTTCCCGTGTGTGTGAGTCCCACCTAACACGCCTGTCTGTAACACTGCTTCAGCTTCTACATCAGTGCAGAAGCTCAGCTGACTGTCACTTTGTTGACCCCCAAAAAAGGCGCAGAACACCAACAAAGACCGCGGTTAAGAATTGATCCATCCTCACTAGATAAAAGATTCACCCCCTAGTCTAAATAGGAGCGAAAGTAGCTTTAGTATGGAACAGGAACTAGAAAATGTGGTTCCAGTATCAAATGGCTACTTATATGGGCACAGAGTTGGTGAAATGGGAGAGAATGCAAAAAGACAAGATGGGGGCTATAAAACGCTGTCGGTTTTATTATTACAATTCCTTAAGCTACATGTTTTATAATATATTTAAAATCAAAAGTAGCGAGTAAATATGAAGATTTATGTGAAGAATATATTTTGCTTCTTAAATTAAGAATTTACCAGCTCAATTCATTTCCCCGCCATGTCGAAATTCTTCGCCAGCTTTTCTAATGGGTTGGTTTTCACCCCTACTGTAAGTGCGGAGTGAATCTTTTATCGACATCCTCACTGTTGTTTACTATTTCAAATAGTTGTGGCCATTCCTTCAGTTTGTATGCCAGGAGGCTTAATCTCAACTAGATAAAAGATCCACCCCTACGCAGAATCAGCCTACTTCTATATAAAAGATTCACCCCGTACTTGCAGTAGGGGTGAATGACAACATAGTCCAAATACGGGCAAAAATAGCTTCAGTATGGAACAGGAACTAGAATTCCTGGTTCCAGTATCTAATGGCTACTTATATCGGCACAGAGTTGTTGAAATGGGAGAGAATGCAAAGAGAACAATATGGCGACCACAGAATGCGTTCAATTTGACTTTTAAAGTCTATAAAGCTACATATTTTATTATATTTTTCAAATCAAAAGTAGCGGTTAAATTAAGAATTTTTCTGCCCATTTCATTTTTACAGGATGTAGATTATTTCGCCATCTTTTACATAGGGTTGTTCTTAAACCCCTATTCAGGCTACTGCCTGAGTAGGGGTTTAAGAAGAGATTTTAGTTTACTAAATAAATTCTATCAATTATTAATAACACTTTTCTTTTTCGATGGGAATTTGTTTCCCTTGACCACAAATATATGATTGTGAGCTTTGTAATTTAATGAGAGTCTATTGGCATATAATTGTCTGCTTTTACATATAAAAGCGATGGTTTGAACAAAAAACAAACATTTCTCACCGTGAATATGGCCTATGCTGCCGACACGGCGTAAAGCAACCATCAATCAATCAATCATGCAGTACGAGGTGAATCTTTTATCTAAATGGGTGCGTGCCTGTTAGAATTGTGGCAATGGATTGTGTAGTCTGTCTGATTTAGTGGGGTTTTCTTTCCTTTTTTGTTTAGCAATGCACATATTATAGCAGAGCTTGCGTTGCATTGCATACAGTGACCGGACTCTGTAGTGTACAGCCGTTCACAATCAAGGCATACATGAATGATAACCCTCGTACGGCTGAGCCTACCTACTAATAATTCACCTAACCGCTTGCTCCAAAAAAACCACCAAAACAGCCAACAATAACCAACAATAGCAACAATCCTAAATGATTGGTTGAGTTACGTCCTGGCAACATCTAAGGTCATATCAGGACAGGTATCGACTTGTGACAGTGCACACTCATGGCGACTTTGGTTGTTTTTTTTTGGCGTTTTACGTCCTGGCAATATCTAAGGTCATGTCAGGACGAGTATCGACTTGGTACAGTGCGCACTCATGGCGACTTTGGTTTTTGGTTGTTGGCGTTTTACGTCCTGGCAACATCTAAGGTCATATCAGGACAGGTATCGACTTGTGACGGTGCACACTCATGGCGACTTTGGTTTTTGGTTGTTGGCGTTTTACATCCTGGCAACATCTAAGGTCATATCAGGACGAGTATCGACTTGTGACAGTGCGCACTCATGGCGACTTTGGTTGGTGGTTGTTGGCATTTTACATCCTGGCAACATCTAAGGTCATATCAGGACAGGTATCGACTTGTGACAGTGCGCACTCATGGCAACTTTGGTTTTTGGTTGTTGGCGTTTTACATCCTGGCAACATCTAAGGTCATATCAGGACAGGTATCGACTTGTGACAGTGCGCAGTCATGGAGACTTTAGTTGTTGGTTGTTGGCATTTTACGTCCTGGCAACATCTAAGGTCATATCAGGACAGGTATCGACTTGTGACAGTGCGCAGTCATGGCGACTTTGGTTTTTGGTTGTTGGCGTTTTACGTCCTGGCAACATCTAAGGTCATATCAGGACAGGTATCGACTTGTGACAGTGTGCACT
The DNA here is from genome assembly GCA_030323885.1 of Branchipolynoe longqiensis. NCBI lineage: Eukaryota > Metazoa > Annelida > Polychaeta > Phyllodocida > Polynoidae > Branchipolynoe > Branchipolynoe longqiensis. The sequence goes on from CM059198.1 coordinate 77,391,619, forward strand.
CATGGCGACTTTGGTTGTTGGTTGTTGGCATTTTACGTCCTGGCAACATCTAAGGTTATATCAGGACAGGTATCGACTTGTGACAGTGCGCAGTCATGGCGACTTTGGTTTTTGGTTGTTGGTGTTTTACGTCCTGGCAACATCTAAGGTCATATCAGGACAGGTATCGACTTATGACAGTGCGCAGTCATGGCCACTTTGGTTTTTGGTTGTTGGCGTTTTACGTCCTGGCAACATCTAAGGTCATATCAGGACGAGTATCGACTTGTGACAGTGCGCACTCATGGCCACTTTGGTTTTTGGTTGTTGGCGTTTTACGTCCTGGCAACATCTAAGGTCATATCAGGACGAGTATCGACTTGTGACAGTGCGCACGCATGGCGACTTTGGTTTTTGGTTGTTGGCGTTTTACGTCCTGGCAACATCTAAGGTCATATCAGGACGAGTATCGACTTGTGACAGTGCGCAGTCATGGCGACTTTGGTTTTTGGTTGTTGGCGTTTTACGTCCTGGCAACATCTAAGGTCATATCAGGACAGGTATCGACTTGTGACAGTGCGCAGTCATGGCGACTTTGGTTTTTGGTTGTTGGCATTTTACATCCTGGCAACATCTAAGGTCATATCAGGACAGGTATCGACTTGTGACAGTTCGCACTCATGGCGACTTTGGTTTTTGGTTGTTGGCATTTTACGTCCTGGCAACATCTAAGGTCATATCAGGACGAGTATCGACTTGTGACAGTGCGCACTCATGGCGACTTTGGTTGTTGGTTGTTGGCATTTTACGTCCTGGCAACATCTAAGGTCATATCAGGACGAGTATCGACTTGTGACAGTGCGCACTCATGGCGACTTTGGTTTTTGGTTGTTGGCTTTTTACGTCCTGGCAACATCTAAGGTCATATCAGGACAGGTATCGACTTGTGACAGTGCGCAGTCATGGCGACTTTGGTTTTTGGTTGTTGGCGTTTTACGTCCTGGCAACATCTAAGGTCATATCAGGACGAGTATCGACTTGTGACAGTGCGCACTCATGGCGACTTTGGTTGTTGGTTGTTGGCGTTTTACGTCCTGGCAACATCTAATGTCATATCAGGATGAGTATCGACTTGTGACAGTGCGCATTCATGGTGACTTTGGTTGTTGGTTGTTGGCGTTTTACGTCCTGGCAACATCTAAGGTCATATCAGGACGAGTATCGACTTGTGACAGTGCACACTCATGGCGACTTTGGTTTTTGGTTGATGGCGTTTTACGTCCTGGAAACATCTAAAGTCAGGTCAGGATGGGTACCGACTTTTGACAAGGCATACTCATGGTGACTTTATAGTGCTACCCCACTGGGAGACCAGGCCGCCAGCACCATGACCTGGTATCTCACTCATATCACATTTTCCTGACACTGAACCAACCAGTTCTTGCCCTATCCTAATTAATGCTGAGCGCCTGGTTAGGAAGTGACAAGTATAAATTTGTAAGTCATTGGTTTGATTCGACCCAGGTTCTAACCCATCCATTCGAATCCCACGATCTACCAAAACGGGTGACAGACGCTCAACTCATTCAGCCATCCCGTCTGATTACACTAAAAGAACACATACTTGATAATCAATTAGAATACATGGAATTGAGAGTGTACAGGATTATGAATGGATCACCGCAAAGGGAAACATAAAGGTGTTGGCTTTCGAGTGAGATATTAGAACTTAATATGAATAAAAGGAGACGATGATTTGATGGATAATGGTGAATTGTTAGTGACGTGTCTATATAATACCCCAGTCACACGAGGCCTGCGTTCGCTTACGATCGATTCGCGACGTCAAAACGTCCTCATTGCGCCCTCCTTAAGCCCTCCTTAAGTGCTGGCGCTGCGAGGACGCCAACCTCCCGGCGTCCATTTCGGAAATTTTGGACACAAGGAGGATACAGCTGCTGCACATGCAACCTCCTTGCGACCAGTTTGGTCGGCACCATTAAAACGTGGTTGGCGACCTGGCGCCGCCCTGGCGCTGCCCTGGCGCTGCCAAGTCACTGACCCCTTGGTTGGCGAGTTGGTGCTGAGCTGGCGCCGATCTGGCGCTGCCCTGGCACCGCCCAAGCACGGCCCTGGCACTGTCCTGGTGCTGACCACGTATTTGAATCAATATACCGAATGGGACGCTGGGAGGTTGGCGTCCTTTTGAGCCAACCTGGCGCTGCCATGGTGCCGACCACGTATTTGAATCAATGTATCGAATGGGACGCTGCGAAGTTGGCATCCTTTTGAGCTGACCTGGCGCCTTCATGGCGCCGACCTGGCGCCGACCACGTATTTGAATCAATGTATTGAATGGGACGCTGGGAGATTGGCATCCTTTTGAGCATAAGGAGGTTGGTGGCGAACGCTGGCTCTCGTGTGACTGGGGTATAACCAGACCTGTACTGCTGTATGGAATACCCAGTGGCATCAGTAGTCAGTCTCCCCCCCCCCACTACCCCCTCCCCCCGCATCCTATGCACATATTCCCATCTATACCACTTTCATGAAATTGAACACCGGACGTAGTGGCCGAATGGGTACAGTGTAGGCTCCCTGTGCGGAAGGTTTGGGAGTTCGATTCTTGGTGGAGTCAAGCCAATGACCCACACACCCACACGCCCACACCCCCAACCCACACCCACACCCACACCCACACACACCCACCCACATCCCCAACCCACACACACACCACCCACCCACCCACCCACCCTCCCCCACCCACGTGAAAGCCACATTTCACCTACTTATTTCACCCAATCTGTTTGTTCCACCACTGTTCGACACACATGCTGCCACAACCCCTATAGACAGAATTCTGCTACCCCCACACACCCACCCACCCACCAGCACACCCACCAGCTCACCTACCCACCCACCCACCCACCAACCCTCCCACATGAATACCACATTACAGCTACTACTATATTCCAACCCCCCCCCCCCCCCCCACACCCACACACCCCATCCACCACAGCCACTCTACCACCTCCCTGTTACCCACATCCCCCTCCCCCCGCACGCCCCCACTCCACATCCCCACACACACACATCCATATTTTAACGCGTCCCAGGCCAGTCCGCTTTGTATGACACACTATCGACCCACATTTTATAACCACGTGCACTACTCAGCATATGTTAGTCAGATGTTCTATTAGTGATTGTCAAAGGGCGCGGCGGCCTAATCAGTAGAGCGCTGGCCTTGCGTGCGGAAGATCGGGAGTTCGGTTCCCGGTAGAGTCAAACCAAAGACTTATAAATTTGATACGTATCGCTTCCAAGCCTGGTGCCTGGCATTAAAAACATAGCGCAAGGACTGGTTAACTCAGTGTCAGGATAATGTGACTGAGTGGAATATCGGGTCATGGTGCTGGCAACCTAGTCTCCCATTGTGGCAGCACTATAAAGTCGCCATGAGTGCGCGCTGTCACAAGTCGGTACCCGTCCTGATGTGATCTTTTAGATGTTGCCAGGGCGTAAAACTCCAACAACCAACCATTAGTGATTGTTGCCAAGGACATAAACCCCAAACAAACAAACCAATTATCCAGCTGATACAGCCGCTAATTACTCTCTTGTCGCTACCTCTGCTAACTACTTGTTAAAAATTATTCTGGTAATCATTTGAAGGGTACAAAGGCAAAAACTGACATTCCAGTTGTTTTCTATCAAATAACATTTATTGTCGTGCTTTTCCGTTGAAGTCTTATCAATTTCATATTGACTCTGGCATAATAAAAGGCACTTGGCAGCTTGCGTGAAAAACATCCTTTTGAGCTGTTTTCAGTTAAATTGAATTGAATGGCTTGCTTTCCAATTAAAGTCTATCGGTTTCTTATTGAGGAGGTCATTATGTGGCAGATGTAGCAACTTCTGCGAAATAACGGATTGACCTGGCCCGTATGCATGACGCGGGGGTAGCGCTCTACCTCTCGGGGTAGTGGGGATTTCTGGGGGAGCGGCGAAAAGTTGCTATGCATGTGTCCGGGGTAAGGCTACCCTGGGGGGGTAAAAGTCGGGTAAGCTACCCCTACCCAGTACCAGGTATAAGGCTGGGGGTAGGGACCGACTCGGGCCAAATCTATTGAATGCGATCATATTTAACAGAATTACATACGCAATAAGTGAAATTTGATCAATTCAACCCTAAATTCGAACCGTTATTAAGGCTACCACCGCATTGGCGGCGATATTAATAGTGTCGAATCGACGAATGTAAAGTAAACAAATCGCCGCCGCCGCCTCGACATCGCGTTCCATATACCCCTGTCACAATACAACGTTTCTCTCCAATGCGCGGCGACGTGTGTCCTTTTTTGGCAAAACGTCTGTGTCTGTGTCTGTGTCTCTGTCTGTGTCTGTGTGTCTGTGTCTCTGTCTGTGTGTCTGTGTCTCTCTGTGTCTGTCTCTGTATGTGTCTCTGTCTGTGTCTCTCTGTCTGTGTCTCTGTCTGTGGCTGTGTCTCTGTCTGTGTCTCTGTGTCTCTGTCTGTGTCTCTGTCTGTGTCTGGGTCTCTGTCTGTGTCTCTGTGTCTGTCTCTGTGTCTGTCTCTGTATGTGTCTCTGTCTGTGTCTCTCTGTCTGTGTCTCTGTCTGTGTCTCTGTGTCTCTGTCTGTGTCTCTGTGTCTCTGTCTGTGTCTATGTCTGTGTCTCTGTGTGTGTCTCTGTCTGTGTCTCTGTCTGTGTCTATGTCTCTCTCTGTGTCTCTGTGTCTGTTTCTGTATGTGTCTCTGTGTCTCTGTCTGTGTTTCTGTCTGTGTCTCTGTCTGTGTGTCTATGTCTGTGTCTCTGTGTCTGTCTCTGTATGTGTCTCTGTCTGTGTCTCTGTGTCTGTCTCTGTATGTGTCTCTGTCTGTGTCTCTGTATGTGTCTCTGTCTGTGTCTCCGTGTCTGTGTCTCTGTCTGTGTCTGTCTGTGTCTCTGTCTGTGTCTCCGTGTCTGTGTCTGTGTCTCTGTCTCCGTGTCTGTGTCTCTGTCTGTGTCTCTGTGTCTGTCTCTGTATGTGTCTCTGTCTGTGTGTCTGTGTCTGTGTCTCTGTGTCTGTCTCTGTATGTGTCTCTGTCTGTGTCTCCGTGTGTGTGTCTCTGTGTCTCTGAGTGTCTGTGTCTGTGTCTGTGTATCTGACTGTGTCTGTGTCTCTGTCTGTGTATGTGTCTGTGTTTATGTATGTGTCTTTGTGTGTGTCTCTGTGTCTCTTTGTCTGTGTGTGTCTCTGTGTCTCAGAGAGAGAGACAGAGGCACATACACAGACAGACAGAGACACAGACAGAGACACAGACAGAGACACATACAGAGACAGACACAGAGACACATACAGAGACAGAGACACAGAGACACAGACAGAGACACAGACAGAGACACAGACACGGAGACAGAGACAGAGACACATACACAGACACAGACAGAGACACAGACACAGACACAGAGACACAGACAGAGACACAGACAGAGAGACACAGACACAGAGACACAGACAGAGACACAGACAGAGACACAGACACAGAGACACAGACAGAGACACAGACTCAACGCTTTAATTTTATTTTCAACGCTGACGGGTCGCCGGTGAGAAACGTCGTAGTGTGACAGGGCCATTACTGGCAGCGGCGGCGGTTTGTTTGCTGTACGTTCCTCGATTCAAAAATATAAATATTAATATCGCCGCCGTTGCGGCGGCAGCATTAATATTGCTTCGAATTTAGGGTTCATTTCATGAAATATCACTTATTGCGTATGTAATTCTGTTAAATATGATCGCATTCAATAGATTTGAGCTTAATATTTGCCTACAAACGCAGAGGGATTTCCCAAATCTATAAATAACTACAAGGGTAGCTACCTCCTCGCCGCTTTGGCTTCATGCATATCCCGTGACCCATTTCTTACCCAAGGCGATAGCTACCCCAAACTCGGTCCTTACCCCCGGGGGCGATAACTTACTCATCATGCATACGGCCCCTGCTCTGTCCTCAATAGAGCCCGCCAGTTAAGTTGGAAAATACCCAAATAGAGTGGTTCCAGATTCTGCCGATAGATGTCACTAGCTTAACTGGCGGGGGTCTATTCTACGCATAACCTGACATCCTGCTCTGAGTTACTTACTGAGAGTTCGTGCATTATTCAATATCTTCTACATACATACCTGCATACATTCACCTCTCCTTCCAAACACCGAGCAGGAAGGCCGAATCGATAAGAGCTCTGGCTTGCTTTGCGGAGGATCGCTGGTTCGAAACCCAACCTAGTGTGACCAAAGACTTACAACATTAATATTTGTCGCTACCTAATCAAGACGCTGATAAGATAGGTTAGGGCAGAATCAGGATAATATGACTGAGTGAGATATCTTGTCATGGTTCTCAGTGGTTCGGTGTCCCAGTCGGGCAACGCTATAAAGTCGCCATCATTACTTACTTACTTACGCCTACCGCGCAACGTTGGGCACGAACAAGGGCCCGTCAAATGTCGATACCCGTCCTAATATGACCTTCAATGTTGATAGAAAATGAAACCCCAGCAAACTTAATTTTCCCATAAGCCCTCATTGTTGATGTGTCCACAGAACGTGGAAGCAGGAGTGGGATGAGTATGCCTTTATTTCAGTGGCTGCACAGGGTATGATATGTTTGTTGTGTTCACACCACAGAGCGGAAACCAGGAGAAGGTCATGCACCAATCAATCGGGAATCAATGTGTAGAGGTGAAGCTGATGACATGAGGACGAGTGGCCTTTCGTGGCCAGATGGTGCTGTTTATGAAGGCTGAGGTTTTAGTGGCGCAGGTGACTTCATGCCTGAGGTTAGCGAGTCCGGAGGTTTAGCAGAGCGAGTCGAGGGTGAGTGGCAGGCTATGCTCCCCCTTGTCACCCCTGTCCCCCTATCCCTGTAGCTCGCTCCCCCTTGTCACCCCTGCCCCCCTCTCCCTGTAGCTTGCTCCCCCTTGTCACCCCTGTCCCCCTCTCCCTGTAGATCGCTCCCCCTTGTCACCCCTGTCCCCCTCTCCCTGTAGCTCGCTCCCCCTTGTCACCCCTGCCCCCCTCTCCCTGTAGCTTGCTCCCCCTTGTAGTGACACAAGGGGGAGCAAGGGGGGCAGCGCTCTACCTCTCGGGGTAGTGGGGATTTCTGGGGGAGCGGCGAAAAGTTGCTATGCATGTGTCCGGGGTAAGGCTACCCTGGGGGGGTAAAAGTCCGTGTCTGTGCCCTCTCCCCGCCCCCGAATTCCTCCCCCCTGACCCCCCCCCCTGATCCCCCCCTGATTCCCCCCCCCCCCTGCTATACACATTCAAACTGCCTGCTTTGGTCTAAGCACTAAAGCGCTTCACAGACACCACTAACGTGCTTCCCCATACACACCACATACCAACACATTTGAATCTAACCGCCAAACTTTAACTAACACTAGGCAGCCCATTATGCGGCCAATTTCTAACTTCTATGCATCATCATCAATCAAAATGTGTCAATAAGTATCAAGGTACATCGTTCTCCATCCCTCATTACATTGTCATTCTATCCGCCATCGTAATGATTTGCATAAAGTGTCTGTCACACCTCACCGGATTGAGCAACGGACACAACCGGACAAAGAATTATCTAGTCCGTTGGTGTTCAGTATCAAAATGTACCAAAATGTATCAAAATGTTGCAAAGGGAGCCGGACAAAACGGACGCTAAATGGACAAGGAACGTACATTAACAAATAGCCATGGGATGATAACCGGACGACAACCAGATGACAACCGAATGTCTAACAGACGGACCAAACATCAAATGGACATGTGCCGGACTATTCATGGACACGCCGAAAACATATACTGACCGAATTCCCGCAACACCATCAATGGACTCTGAGGAAGCAAACTGGAGAGGTAACGGATTGGTACTGGACATGTACCAGACAAAACAGACTAAACAGACTTCAAACAGACACCAACAGTACACATCAGTCTGGCTGTGTCTGGTACAAGTTATGTGCATGTTCAAAACTTGCCACCATACACACCAGACACCACCGGAGAGAGAACGGACACGCCGGATGCGTACCATATATAAACCATACATTGCCATATTTCACCAGACAGTGTCCATTTTCTATCCGGTTTCCCAGTCTGGTAAGGTGTGACTGAGCCTTAAACAACTGTCAGCAACTATTGCCGGCAAACCAGTGATTTGGAACTGACATATATGCGTTATTCTGAAGAATAAAATATTTACCGAAAGAATCCATTGGGCACAATTGATCGAATTGAATTTGATTCGGCATGGAATGACAAGTGGGACCACCTTCCACCACTCCGCCTTCGGTCGTCTGGGCTGCCGCCTCCTGATTGGTCACCGCCATCCCTGCTGTTCCACCGATCAGAACAGCCCCCGCCCCTGAAAAACCCCTGGTGGTCACTGCCTCATTTCCTGGTGAGCTGGCACCCCGAGCAAACAGAACTTATCACCCACCCACCCACCCGTGTATTTTTAAAGATTTTGGCTTCTCTTACTCAAAACTCTTTTCACCTGAACCACCGCTTTCTTGTAAATCTTTCGCAAACTTAAAAACATTAAAAACTAATCAATTATGCAACTTTAATTTCTTTGTTCAGTTTTAACGTCTTGACAACATCTAATATTATAACAGGATAGGGACCAACTTGTGACAGTGCGCACTCATACCAACATTATAGTGCTGCCCCACTGAGACATGTTGCCATTGGCACCATGACCCAATTTCCCACTCAGTCATATTATCCTGATACTGAGCTAACCAGTCCTTGTCCTATCCTAGTACTGCCGAGTGACAGGCTAATTACTTAAAGCCCAGAATATAATTGTATGACGCATAAGAACTTATGCTAATACAAATAACTGAAGGTTCACCCATTTGTATTCTCTTTACGTGATTACGAACCAAAGAAAACTGGTGACGTCACTCCTACACGAGCTCATCGTGACCTATATTATCATTTGACAGTAAGGTCAACAGTGAGCAGAGTCCAGTATTCGACTGACCCGAAAGTGGAGCTTTGACCTATAGCCGAGGGGGAAGCTATCCCCATGTGTATAACACCATTACTGCTGACCTTCAGAAGTAACAACACAACACACAGTTTTGTTTGTTTTTGTTTTAGGGATAAATATATTTATTCATCTGATCGACTTCTTCTTTCAGACACAAGGCACAGGCTCTTTCAGTCATTGTTAGTATGATTTTTTACACCAATATATAAAGAATTCAGGCGCAAATAACGAATGGCGTTATAGGTCGGTTCTTGCGCCTAAATGCTTCATAACACACATATATATATATATATCGTGGGGGTGATGAAACTGCGAAATATTGTACCTAGAGCAGGATTCTAACCCACATCTCTTTGCATTCTGGGCCAGAGTGCTAACCATTACACCACCTAGGCTCCCTGATGTCACCACACTGCCCAAGTCTACCTGTCTATGTGGCCCCTTGCCCGAGAGGTCAGTGCAGACCATTACACTCATCCTCCTGGAATTGTAATTCTTTTAATGCTTACAATCACATACATAGATGAAATACAATGCACTTACATACACATGGTAGGTTCAACAACTAGATAGCGCATAACTTGTACGGGATCATCGTCACAGCAACCAGTGTCATGGGGGTGATAAAAATGAGAAATATTGCACCTAGAGCGGGACTCGAAGCCACATCTCTTTGCATTCCGGGCCAGTGTGCTAACCATTAAACCACCTAGTGTCCCTGATGTCCCCACACTAGCCACACCTACCTGTCTATGCGGCTCCTTGCCTTAACTTTACTTACAGATCCTCTTCTGGCTGATCTAGGCCCTAATGGGCCTCTAATGCCAGCTCGTTATGGCAAAAAACAACTTCTTTGTGCACACACATGTGGGTCGACGGTGACCTGAAGTCATATAATTGTGGATGTCCTCGCCAATGTCTGCCCAGCCTTCTCTCAAATGCTTCTACTGTTGGTGCTTCAACCACTTGGTCTGGGAGACTGTTCCATGGATCTGTCACTCGAAAGAAAAATGAATGCTTACTGACCTCAAGTCTGGGCCTCTCCTTGAAGATCTTACACCACTGGCTTCTGGTGTTACTGTTTGTTCTGAGGTTGAACAAACCTGTTGTGACATCACTGTCATAGACTCCAGTAATATTCTTATATGTCTCTGTCATATCTCCCCTGAGAAGATGATATGACAATGTTGGTAGCTTAAGTCTCCTGAAAGGTCAGTGCAGACCACTACACATATATGTGATGTATAAGAATTATGCGAGTCTAAAGGCACGAAAGGGAAGATTCCCTCTATTGGTCACGCTTATGTTGTGTGCTACTTTATCGGTGACCCCTTTTCAGTGTTGGGACAGGTGGCGCCACCTCCCCCCACTCCTACCAGTTCTGGGAATACTGTCATTCGCGCACTGGACTTTTTGTAATCACATAAGGTAATGATAAACAACTAGAAACCATTGGTTGTCATGCAGGTTAAGGATGAAGTAAGATAATAAGCAACTACAGAGCATTGGTTGCCATGTAGGTTAAGGATGAAGTAAGATAATAAGCAACTACAGAGCATTGGTTGCCATGTAGGTTAAGGATGAAGTAAGATAATAAGCAACTACAGAGCATTGGCTGTCATGCAGGTCAAGGATCAAGTAAGATAATAAGCAACTACAGAGCATTGGTTGCCATGTTGGTTAAGGACCAAGTAAGATAATAGGCAACTACAGAGCATTGGTTGTCATGCAGGTTAAGGATTAAGTAAGATAATACGCAACTACAGAGCATTGGTTGTCATGCAGGTTAAGGATCAAGTAAGATAATACGCAACTACAGAGCATTCGTTGTCATGCAGGTTAAGGATCAAGTAAGATAATACACAACTACAGAGCATTGGTTGCCATGTAGGTTAAGGATGAAGTAAGATAATAAGCAACTACAGAGCATTGGTTGCCATGTTGGTTAAGGACCAAGTAAGATAATAGGCAACTACAGAGCATTGGTTGTCATGCAGGTTAAGGATCAAGTAAGATAATAAGCAACTACAGAGTGTTGGTTGTCATGCAGGTCAAGGATCAAGTAAGATAATAAGCAACTACAGAGTGTTGGTTGTCATGCAGGTCAAGGATCAAGTAAGATAATAAGCAACTACAGAGCATTGGTTGTCATGCAGGTTAAGGATGAAGTAACATAATAAGCAACTACAGAGCATTGGCTGCCATGTAGGTTAAGGATCAAGTAAGATAATAAGCAACTACAGAGTGTTGGTTGTCATGCAGGTTAAGGATCAAGTAAGATAATAAGCAACTACAGAGCATTGGTTGCCATGTAGGTTAAGGATCAAGTAAGATAATAAGCAACTACAGAGTGTTGGTTGTCATGCAGGTTAAGGATCAAGTAAGATAATAAGCAACTACAGAGCATTGGTTGTCATGCAGGTTAAGGATCAAGTAAGATAATAAGCAACTACAGAGCGTTGGTTGTCATGCAGGTTAAGGATCAAGTAAGATAATAAGCAACTACAGAGCATTGGTTCCCATGCAGGTTAAGGATGAAGTAAGATAATACGCAACTACAGAGCATTGGTTGTCATGCAGGTTAAGGATGAAGTAACATAATAAGCAACTACAGAGCATTGGCTGCCATGTAGGTTAAGGATCAAGTAAGATAATAAGCAACTACAGAGTGTTGGTTGTCATGCAGGTTAAGGATCAAGTAAGATAATAAGCAACTACAGAGTGTTGGTTGCCATGCAGGTTAGGTACCACACTGTTATGTCCTGGTTATAGGGAATGAGTGATTGGGGGGTTTATTGCCTAGCATCATTTGATATGACCTTAGATGGTGCCAGGATGTTAAACTCCAACAACCAACCAACATTCCAAAGACCAATGCCAAGTAACTGCCTCAGCAGTTTCCAATAGCTATACACAAAGCACTCACATTCGCAACCAAAGTTAAATTTCCATGGAAGCCAATGTGCTCTTTCTGGCATCAGAGTGCACTGAGAACTCTGACCAACACTTTGTTATTGTCTGCACTGACTCTTTAGCATATCTTCTGGTGGTTGGAAATCTTAAAGTAAATCACCCAACTTCACTCAATTTTGAATAAATTCCTTGGTAATACCAGGGTACACTACCCCTTTGTGCTGGGTGCCTGCCCATCTCGGTGTCCAAGGAGAGGAGCGTGCTGAGTGAGTTTTGAGAATGGCTATGAATGTCAGCTATGAGAGGGATGACAAAATCGATCAAATATATACAAATATTAACGAGTAGAAACTGATTAATCTGGATGGACTGTCCCACTGCGTACATACCCAGATTGGTAAACCCAGGTGGTACAACCAAATGGTACACCCAAATTGGTACACCCAGATGGTACACCCATATGGTACAACCAGCTGGTACACCCAGGGGGTACACCCATATGGTACACCCAGATGGTACACCCATATGGTACACCCAGATGGTATACCCAGATGGTACACCCAGATGTTACACCCATATGTTACACCCAGATGGTACACCCATTTGGTACACCCATGTGGTACACCCATATGGTACACCCATATGGTACGCCCAGGTGGTACACCCATGTGGTACACCCATGTGGTACACCCATATGGTACACCCAGGTGGTACACCCACATGGTACACCCAGATGGTACACCCAGATGGTACATACATATGGTACACCCAGGTGGTACATCCATATGGTACATGCATATGGTACACCCATATGGTACACCCAGATGGTACACCCATGTGGTACACCCACATGGTACACACACATGGTACACCCATGTGGTACACCCAGGTGGTACACCCGATTTTACACCCATATGGTACACCCAGATGGTACACCCATGTGGTACACCCATATGGTACACCCAGATGGGACATCCAGATGGTACACCCAGGTGATACACCCATATGGTACACCCATATGGTACACCCAGATTGGACACGGATATGGCACACCCACATGTTACACCCACATGGTACACCCAGGTGGTACACCCATGTGGTACACCCAGGTGGTACACCCATATGGTACACCCAGGTGGTACACCCACATGTTACACCCAGGTGGTACACCAAGGTGGTACACCCATATGGTACACCCAGGTGCTACACCCATGTGGTACACCCATATGGTACACCCACGTGGTACATCCAGATGTTACACCCATGTGGTACACCCATATGGTACACCCAGATGGTACACCCAGGTGGCACACCCAGCTGGTACACCCAGGTGGTACATCCACGTCGTACATCCGTATGCTACACCCATATGGTACAACCAGGTGGTACACCCAGATGGTACACCCAGGTGGTACACCCATATGGTACACCCATGTGGTGCACCCATATGGTACACCCATATGGTACACCCATGTGGTACACCCACATGTTACACCCAGATGGTACACCCAGGTGGTACACCCATGTGGTACACCCAGATGTTACACCCAGGTGGTACACCCATATTTTACACCCAGGTGGTACACCCAGATGTTACACCCATGTGGTACACCCATATGTTACACTCAAGATGGTACACCCATATGGTACACCCATGTGGTACACCCATATGGTACACCCATGTGGTACATCCATATGTTACACCCAGGTGGTACACCCATATGGTACACCCAGATGCTACACCCATATGGTACACCCAGGTTGTACACCCATATGGTACACCCATGTGGTACATCCACGTGGTACATCCGTATGCTACACCCATATGGTACACCCAAGTGGTACACCCATATGGTACACCCAGGTGGTACACCCATATGGTACACCCAGGTGGTACACCCAGATGGTACACCCAGATGGTACACCCAGATTGTACACCCAGGTGGTACACCCAGAGGTTGGTAGATCATACCTTGGCCAGAACGTTGAATGTCGTACTCCGTCTCGGTAGTCATAAAGTTGCATCGCCCGATAGTTTTGAGTTTCAGTTATTTTCTGAGATAAATATATTAGGTTGATTATTATAATTTACATTTCTTTAGTCCGAAGTAACTTTGCTTTAAGAGGTATTTGAAGTGAAAACATGCTAAATTAATTGTACCATACTTGCCACAACTCTGAGCCCATATGCTTCAGAGGTATTAGATTCTATTGAATTGTCTTACTCAGCCTTCTGTATGTAGCATCAAATGCTGAATAACTGCAACAGTATCTAGGTTGGCTATGCAGGTTCAAATCTACAGAAGGGCTTTACTTTTGATCGGGCTATGCAACCTTAAGTGGGTGTGGGTGTGGGTGTGGGTGTGGGTGTGGGTGTGGGTGTGGGTGTGGGTGTGGGTGTGGGTGTGGGTGTGGGTGTGGGTGTGGGTGTGGGTGCGGGTGTGGGTGTGGGTGTGGGTGTGGGTGTGGGTGTGGGTGTGGGTGTGGTGTGGGTGTGGGTGTGGGTGTGGGTGTGGGTGTGGGTGTGGGTGTGGGTGTGGGTGTGGGTGTGGGCGTGGGCGTGGGCGTGGGCGTGGGCGTGGGCGTGGGCGTGGGCGTGGGCGTGGGCGTGGGCGTGGTCGTGGGCGTGGGCGTGGGCGTGGGCGTGGGCGTGGGCGTGGGCGTGGGCGTGGGCGTGGGCGTGGGCGTGGGCGTGGGTGTGGGGGATGGGAGTCACGTGGTCTAGATGTAGTACCAGATCGAATCACCAGGTGGCGTGTTAATGGTCAGACACAGTGCCGTAAAAGCTAGCATATGTGTCATATATAACGTATTATGCGAGTATAAAGATGCGGAAGGTAATTGTTATTTTATTGTTACGCTATGTAAGACCCAACACTGTACCGGTGGCGCCACCTTCAGCCCACTTCGCCCCCACCGGATGTTTACGAGTGTAACTGTTAGTCACACCGTATACTTGTTATAGGATGAGAAGCCTAGCTTCCATATATGCAGGTATGCAGCTGCGTACCACCTGAGATTACAAATATTAAAAAATACAAATATATTACGTCTTATAGCATTTTATTCCCCTGAGTTTTATTCTCATGGCGTTTTATTCCTTTCGCCGAAAATATCTGCATACCGCCTCAAAATCCCGTACACATCACAGGAAGAGTAAACCGTAATAACTGCATACAACTGCCTAGTCCGATGGTTTTGGGTTTCTGTGCTTTTCTGAGATAAATTCATTAGATTCATCATCATAGTTTATTTTACTTTAGCTTAAAGTAACTTTCATTGTAAATGGCTAACCTTGGACATACTTGAAGTGAAAACATGCCAAATTAAAGTTGGCAAGTATGTACAAACTCTGAAAGAATAGACTTCAGCTGTAACAGCTTCAATTAAATTGACTCCGTATTGCCTTTGATGCAACAACAAATGCTTAATAAGTTCACCAGGATCTAAGTTTGACATGTAGGATCAAATGTAGGTCAAATGTTGGAAACGTGATGCTTTCATCGGACTATGCAGCTTTAATGAATGATAGGGGTAGATGTTTCACTCTAATAAGATGCCCCATCCTGATGTGACCTTTTTTTTTTTTTTTTTTTTTGGTCCATTAGTTGTTTAAGCATGGGAAATTTCAGTCATAGACGACTGATCTTCCTTATTCCACTGCTGGTCGATAGAAAGCCCGAGCCTACACTTTTACCGACCCAAGGGATGTTTAACCTCCCACACCACATAGAAATGGTATGAGAGCAACTGGCCTTTGATGACGCTGTAAGTTATACACAGCGGTGGAAATCCAAATTGGCAGAGCTGGGGGCACGGGGAATCGAACCGCCCACCCTCAGATTAGGAGTCTGACCTAGAAAAAAGTCAGACACACTAACCACTCCGCCACAGAGAACGCCTTAGATGTTGTCAGGACGTAAAACCCCACCAGCCAACCAACCATTTACCTTAATAAGATGCAAGGTCCGTCTCCGTCATTAATCCCCCGTCGTGATGGAGCTATTTATGGCGCCAGCTCCGACTGCAAAGAAGCAGACGACTTTGTCCGCTTCTTCTAGTTGGTGTGTTGTGTGTCACGTGACCCGTGCTTCATACGGGGTTAAAGGGCAGCCAGCAGCAGTCAGAACGAGGCGCGGAGGTGTGGGTGGGTGGAGGCGATAGGGATGTGGGTGTGAGGTGGTAGGGTGGGGAGGATGAGTCGGTTTGTGTGTGGTGAGTCTGGGTGTGTGTGAGGTGAGGTGTGTCTGAGGTGTGTGAGTGATGTGTGTGAGGTGTGTGAGGTGTGTGAGGTGTGTGTGATGATGCTTTGTGTGTGTGAGGTGTGTGAGGTGTGTGAGGTGTGTGAGGTGTGTGTGCAATGCATCTGTGTGTCGGGGGGTGAGTGTGTGTGAGGTGTGTGTGAGGTGTGTGTGATGTGTCTGTGTGTGATGTGTGTGAGGTGTGTGAGGTGTGTGTGAGGTGTGTGAGGTGTGTGTGGTGTGTGAGGTGTGTGGGATGAGGCTTTGTGTGTGAAGTGTGTGTGCAATGCATCTGTGTGTGGGGGGAGTGAGTGTGTGTTCAAGGTGCCCATGTGAAGTGTGTGTGCCTAAGGTGTGTGTGATGAGTCTTTCTGAGTGTGTGGAGTGTGTGTGAGGTATGTGATGTGTGTGAGAGGTGTGTGTGATGTGTGTGGGGTGTGTGTGGTGAGTCTTTGTGTGGATTATGTGGGTGTGTGAGGTGTGTATGAGCTGAGTGTGTAGGGGTGAGTGCACACCCTGGCATGGTTCTCCGTGGTTGTCTGTGTAGTTCTCTATGGTTCTCTGTGTGGTTCTCTAAGTGGTTATTTGTGTGGTTCTCTGTGTGGTTCTCTGTGTGGTTCTACGTGTGGTTCTCTGTGTGGTTCTCTGTATAGTTCTCTGTGTGGTTCTCTGTGTGGTTCTCTGTGTGGTTCTGTGTGTGGTTCTGTGTGTGGTTCTCTGTGTGGTTCTATGTGTGGTTCTGTGTGTGGTTCTGTGTGTAGTTCTGTGTGTGGTTCTGTGTGTGGTTCTGTATGTGGTTCTGCGTGGTTCTATGTGTGGATATCTGTGTGGTTCTGTGTGTGGTTCTGGATCGCTCTATGTGTGAATATGTGTGTGATTATGTGTGTGGTTCTGTGTGTGGCTCTGTGTGGTTCTGTGTGGTTCTGTGTGGTTCTGTGTGGTTCTGTGTGTGGTTCTGTGTGGTTCTGTGTGGTTCTGTGTTGTTCTGTGTGGTTTTGTCTGTGGTTCTGTCTGTGGTTGTGTGTGTGGTTGTGTGTGTAGTTATGTGTGTGGTTCTGTGTGTGGTTCTGTGTGTGGCTCTGTGTGGTTCTGTGTGGTTCTGTGTGTGGTTCTGTGTGTGGTTCTGTGTGTGGTTTTCTCTGTGGTTCTTTGTGGTTCTCTGTGTGGTTCAGGTGCGTCTCCATGTGGAATTACCAAGATGAATTGCATCCATTCCTGCTCATCCCATCTGTCATCTAAATCGGTCTTGGCTCCCACACACAGCTGTGCACCTGACACCTTTTGAAATATAGTCTCAACCAGCCACATATTTCCTTCAACACATCAGTCATTTGCATATAATGAAGCATTTCCTTTTAAACACAATTTGCTTTGGTACATTTGTTGATTAAATAGCGCAAATTTTAAATGCGGACCATTGGTCTTTGTTCCTTGCCCTATCCTAGTAATGTGTCATGCTAGGTAGCGACAAGTATAAATCTTTATATCATTGATTTGACTCTGCCAGGGGGTTTGAATCCCACGACCTACCAATACAGGAGGTGGGAGGTCAACTCATTCTGACATCCTGTCTGGTTTGGGAATGAACTTTCAGGTTCAATGAAATATAACAAATACATACAATATATGTACAGGCTTATATTATGTTTTCTTTGGAACACTGTGATGCCACATGCTGCACTCTTTATTGGTTAATTAAGTATAGCTATTTTGTAATCTACTCTCAAACAACCAGATATCAGCTCACTGTGAGCAAGCAAGTCTCTAATGTCTGAAAGAATCGAAATCCCATTGCACATGCAGTTTGAGATGAGACTGTTTGAGTGAAATCAGAATGCATTTAATGAGAAATTGACGCTTTTAGTTAAACCTGTATGATCAGATTTAAGCATAGCGTTTTCGAAGCCAAAATATTTATGCTAATAAAAGCTGCATATTCCGATGTGAGCATACTTTTTTTGGAACCAAATGATTGGCTTTAATTAAAGGTGTGTCTGATTTAGGCTTACTGTGAGGGAGGGGGATGAAAATAACGGTTTATATCCGCCTCCTATTTTGGTACATCGTCGGATTCAAATTCTTTGGTCGAGTCAAAGCAATGACTTGCAAATTCATACTTGTCGCTACCTAGCCAGGTACTTGGCATTACTAGGATAGGGCAAGGAGTAAGACCAATTGTCCGCCATTGAACATCTCCAGCTTAATCAAAGAATGTACAAACAACAACATATATCTGAAAGTAACCCTATGAAATAAAGACTCACTTCACACTAATTACAAATTAAGTCAATTCTAGCTGTTCATCTAAGATGTTTATCTGAAGAATATGGGAGACGCTCCAAATCCTCGGATTATACAACTTTAAATTAAACAATATCAGTAAGTTCATGAAACCCCCCAAAACCCCCAACAAACCCACAGCCACATTATACCCCTGTCACACTACGACGTAACGAGCCAACGTGAGCCTAACGTGGTGATATTTCGTCATTACGTTGATGTACGTTGGATTACGTTATGATGACGTCATAATGACGTTAGAGTGACGTCGAGCTACGTCACATTACGGTGTCTTACGTCGAGTTACGTCGAGGTTTAGGACATGTTCAAAACTTTCGACGTATCTCGACGTGAATCCGCTACGTCGGGATGACGTGACAATGACGTTAGGTAAATGTTCCGCTATCGTTATAGCAGCGTCAATGACGTTAGAGTCACGTTATGTCACGTCAGAGCGACGGCCCGGTTGGGAGGAACGGGTGGGCAGCGTTCAATTAACGGGGGTCGGACGTAACGGACCGTCGGGCGAGCGAAACGCTAACGGGTCGATAACGTCGTTATAACGTGTTGCGAACGTGTCGTCACGTAGTTCACGTCATTGACGATCGCGTAGCGTTTTGATAACGTGACTAACGTGATCCGAACTTGAATAGAACGTGTTCTGAACGTCTTGTGACTAGCCACCAACACACCAGCCTATATACCCAGACATTTACCCTGCGACGGGTGTTTTGCACATTACGGTCACGTTACGGTCACGTTACGGTCACGTTACGGTCACGTTGCGTCCACGTCGCGCGCGTTACGGCGACTTTACGGTCACGTTAAACTAACGCCTGGTCAGGTCGCCAATTAACCCTCCCGCATAACGTTGTCACGTTACAGCTAACGTCACGATGCTACACCGACGTTTGACCAACGTTTCAGTTAGGCTAGCCCGCATATTACGCCGATAACTTCGACGTAAAATACTTATTTTCACGTTCTGCCTACGCTGACGTTGTCACGTCGTAGTGTGACAGGGCCATAATATAAAACCGGACGCGTGAGTGTGCACTGTCACAAGTTCGTACACATCCTGATATGACCTTGGATGTTGCCAGGGCGTAAAACTTCAACAACCAACCAACCAACCGCTAGATAAAAGGTTTCTTTTTTGGAGTTTTACGTCCTGGCAACATCCAAGGTCAAATCTGCAAAGGTACCGACTTGTGCCAGTGCGCACTCATGGCAAATTTATAGTGCTGCCCCAATGGGAGCCCAGACACTGGTAACATGCCCCGATTTCTCACTCAGGCACATTATCGTGATACCAAACGAACCAGTTCTTGTACAATCCTAGTAATGAGGATTGCCAGGCTTGGTAGCGACAAGTATCATTTCTGCAAGTCATTCGTCTGACTCGACCGGGATTCAAACTCCAGACCTTCCGCACAGGAAGCCTGTTTTGCTGTGCCCTGCGCCCCCATCAATGACAGCGAATGAGCGCCCTGCACTCATCCAACCCAATTATAGAAAAGTTATTTATTGTCATTATAATTTGTCAAATCGTATTATTATTATTCATATTTTTATTGCTATTTTTGTTTGTTATTCCACCCATCCTAATATGACCTTAGATGGTACTAGGCCGGAAAGCAACAAGAAACAAATAATTCTATTTATTATTTTTGGGGTACGTTAGTTGATTAATCAGGGGAAATTTGAATCGTTGACAATTGATTGGTCTTCCTCATTCCAATTCTCCTTGCCCTATCCTAGTATTACTGAACGCCAGTCTAGGTAGCAACACATATCAAGTTTTACGTTTTAAAGTTGCATAGTCCGATGAAGCATCAACTTTTTTAAACCAAAATAATTATATAGATTTGACGCTACATATCTACCTTAGATATTGATGCACATTTTAAGCATTTATTGGCACATAGAAGGGAATACTGAGACAATTTGATAGAACCTCTTACTGCTGAAGCTTATAGGGTCAGAGTTTTGGCATGCTTGCCAAAACTAAGTTTACATGTTTGAATTTCAAATATCTCAAAACTTATCCATTTAAAATCAAAGTTACTTTAGCCTGAAATAAGGTAGATTATAATGATCAATTTAATATATTTATCTCAGAAAAATGAACAAAACGCAAAACCATCGGACTATGCAAACTTTAACTTGACTCGGCCAGGCTTAGAATGCAGGAGTTCAAATCCCACTACCACAACAAGAGGCAGACGCTCAATTGATTTGGCCATCCATGTTTATTTGTGGTTGCGCTTTCTAAATAAAAAGATGTGGAGGGAGGAGGGCTCTACCCTGACAACCCGTATTATCGCCCTTCCCCTTTGCCCTATAGGTGTTTCATAGTGTCTTATTAGTGACGAGGGATTGTGCGAGCAGGCTTTGCTTGTCGGCTTTCTAGTCTGGAGCCGTGTAGTTGTGACAGGTGAAGCTTGCTCCTCCACCATCAGTCCTGCTTTATATATATATAAGCCACTACGGCAACATAAGGATAGACGAGAAACAGGGTTGGGCTGAGGTCATTTTATTTTTGATCTCTGGCGAAACAAAATATGCCAAGGACCCAGACGGGTCCCTCCAACCCAACTCTGATTAATTTTTCTCAGCCAATTTGGCTGCGACTTTCATATCGTTCATAATACGTATCGTCAGGGGGGTTTTTAAATATTGAAAAACAGCATTACTAGTCCAATCGCCCCTGGCTCGGATTTCCTCTAATGTAGCACCACACATAGATAGATACATACAACCCCCCCATCGCAACGAATGATATAATAGCTGTTCAATATCGAGGCCTGCCCGACCCCCAAACAGTTTTAGGGTAGATTGATATATTTTATATGTTAAAGGCGAGCTTCCACCTTCATCATTTGGTAGTAGAAAAGCAGGAGAGTCCTTAGCGGCCGGCCGTTCAGCAAAGTGTCTTTCCATCCAATGGACAGCGCATAGATCCAAGTCAGGACACCTGGACACAGGAATGTCCAGCGTCCGTTCATTAAACTGTATTGTTTTAGATCTCCGAATTTTCAACAGCATGCCCCATGGGAAAAACTTAAAGTCTTCCCGCAGAAGCATGGATTCAGAAAAGGTCACGTTCGATTTCCTTAGCAGCCCTCGGAAGCTGCAAAGAACAGCCGCCCGCCATGCGATATGTCCCGAATTCAAAGTGAGGTAAGAGAAAATAAGTCTTAGCATTCCTGGCAACAATGGCATCGATTGCCTAGGCGTATCTCCTAACTGCCTACGAATGCCCCGCAGGGTCGATGATATAATAAAGTCAGCATAATCTATCTGGTCTGACCCCTGTTCCTTCAAAAAAAAGTTCAAGCCGCTCAAATAATTAATTATCGATGAATAGTTTAACGTTCTGGCTAGCCATGTCGCGTATAGCGCTACCTGCATGGAGCTGCAAGGGATTGGAGCATGTGTTTCAGAGAACTCTCCTACAAAGGAAAAATACTTATTGACTTGCACCGCCCTTGTAGACAGGGAGTTGGGCGCGTAGCATTTCCGCTGAAACTCCTTCTGCTCTGCCTTAAGCTTTACGACTTCTGTAAAGAGAATGGATGTTTGAATAAACCATTACAACAAAGTGCCTCATATGGGTCTGATTCATCGATAATCTTCTCCATACCCTTCGTACCGAGCCTGCTTAAGGCATCTGTTATTACATTTGATTCACTATTTATGTGTACAGCAGTGAAAACTAAATTGTATTCAATGGACATCCAGAAAAGTCTCCTTAAGTAGTACATAATTAATTTGCACCTTGACCTTCCAGTGCATAGCGCTGCTTCCACAGTGGCACTGTCTGTGATGAATACCAATGAGGAGCCATCCCAACTAGAACCCCATCTTTTTACAGCTGTGTAAACCGCCCACATCTCCTGCGAGTTAATATGTGCCGTCCTAATCTCGGTATCTGGTTGATCATAATGGTGGCCAACGGCCGCCTCTAGTGATGTTGATAGCGTCGGGTCGAAACAGCCTACTAGCCAGTCTGTGTTATGCAGTGCCCCATAACCCCATTTACTAGCGTCACTATAGATGGCTTCAACCAAAGAAAATTTGCCTAACATTAAAGCAGTACCATTAAATCTCCCTGCAAATTCAATCCACCATTGGATATCCTCTCTGAAACCAGCATTTAGGCAAATTTTATAATGAGGCTTCCTTACTGTCCCCATTAGGTCATAGACCCGACGAGAAAATGTTCGCCCACCACGCACTACTTTGGCGCAGTGGGCTAACATTCCGCCTAGCTTCTCTACTTCCTTCCTTGTAGCTTTCTTCTTATCTTTAAATAATAATAAGAATTCACACAATTTATCTAGTTTATTGAGTGGTAGAGTTAATTCCAATTTAACAGAATCGATTAGGATGCCAAGAAATCTTATAGTTGTAGCAGGGGAAATTAATTTCTTGTAGCTTACGTAGAAACCAATGCGACGTAATATAGCGATTAGCTTATTCTGCTGCTCTTGCGCTTTGTCCCAGTCTGGGGCTATAATGCAGAAGTCATCAAGGTAGTTCACAATGCTGTCAACGCCTTCCCTAATAGCACATCTGCCGATAAAATCTGATATTTTAGAAAAAACAAAGGGGCTGGAGGAGAGACCCATGCACAGTCTATTATCCAGCATGTATAACGGCTCCCCCTTCTGGATATTGAAATCCCATATTAAGCCCTGCTTCTGCCTATCTGTCGGGTGAATTGCTACAGCCCGATAAGCATCTTTTAAATCCACAGTGGCAAGATAGTCTCCCTGGTTCAATACATCCACCACATCATCAACACTTTTGTAATGAAATTTAATGGAGACTTTTTCAGTGAAATCGTTGATCGAACTACATTTAGGCTGACTACAATCTATTATGCCTCTCCCACCCACCTCCTTCGGTATGCAGAATATATTGTGTACACACTGTGGCGTCTTCTCCGTTATGGAGATTATATTCTGATTAATTTCGGATTCTAGTTTCTTTGTTATTATATTTCTAAAGATCGGGTTGACAATTCTTTTCAATTTTGTATTATATGCTATAGTACAGTCACTATTTGTAACATGGAACCCAAAAACTACACCCCAAAGGATATATGTCCAGTCTGGGTCTGTGTCTCCTCGCAAAAATAGTTCAGATATTACGCAACAAGGTTTTAGCTGTACTTCGTTGCCGGCTATGCGGTGGCTACAATTGCATCTACCGTTAACGCAATCATTATTTACATTAATTATAGTCGGTTCTGCATCCGGCACTTCCCTAATGTGAACTTTCCAATAAAGACCCTCGATTGTCTCTACGTAGAACATATCTTTTTCACTAGTATTAACGCATACCCAATTTGCTATACTGTTAACTTGGCTATCTACATTATCAGTATCTCCTTTTATAGCACATGTAACATTGTTAGCACGGTTTTCAGCATGTCCCACATCCAGACTGTCAACCTGGCCTACATAACTAGGCGCCACCTTGGCGCCCCATAATGATTGATCACCCAATTGGCATGTTAACACAGCAGGGCTGTCAGACAGTTCATTAGCTGTAGCACATGTGACATTACTGTAAAGAAAGGGATCATTAGCTATTACATTATCAACACCTTCAAATATAGGGTCAGGTACAATAGCACAAACACAATTGTTATAAACATTCAGATGTCGCTTATCAGCTGGTTGGTCATATGCTGTTTGTTGGCTTACAGAATGCGGATCGCTGACTGTTATAGGTACATGAAAACCATTCACACAACTTATTTTGGCATTAACCTTTTTATCGCCATGTATTACAGCATTGAACTTTGTGGCATTAGCCTTAACTCGTCAATCCTTTGAGCAATTGTTTCTCTTGTGATTCTTGTTTCCACATTTTGAGCACCAATGCCCAAAGTTACATAGTTCATCACTCCTACTACACCCGGCCTCCTTGTTCCACCTGAAGCAGCCTAATTTGCCATCCTTTGTATATGTGTTAGTCTTACGCACCCCAGCACTGGGCGCCGGCTTTCTGGCGCGCATGTTATGCATCCCATAGTGGAACATGCAAAGCCCAGTATTTCCACTACCGAATGCAGCGAACCCTTCGACCTCCGCTAACTTTCTGATGTCCTTGTCATATTCGACATGTGTAGTATCAAGAAAATCATTCTGACGGGCACGGGAGGCCATGAAACATATATGCTCGAGAAAGGCACGGAAGTCTTTAGCTGTTAATCCCTCGATATCTAAGCACCAGCGGATGGACGCTGCAATCAACTCGTAGCAGTTCAATTTTTTCACATCTTTACCAAGTACAGCATAACGCCTCAAAGTCCACTTACTTCTACGTCTTCTTGTGCTACTGCTGCTTCTACTTCTTGAGTCAGAAGGTGTTCGTCTTCGTCTTCTTGTCCTCTACCTATGCCGCGGCCTTGCCATTCCGTAGTCTGAGTGGTCTTTAATGGCGGCTCCTGCCACCATTGAGTCGGCGGTGGTACCGGCGGTACCGGTCGTCTTCCCGTCGTCCATTATGGCTGCCGTCGGACGTCCCGAGTCCCCGCCATCGCTGTGCAGCCGTCTTTCTCGTCGTCGCCTCATCACGTTGTTCAGTCAGCTCTGCTATTCTTTCTTCTAACGTCAAATCATTAATCTCTTTTTGAATGATTTTTTCCCGCTCTTCCAGCGAGAGTGACGCCATTTTTGCTGTTAATTCCGGCGAATTATCTCCTGAGTCCGAGTTAGACATTTGTGCGTCTTCTTCTGCTGCTACTCTACCTCTTGTCACTCTTGCAGGGATAACCTTCTTCCCTCTCCTTCTTCCTTTCTTCTTTTTGCAACTTTTCTCTACCTTGTGCGATAACCCGCAGGAGTCACAATACGGCATGTCATGTATGGTAGTATGGGAGGCAAGCAGTAAGCAGCAAGCAGCAAGCAGCACACGACCTCACTCAAGGAAAAAAGTAGTCGAAGTGAGTCCGTTTCAGTGATATTTCCGCGCGACACAGGTTGCGCCCCATACTCGCGCGCATAACAAGGTAGGAGCGCGACTCTTAATACTAGATATCGAAGGACAATTAGAATAATAATAATAATTAACCTTGGATTCAGCTTCGTTCTTTATATTATTATAATACATTATAATACACATATATATATATTCAATATAACTTAATATATGTGATACATAGCGTAGTATACAAGTATAAATGATCAATTGTAAGGGAAGTTTCGCATACAACATTAGTTCTTCCACTGACGTCAGAGGGCGATACGGTGGTGGAAATCTATTATCACCTCCATCAAGATGGTTTGAACGTTCTTTATGTAGATTGTACCTGTCGCAGTGGCCGAAGGGGTAAGAGTGCAGGCTTCCCATGTGGAAGGTCGGGAGTTCAAATTCCAGCCGAGTCAAACCAATGACTTACACAATTGATACAAGTCACTTCACTGCACTGGGCATTAAAAGGATAGGACAGGGATGGGTTGGCACAGTATCAGGATAATCTGACTGAGAGCCTGGTACTCGGCATTAAAAGAATAGGAAAGTAATGCATTAGCACAGTATCAGGATAATCTGACTGAGAGCCTGGTACTCAGCATTAAAAGGATAGGACAGGGATGGGTTGGGACAGTATCAGGATAATCTGACTGAGAGCCTGGTACTCGGCATTAAAATAATAGGACAGGGATGCGTTAGCACAGTATCAGGATAATCTGACTGAGAGCCTGGTACTCAGCATTAAAAGGATAGGACAGGGAGGGGTTAGCACAGTATCATGATAATCTAACTGAGAGCCTGGTACTCAGCATTAAATGGATAGGACAGGGATGGGTTGGCACAGTATCAGGATAATCTGACTGAGAGCCTGGTACTCAGCATTAAAAGGATAGGACAGGGATGGGTTAGCACAGTATCAGGATAATCCAACTGAGAGCCTTGGACTCAGCATTAAAAGGATAGGACAGGGATGGGTTAGCACAGTATCAGGATAATCTGACTGAGAGCCTGGTACTCAGCATTAAATGGATAGGACAGGGATGGGTTGGCACAGTATCAGGATAATCTGACTGAGAGCCTGGTACTCAGCATTAAAAGGATAGGACAGGGATGGGTTAGCACAGTATCAGGATAATCTGACTGAGAGCCTTGGACTCAGCATTAAAAGGATAGGACAGGGATGGGTTAGCACAGTATCAGGATAATCTGACTGAGAGCCTGGTACTCAGCATTAAAAGGATAGGACAGGGATGGGTTGGCACAGTATCAGGATAATCTGACTGAGAGCCTTGGACTCAGCATTAAAAGGATAGGACAGGGATCGGTTAGCACAGTATCAGGATAATCTGACTGAGAGCCTGGTCCTCAGCATTAAAAGGATAGGACAGGGATGGGTTGGCACAGTATCAGGATAATCTGACTGAGAGCCTTGGACTCAGCATTAAAAGGATAGGACAGGGATGGGTTAGCACAGTATCAGGATAATCTGACTGAGAGCCTGGTACTCAGCATTAAAAGGATAGGACAGGGATGGGTTAGCACAGTATCAGGATAATCTGACTGAGAGCCTGGTACTCAGCATTAAAAGGATAGGACAGGGATGGGTTGGCACAGTATCAGGATAATCTGACTGAGAGCCTTGGACTCAGCATTAAAAGGATAGGACAGGGATGGGTTAGCACAGTATCAGGATAATCTGACTGAGAGCCTGGTACTCAGCATTAAAAGGATAGGACAGGGATGGGTTGGCACAGTATCAGGATAATCTGACTGAGAGCCTGGTACTCAGCATTAAAAGGATAGGACAGGGATGGGTTAGCACAGTATCAGGATAATCTGACTGAGAGCCTTGGACTCAGCATTAAAAGGATAGGACAGGGATGGGTTAGCACAGTATCAGGATAATCTGACTGAGAGCCTGGTACTCAGCATTAAAAGGATAGGACAGGGATGGGTTGGCACAGTATCAGGATAATCTGACTGAGAGCCTTGGACTCAGCATTAAAAGGATAGGACAGGGATGGGTTAGCACAGTATCAGGATAATCTGACTGAGAGCCTGGTACTCGGCATTAAAAGGATAGGACAGGGACGGGTTAGCACAGTATCAGGATAATCTGACTGAGAGCCTGGTACTCATCATTAAAATGATAGGACAGGGATGCGTTGGCACAGTATCAGGATAATCTGACTGAGAGCCTGGTACTCAGCATTAAAAGGATAGGACAGGGACGGGTTAGCACAGTATCAGGATAATCTGACTGAGAGCCTGGTACTCACATTAAAGGATAGGACAGGGTGTTAGCACGTACAGATAATCACTGAGAGCTGGATCGCATAAAAGGATAGGACAGGGATGCGTTAGCAGAGTATCAGAATAATCTGACTGAGAGCCTGGTACTCAGCATTAAAAGGATAGGACAGGGATGGGTTAGCACAGTATCAGGATAATCTGACTGAGAGCCTGGTACTCAGCATTAAAAGGATAGGACAGGGATGCGTTA
Source organism: Branchipolynoe longqiensis (assembly GCA_030323885.1). Classification (NCBI taxonomy): domain Eukaryota; kingdom Metazoa; phylum Annelida; class Polychaeta; order Phyllodocida; family Polynoidae; genus Branchipolynoe; species Branchipolynoe longqiensis. The sequence goes on from CM059198.1 coordinate 77,419,578, forward strand.
GCACAGTATCAGGATAATCTGACTGAGAGCCTGGTACTCGGCATTAAAAGGATAGGACAGACACCCATTACCACAGTAACTGACTGAGTGGGAAATTGGATGTTCTGGATGTGTGTTTAATTTCAATGTTACATGGGACATTTTAATGTATGGCTTAATTTGTATGAGATCAAAATCAAAAAGTGAAATAGCTTTTTTTTTCAACTATAAAATATCGACAAAATGTCAACCTTCATAGTCAATCATAGCAATATGGATTCTACTATTATCTGGAATATTTTCACTTTCTGTTTCCATGTCACAAAAGTGGTACCCAGTTTCAGAGAACGACCCATTATGTAGGCCCCTATGTGTAAATATAAATATCTATATTCATGTAATTAGGTTGACTGGTCAAAGGTTTGAATCCAGGGTTCGAATCCCCCAACCCGCCACATGGAAAACAGGTACCGAACTCATTGAGCCATCTGTTCGATAATGCTATGCCCTAAAGGGGCATATTTCATCCTATCCAAACACAAAAAGTCCGTAAAAAAAAAGTAATTCTGACGAAAATCCTGCTAATAGTCTGTGCGTTCATTTGCATTATTGACTGTGCGTGTTCAGGGTTGGAATATTCCCCGTCAGGGATAGGCTTGAGTGTGGTTGTCGTTTTACATCCTGGCAACATCTAAGGTCATATCAGGATGGGTAACGACTTGTGACTGCACACTCACGGTGACTTTATAGTGCTGTCCCACTGGGAAATCAGGCTGTCAGTACCATGACCTGATATCCCACTCAGTCACTTTATCCTGACACTGAGCTAACCAGTCCTTGCCGTATCCTATTAATGCCGAGCACCAGGCTAAGAATCGACAAGTATCAATTTTAAAATCATTGTTTTGACTCGACCAGCGACCGAACTCCCGACCTACCGCACGCGAGGACCGCGCTCTACCGACTAGGCCACCTCGCCCCGTTAAGGGATAAGCAATCAGTGAAGTGAATAGAGTGCTTTCTTATTTAGCAACTCCTATCGGCACAAATGGTGAGTCACGGCTGCTGATGCTGTTGCCAGGTTACATAATTCCAAAATGGACGCCGTCATGCTAAAGCAGACTACCAGCTTGAAACAAACAAATGAAACACCAAAAATCAACCAACATTTTGAATTGCGGCCAAAGCCATTACCGATCGTGATGGGTTTATTTTTCTCCCTTCTCTCCCCACCTCACCCCTTCCTTTTAAAAAATAGTTTTATTATTTATTTAAATTCCTACGCGCGATGATTTGCCTCAGTGACTTGAACTGATTTTCCCGCTCTTACTTGTGTGGGAACTTGGAAGGAAATTAGCCTTGTATTATTTTTAGTTCATTATAGGTCAAGACCTACGTTGACATTTAGCTAAATGTCGCTGTCATCACAGGTGATTATTGGGCGATAATGGAAGAATCCTGGAAGGCTTGTATTTACCACAAATCCTAGATATATCAACCTATAACATCCTCTAATATACTTGGAGCTCTGTATTTGTGTAGTGTATTTACCACCAATATTAAAAGATATCAATCTATAGCATCCTCCAATATACTTGGAGCTCTGTTTTTGTACTTATACTTATACTTATACTTATCCTCTTCTGCTTAAGAAATTAGGCATCAATGCCTCTTAGCAGCTTTGGCCTGTCTAAGTGGGACCTAGTGAAATTATAGTTTTTGTGCGGCGAGCGCTGACTGTAGCGGTAAATTACCCAGTGCTTATCGAGGCGTCCTTTGAAAGAGTTTAAGCTTGGGGCATTCGATCACTACATCAGCTGGTAATCTGTTCCAAGTGTTCCCGGCTCTTTCAGTGAGGAAATTTTGATGAACTTGCTTGTTAGTTCTGGGTTTGACGATCTTCTTATTATGCCCTCTGGTTATCAGACCGTGTGTTGGCTCGAGTATGATGTACCGGTTTTTGACTGTATAAGTTCCACTGAGGTGTTTGTAGATCTCAATGAGGTCTCCGCGGGCCCTTCTGTAGTATAGGCTTGGCAGGTTTAGTGCTTGTAGTCGGTCTTCGTAAGAGAGGTTCTTCAGGCTTGGTACTAGGTTTGTCCCTGATGGAGTGTATTTACCACAAATCATAGAGATATCTATCTACAGCATCCTCTAATATACTTGGAGCTCTGTTTTGGGGAGTGTATTTACCATACATCCTAGAGATATCAATCTACAGCATCCTCAAATAAACTTGGAGCTCTGTTTTTGTGGAGTGTATTTACCACCAATCTTAAAAGATATCAATCTAAAGCATCCTCCAATATACTTGCAGCTCTGTTTCCTTACGTTTGTTTCATGGAAGTGGATTCCAAAAAAGAATGGAATGCATCATGCCTAGTGTGACACTCAAACCCACATTCCTGCCACTCCTAACCATGAATGCATATCTAGACTGTCTCCCAAGGAGGTGCTTGCAACTCAGTACACGACCAGATGCAGTGGCTGAATCAGTAGAGCGCAGGCTTCCCATGAGGAAGGTCTGTAGTTTGAACCCTGGCCGAGTCAAACCAATGACATACACAATTGATACTTTTCGCAACCTAGCCTGGCGCTCGCAATTAACAGGATAGGGCAAAGACCAGTTAAGTCAGTATCAGGATGATGTGACTGAGCGCAAAATCAGGTCATGGTGCCAGTGACCTTGTGTTCTGGTGGGACTCCACTAAAAAGTCACCCTGAGTGTGCACTGTTGCAAGTCAGTACCTGTCCTAATATGACCTTAGATGTTGCCAGTATGCAAAACCCCCCAAAACAAACAAATTCACTGCACATCTAATTAGCATTTAGATGTGCTAATTACAATTACATATATCCAGGTAGGGCGCTTCCCGTACGTCCACAGGGTAGCTAACTCTGCATACAGAACGTTGCATGTATATCATCCTGGTCACGGTCCCAGTGTCCTAAGAAGAAATGGGGAAAATCGTGCCTCACGCAGGGCTTTGAAGTCCACATTTGTGCTAAACTGTTACAAGTGCGATGACCATTAGACTGCCTAGGCTCCCTGATGCAATCCGCTGACTTACCTGTGCATGTTGCATTTCACTGCACTAGGTGAGTGCAAGTTCTTACACCTGTAATTACATTCTTCAAATGAAACAACAATATGTGGTACATTAGATTTTTTGTTTTGTTTGTTTGTTGTTGTTTTACGCCCTTGCAAAATCTAAGGTCATATCAGATGGGTACCGACTTGTAATATTCTACAGCATTCGATATCATTCGACATCATTCGACATCATTCGACATCATTCTACATCATTCTACAGCATTCTACATCATTCGACATCATTCGACATCATTCGACATCATTCTACATCATTCTACGCCATTGTACATCACTCTACATCTGTATGCATCATTCTACATCATTCTACGTCATTCTATACCAATGAACTCTGGTTTGTTTACTATGGCACTGACCATGCAATGTATGACAATTGCTGAATCAATTCGAACGGCCTCACCGCGGGCTATATTTAACTCTCAACTAATCCTCCATTTGCATGGGGCGGGCTTACCTGTCGGTCACTTAGCAGCCTAATGCGCTGTGATGTGATGCCAGCATGCTGACTAACAGCCAGGCATTAATATCGCTTTCATAAATATTCTCCTTCAGAAAATATCCCCTGCGCGCAACCTTGCGTATCGGGGAAATGTGATTTATGTTCAATGCATCTTTTCAATGAATTGTGCAACAGTTTAAATTGAACACACTAGATATAAGAGACAATGGTCGATTAGCTCTTTGTTGTCCCAGCTCACAGCCATTGCTTGGTTGGTTGTTGGAGTTTTACCTCCTGGCCACATCTGAGATCATATCAGGATGCGTACCGCCTTATCACAGCGCACACTCATGGAGTCGTTATAGTGCTGTCCCACTGGGAAATCAGGCTGCCGGCACCATGACCCGATATCCCACTCAGTCACATTATCCTGACACTGAGCCAAACAGTCCTTGCGCTATCCTATTAATGCCGAGTGCCAGGCTAGGAAGCGACAAGTATCAATTTTAAAGTCATTGGTTTGAGTCGACCGGGAGCCGAATCCGCGACCTTCTGTATCGTGCTATTTGGGCAGCTTTTCCCCTCAGTTTTGATTGATTTACGTGCGGTTCTGGTGCACAGCCTTCAACAATTATTCCCCGATCGGATCATTATGGAAATGGAATGTCTATTTCTGGATCTATTTAGATGTGAAAAGCTCCGTCCACCCGAACCTAATCATGCGACTCTGTCTGATATTATGTGCGACATAGGAAGATATGTTGGGAGATGTGGGAGAATACTGCAAACAGAAAAAGAATGCATGCAGTAGATAGCGACACAACTGAAAGTAACAAAACAAGGGGAACCACAACACTATTACTGTCTAGCGGTGAAAACAAGTCATTAGACTTAACTGTCATGGGAGGCATAAATACACCGTCATAAAAAAAAAAATATATATATATACTATGTGACTTTGATATATATAATATGCTGTATAAGCCATTATACAAGTATAGTAAGGCCGGAAGCTTCCATCTGCTCCTCAGCCCTATCTCCTCCTTCAGGGATCTACTGGAGGAGCCTGTCTGTTAACCTAAAAACTTCCATCCTGCTCACACTCAGATCCGTTAGGGGCGCCACCCATCTGTGCACGCACCACTGCCCCCCCCCTACATACACTCACTGTACTGTGGAAAGAAACAAATATCTATCTATGTATATATCTGCATGATGATTCTATTTAAGGGGACGCAGTGTCAAAATCGGTAGAGCGCAGGCTTCCCATGCGGAAGGTCGAGTGTGTCAGTGTGTCAGTGTGTCAGTATGTCAGTATGTCAGTGGGTCAGTGGGTCAGTGTGTGCACTTTCTTTGCTTCCACCTCATTCAACTGTAGCCCACTAATGCTCCGTCTACACACACCTGCACAAGCATCATTGGTTTGTGTATAAATTGGTTGGTCGGGCACCCGCGCAATCACTGCGCAGATGCAGTCCTATTTCCGGTCTGTACAACTACGCGAGCAGCATGTGGTGGAAAGTTATATATTTAAGTTATACATTCATCTTACTTCTACTTGTGATCCCTCAGCGGGCACGGTGGCCGAATCGGTAGAGCGCGGGTCTCGCGTGCGGGAGATCGTGAGATCGATTCACGTTCGAGTCAAAACCAATGACTTATAAAATTGATATTATAAGAGTGGAGAAAACCTAGCAATCAGCTTAGATCGAGTATCATGACTCATAGCTAGACACGTCAGACATGCCACCTAATTACTTCGCTGGACTGTTTGCAATCTACAAACAGTACAAACCATGAACAAGAAGCAAGAAAACCTCAATTATTACTCAAACTAAATTCAAAAGATTTAAGTCAAAGTCGATTAGTTCTGCCAAGCGGTGAAAACAAGTGTTACACACTTATCCGTTATGAGCAGGGTAAATACACTCATCACTCAAACAAACAAGTTACTTAAAGCATAATTTCTGTTTTAATTGTTAATAACTAAATTACCTAATATATTTCCAGCAGGTAGTGAGAGTACGATGGTCCATGAATGCAGGTGGCGCCATTGCGGGTGACGAGATAATCACATTATAAATGGAACAAATACATAAATAATAGAAGAGTTATGTTTAATAAGAGACAATATAAAAACCAACTCTTTCACATTCTTATGTAACAGCCTGGAGTGACTTCTGGTTAGCGGTGGTTGCTGGTGGTCGGTTACTGGTTGGTTACTGGTCGGTTACTGGTTGGATACTGAATGCTGCTGGTTGCCGCTGGTTACTGTTGGCTCCCTGTGTTTGTGCCGGCTCCGTCTATTTGACACTGGTTGCTGCTGGTTGCCGCTGGTTGCCGCTGGTTGTTGCTGGTTGCTGATAGTTGCGGCTGGTTGCTGCTGGTTGCCGCTGGTTGCTGCTGGTTGCTGCTGGTTGCCGCTGGTTGCCGCTGGTTACCGATGGTTGCCGCTGGTTCCTGCTGGTTGCCACTGGTTATCGCTGGTTCCTGCTGTTTCCTGCTGCTGGTTGCCGCTGGTTGCTGCTGGTTGCTGCTGGTTGCCGCTGGTTGCCGCTGGTTGCCGCTGGTTGCCGCTGGTTGCCGCTGGTTGCCGCTGGTTGCTGATGGGTGCCGCTGGTTGCCGGTGGTTCCTGTTGGTTGCCACTGGTTGTCGCTGGTTGCTGCTGGTTTCTGCTGGTTGCTGCTGGTTGCCTATGTTTGCCGCTGGTTATTGCTGGTTGCAGCTGGTTGCTGCTGGTTACTGATGGTTGTTGCTGGTTCCTGCTGGTTCCCTCTCTGGTTCCCTCTATGTGTCTGCTGGTTCCCTCTATTTGTCTGCTGGTTCCCTCTATGTGCCTGCTGGTCCCCTCTATTTGTATGCTGGTCCCCTCTATTTGTATGCTGGTCCCCTCTATTTGTCGGCTGGTCCCCTCTATTTGTTTGCTGGTCCCCTCTATTTGCCTGTTGGTTCATGATGGTCCCCTCTATTTGCCTGCTGGTCCCCTCTATTTGTCTGCTGGTCCCCTCTATTTGCCTGTTGTCCCCTCTATTTGTATGGTGGTCCCCTGTATTTGTTTGCTGGTCCCCTCTATTTGTCTGCTGGTCCCCTATATGTGTTTACTGGTCCCCTCTATTTGTCTGCTGGTCTCATCTATTTGTCTGCTGGTCCCCTCTATGTGTCTGCTGGTCCCCTATATTTGTCTGCTGGTCCTCTATATGTGTCTGCTGGTCCCCTATATTTGTCTGCTGGTCCCCTCTATTTGTCCGCTGGTCCCCTCTATTTGTCTGCTGGTCCCCTATATTTGACACTGGTTCCTGGTGCTTACTGCGGGTGCAGTCTGGGTTCCCATGTGTTTATGTATGGCTGATGAGAGCGCAAATCACCACCGCATTGTTTTTTTTGCTCCTGTTCCTCAGAGGCCTTTGTTTTGTGTGAAGAGCCTTGTATGCACACACCGATCTCCGTCGTACAGCGTGCCGACTGCACAGAAGTCGTAGTCGTATTGAGTCTCTGTAAAAAAAAACCACCAAATCTGATTTGTTTAGCAATGTTTCTTATATAATTATGAAAATAACAGCAACAAATGGGAACAAAGTGGGCAAAGGGCGTTCATGGAGTCGCTGTTGTATCACTTTGACATCACTTGTCCTGTGGCCATATGTATATATGTATATATGCGTATGAAATGCTTAAGTTTATGTATACATACATAGACATATCAGATTCTAGGTACAGATTCAAATTACCGATTTGTTGCAAACAAATATTTTGCATAAGTAAAAACTTAAATTGAATGTAACATTGGTTGCTGGACTGGACGATCACCCCTTGGGGACTGATTGATTGATTGGTGGTTGCTTTAAGCCGTGTCCGCAGCATAGGCCATATTCACGGTGAGAAATGTTTGTTTTTTGTTCAAACCATCACTTTTACATATAAAAGCAGACAACCAATTTTGTGCCAATAGACACTCATTAAATTAGAAAGCTCACAATCATATATTTGTGGTCAACGGAAACAAATTGTCATAGCAAAAGAAAAGTTTTATTAATAATTGATAGAATTTATTTAGTAAACTATATAGGGTGGTACAGTCCAGCTGCCCTCAAAAAGCCTAAAATGTTTTCTTGTTTTACTTTAGTAAAAAGGTCATGCATACTGTCTGCAGTGTAGAATTGTTGGCGCAGGACCAAAAAATCAACACAACTTAGTAAAATGTGTTGGAGTGTCTGCGGGGACTGACGCACAATACATTCAGGGGGAGGTTCCCCCTTGAGCAAAAAAGCATGTGTAAGCCACGAGTGGCCAATACGGCAGCGGCTAAGGACCATATGGTCCTGCCGACCTCCCGCATGAGTCTGTGGTGGTTTTCCCACAGGTGGTTTTCCCACAGATGGTTCACATAGTTTATTAATGTTTTCATCCCACTCATGTTGCCATTTGGATTTCATGTGGGTGGCTATTAGTGGTTTCTGATCAGAGTGAGGGATCAGACACAGTTCAAGATCACAGTTCAGGGCCTTCTTCGCAGTCCGATCAGCTCATTCGTTTCCTTGTATGCCGGCATGGCCAGGCACCCAGCACAGGTGGATGTCATACCCATCCATTGAGAGTTGGTTCATTTTATAAATGACCGTTTCTAGAATAGGGTGATTCGTTTTCAGTCCAGCAACATCCAGGAGGCAAGAGAACGAATCACTGTATATAACATAGTTAGTGTGGTTGGATACCTCGATACACTCCAATGCGAGAAGGAGTGCTCGGGCTTCCGCAGTGAAAATTTAGCTCTGATCAGGCAAGCGTATGCCAAATTTTTCCCGTTGGCAGACTGCCACAGCAGCTACCTGGCTTTGGTCTTTTGAACCATCAGTGTATATGGAGAGGTGGTCTGCAAACTGGCCTTGTATCTCTGCATGCAGTCCTTGGTACTCGAGTGGATGTGTCCCAGACTTCCTCAGTTCCCTGAGTCGGAGGATAACCGATGGCTTCCTCAATGACCACGAGGGATGTTTTGGGACTTTGGCATCCTCCAACACATCCAAATCCACGCCCAAGGCCTCCAAATGAGGTTTCATTCGAAGCCTCAGTGGCCGGATGTAATTCGGCCTGGCTTCATACCTGGATTTGTCATGTTGCTCGTATAGACACTTGTGTGCAGGATTCAAGGCATTAGTTTTTATCTTGACTACATATTGCATGGCCAGTTTGATTCTCGTGGTGTTAAGTGATGGTTCATTTGCTTCGACGTAGAGGCTCTGAACTGGTGAGGTGCGGAAGGCCCCAAGGGCCAGGCGCAGTCCCTGGTGGTGGATCGTGTCTAGCAGCCCAATATATGATTTCCTTGCGGAACCGTATACTATGCTGCTGTAATCCACGTGTGACCGAACCAAGGTTCTGTACACGGAGAGCATAATGTCTCTGACCGCTCCCCACTCTGAGCTGGACAGCACCCTCAGAATATCTAGCGCTTTCAGGAATCTTGTTTTCAGGTACTTTAGATGTATCATGAACGACAGTTTTGCATGGACAATGAGGCCCAGAAATTTGTTCTTCTCAACGATTTTAACGGGATCCCCATCAAGGGTCAGCTCCGGTATCACTTCCCCTTGGGGAAGCCATATAGTTAGTTACGTTACTGCATGTTTGTGGTTAAACAAAATTCTACTCAACTCAAATCTACTCCCTTGCAATTTGGATACGACAGGAACAACAATTTGCTTTCTACAATCTTATTTACTCTCTCCAGGCACTCTCTCTATGTCAGTGATTTCCAGTCATGTTTAGTTTTTGCTGTACAACACATTTCAGCAGCTGTTGTACCAGTGTGTACATTATATATATATATATATATATGTGTGTATTATAATGGATTATAATAATATAAAGAACGAAGCAGAGTCCAAGGTTAATTATTATTATTATTATTGTATTATTCATCGTTTCATATTATTCGGAGTCGATATATATATATATATATATATATATATATATACATATATATATACATATACATATGATGTGATGTATAACGCATTATGTGAGTATAAAGGCGCGGAAGGGAATTATTTCCTTATTATTATTGTGTTTATTATTATTATTACACGATATACTGTACTGCCTCCTTCACGTGTCATGACTGGTGGCGCCACCTCCGGTTATATATATACACATATTACATTATACATGTATGGGCTTCGTGATGAAAGTATGGGAATGTAAAAAAAGGAACATGGTGTCCTCTCAGTTATATTCCAATCAGGCTACATATTATTTCCATCATTACATAAACACATCTATATATACATGTATCATTTCCAACATCTTTGGAGCAAGTGGTACAGACGTGAGGCAGAGCCAGGCGAGGGGGAAGCGGCAGGCGGCGCCACCAGGCGAGGCAGAAGGCCTGACCAGTAGATAGCTGGAGGAGTGTCAGTTAGTTGGTGTAGTGTCAGCTTGATATGAGCTGTTATAGATAATCGGTTTTCTGGTAATTATACTCGTATAATTGGTTATACAGCTCATACTATATGGGGATTTAGTTCCACCCTCTCTCACATGGCGCCACCTGTGAGTTGTCACTGTGTCACTACAATGGATGTCAGTATCACTTATTGCGTGAGTTTGGAGAGTCGGCTGGTGTATGTTGCACATTGCAGGAATCCGCCTGTGGTGAGGGCCAGTCACTAATACCACTATATATAATTCATGCTCGTGGGACGCACTTGTCACAGGTCAACGCGTCAACTAGACGAGTAGCACAGAACAGAAGAATCAGATAATGTATACAGTGTCACACAATACTGTAATACTAATACATGACATATAATGACAGTGACTATAATATATATGGTGTCACATAATGCTGTAATATGCGGCATATAATGAGAGTGACTATGACATATTATGGTGTCACACAATGATGTAATACATGACATATCATGACAGTGACTATAATATATATGGTGTCACACAATGCTGTAATCTGTAACATATAATGGCAGCGACTATAACATATTATGGTGTCACAAAATGCTGTAATATGTGACATATAATGACAGTGACTATACTGTATTATGGTGTGAGACCATGCTGTAATATGCGACATATAAAGACAGCAACTATAATATATATGGTGTCACACAATGTTGTAATATGTGACATATAATGACAGCGACTATAATGTATTATGGTGTCACACCATGCTGTAATACGTGACATATAATGACAGCGACTATATTGTATTAAAGTGTAACACCATCCTGCAATATACTGACAGTGACTATAATATATATGTTGTCACACAATGCTGTAATATGTGACATATAATGTCACTGACTATAATGTATTATGTTGCCACACCATCCTGCAATATGTGCCCTATACTGACAGTGACTATAATCTATATGGTGTCATACAATGCTGTAATATGTGTCATATAATGACAGTGAATACAACGTATTATGCTGTCACACAATGCTGTAATACACGACATATAACGACAGCGACTATAATATATTATGGTGTAACACCATGCTGTAATACATGACATATAATGACAGTGACTATTATGTATTATGGTGTCACACCGTCCTGAAATATGTGCCCTATACTGACAGTGGCTATAATATATATGGTGTCCCACAATGCTGTAATACGTGATATAATGAGAGCAACTATAGCGTATTATGGTGTCAAACAATGCTGTATTACATGACATATAATGACAGTGCCTATAAGTATAATGTATTATGGTGTAACACCATGCTTTAATACATGACATGTAATGACAGCGACTATATTGTATTATAGTGTCACACAGTGCTGTAATATGTGATATATAATGACAGCGACTATACCGTATTATGGTGTACCACCATGCTGTAATATGTGACATATAATGACAGCGACTATATTGTATTATGGTGTCATGCAATGCTGTAATACCTGACATATAATGATAGTGACTATATTGTATTATGGTGTCACGCAATGCTGTAATATGTGACATATAATGACAGCGACTATAATGTATTATGGTGTAACACCATACTGTAATACATGACATATAATGACAGTGACTATAATATATATGGTGTCACACCATGCTGTAATATGCAACATATAATAACGGTGACTATAATATATATGGTGTCACACCATGTTGTAATACGTGACATACAGTGACAATAGTTTGACGCCCCTGCCTTGCAGAGTTGTAAACCACTGCCTTGTCGTACAGGTTCTTGACAGAACCGAAGGCTAAGGGAGCAAACCCTAAACAGAAAACCATGTCGCTGTGGCAGCATTAAGGGTGGTTGATGTATGGAACTCCCAACATCTCCCGACCAGCCACTGCAGGGACAAATAGTTTTGCGCCTGTCTGGACATGCTCTTGCCAGTGTGAAACCTTTATTTGCTCCCCGAGAGAGTGCCGCTAGTAACTTGCGAAAGCCAGCAGCAATTCAACACTTTTGCAGGCATCTTTCATGAAATGTAGTGTTGGAGGGGAAGTCTCGGAATCGTTTGGGGTTACCAATGGGGTCAAGCAAGGTTGTGTACTGGCCCCCACACTCTTCTCCATCTTCCTATGAGCAATGCTCGACTAGACTTTCCGAGACATGAGAGATGGCACCTATATACAGTCCAGAGAGAGCGCTGACCTATTCAATGTCGCACACTTCAGAGCAAAGACCAAGACTACTTGGATACAGGTGAAAGAGCTGCTATTTGCAGATGACAGTGAACTGGATCCAGAAAATAGTGGACGCTTTCTCCGATGCATCAAAGAAGTTTGGCCCTGAAGATTAACATCAAGAAGATGGAGGTGCTGTACCAACCCAACTCTACAAGAACCCGAGAGGAGGATATCATGGTTGACTGAAACAAGCTGAACTCTGATCCGGAATTCACCTACCTCAGAAGCACTATATCAAGTGATGGACACATTGATGCAGAAATACAGAAGAGGATGACCAAGGCTAGCGCATCTTTTGGCCGACTATGCCACAGACTCTGGAACAACCACCATGTGTCCATGCGGGTCAAAGGGAAGATCTACCATGCAATTGTGCTGTCCACCCTACTATACGGAGCCGAGGCCTGGACAGTGTACAGACGACAGGTGAAAAAGCTGCATGCCTTCATGCTGCGACATCTGCATTCAATCATGAGGCTAACCTGGAAGGACAAAGTGACAAATAAGGAAATACTCGAATGGACGGGGCTGCGCTCTATGGAAGATCTGCTGATCAAAAAGAATCTCCGGTAGACTGGACACCTCATGAGGATGTCATCAGACAGGCTACCAAAGCAGATCCTCTACTCTCAACTGTCTTCTGGTCACAGAAAGAGAGGGCACCCTCGTCTCCGGTTCAAGGATACCATCAAGAGAAACCTGAAGGTGAGAGACATTAAGACCGACTCATGGACATCACTCTCACAGCAGAGAACTAAATGGAGAGCGGCAGTCAAGTAATGAAAGCAGTCTTTGTCGCATCGCGACCGACAGCATAATGATGGATCACATATATGATACACAGCGTATGTGCGCCTATGGAATATATTCAATATTTATGACATGTACATGCATTGTATAATATATATCAAACTATATAACAAATGTATGTCTATCTATATTATATGTAGCATATATATATATATATATGTATTGTCCGATATAAATATATATATATAACAATTGTTCGCCAATATATATCACATATATATATTTATATATATAAATATATATTACTACTACTAATGTAATTTTGATCAGTAGAAGGTATCCTCATAACCTGCGTGTAACAACCCCAACTCCCCACCTCCCCCACCTCTATAACCCGCCACCAAACCTCCCACAGCACACACTCACAAACACAGCACTTCCTCCTTCCACTGGTGAATCACAGCAATTGTAAATCACCCACCCACACACCCCACCACCAGCACACACCACTCCCCAGGCCCTATCCACACGCCGGTGCCATAAAACGGTGACATTCAGGCACTGCACTCAAGTTGCCTCTCACCACACACCTGGTGGGCATCTCAGGAACCATCTGTCGCCGACTGTCGTCGACTGTTCTGTGTAGTTAACAGCGCATCTGCCACCCGCCCGACTGTCTGCACCCCCACCCCCCACCCCGCCTGCATGGCGCTGGCGTTACGCCCTAACCGTCGCCAGGCCAGCTCCCACCCCGCCTAACGTTGGAACATCCTGCATGCTTGAGCTGTGCCAGCGCTAGCCGCCCACCGACAGCCTAGCCTAAGCTACCCTGATTTAATCCGCGCAATATATTAGTCCCAAATCTATTCAATGCTGTCATATTTAACAGACATTAGCATCAAGCCATACAGTGCAACATTTGACTCAATCTTAACCCCTAAATTCGAACCGGTATTAACGTCCGCCGCCGCATTGGCGGCATCCATTCCATATTGCTCCAATCGCAGACATTCCCAAATCTCATACATAATCTTGACCGTTCAGGTCATCCCCCCGGCTTGACATTGGTGCACTACACCTTGACCTAATTAACCAAGGCCCTCCTAGCCGCGCATAGCTATCCCAGAGCTACCTCCTAGCACCCACCAACCCTCACTCCGATTCATGCATACGGCCCCCAGGTCGGGTAATTATAACAGGAGTCAATGCCGTGTACAGAAATCGCAAACCCAGTAACATCGCAACACTCCCACTTGTGATTTCCTACGACATCGCAAACCCCCATGCCATCATAGGGCCATGGGCCGTTTGCGATTTCCTAGGAAATCGCATATCCCCCCTGGAGATCGCAAACCTCCCCATTCTGAGTGTTTAGCCTTAACCATGATCTGGTAAGGCTAACACTGGCACTGACACTCAGAATATCCCAAGCTTTCACTATTATCTCTGATCTCTAATACTTTCAGCTCAAATTGGCTCTTAGGTTAAATTGAATACCTCAGATCTTCCGCTTCAATCGCGCACTGAGATATCTGTTTAATCGTTCGATGAAAGTTTTTATTATTTATTTTACAAAATTAAATGCTCCCATAGACATAGAATTGCCGCAGCACACATCACGGCGTAATTTAACCCTACTGCTAATATCTCCGCCGCATTCGGCGTAGCCTTAATAACGCTTCGAATCTAAGGATTCAATTTAATGAAATTTGACGATTTGAGTATTTCATTCTGTTAAATATGGTCGCATTGAATAATTTGGCCCAATCAGTCCCATAACACAGGGGGATTTGCGATTTCCAGGGCGGTTGTGATCTCCTAGTAAATCGCAAACCCCGGGTGATGCAACTGTCCAGGGGTATTAGACAGGATTTACTGCCACACCGGTAATTAAGTTCGACTACAACGGAAACCAATCACGGTAAATTGTTGCCTCTGCTTTCAGGCTGGACGCAGTTAAAGACACTCCATGCACAGTCGGACTATCACTGCCTGTGTGTATAGACAGTCGTGTCTTTTAGTTCTGTTTACTGAGCTGCCCACAGAGCCTTCAGTCGCTAACCAGACCGGATGGCCGAATGAGTTGAGGGTCCGTCTCCCATTGCGGTAGATCGTGGGAACCCTGGGCCTATATGCATGGAGCGGTGTTAGCGAGGCAAACTGCGGTTAGGGCGGGATTTCTGGTTTAGCGCCGAAAAGTTGCTATGCATGGAGCAGTGTAAGGCCAACACCACGAGTTTAAAGTCAGAGATTCTAACACCAGCCCATAGCAGGTCTACAGCGGTGTTAGTGTTAGGTTAGGGCCAAATGTATTCAATGCTATCATATTTAACAGAAGTACATACTCAAAAAGTGAAATCTGATCAAATTAACCCTAAAATCGAAGCGATATATATATTTTTTTTTTTTATTGAGGCTGTATTTATACTGTCCATAGCATATAAGCCCGGGTACCCAGGCTTGTTTTCAATGCTGGCCAGTTGTAGTGTTGGTGTTATCTTACCACACAGTGGCTGCTGATAAGGTATTTGATTGCCTGCATTTCAGTAGCAGATAGATAATTGGTTGGTATGGTTAGTAGCCTATGTTAGTTTTTTTGGATTTTCTTGGTATATATATATTTATTTTTCTACTCTTATTACTAGACTAGTAATTATTAGACTAATATTACTAGACTAATATTAACGCTGGCGCCGCATCGGCACCGCCACCCCCCGCCGCCGCCACATCGGCGGCAATATATTAGGCCCAAATCTACTCAATGCTATCATATTTAACAGATTTACATACTCAATAAGTGAAATTTCAGCAAATTAACTCTACATTCGAAGCGATATTAACACCGCCGCTGCATACTGTCGAATCGACGAATGTAAACAAAACAAATCGCCGCCGCCGCCGAATCGGCGGCTATATATTAAGCCCAAATCTATTCAATGCTATCATATTTAACAGAATTACTTATGCAATAAATGAAATTTCATGAAATTAACCCTAAATTCGAAGCAATATTAACGCCACCGCTAAATCGGCGGCGATATTAATATTGTCGAACTGATGAATGCAAGCAACCCCCACCGCCGCCGCCGCCACAGTAACAAGCATGCTGGTTCCCGGTGGGTAGAGTATTCATACTGTCGAATCGATGAATGTAAACAAAACAAATCGCCGCCGCCGCTGCCGAATCAGCGGCTATATATTAGGCCCAAATCTATTCAATGCTATCATATTTAACAGAATTACATACGTAATAAGTGAAATTTCATGAAATTAACCCTAAATTCAAAGCAATATTAACACCACCGCTAAATCGGCAGCGATATTAATATTGTCGAACCGACGAATGCAAGCATCCCCCGCCGCCGCCGCCATAGTAACAAGCGTGCTGGTTCCCGGTGGGTCGAGAAGGCAATATATTAGGCCCAACCAGGTGGTCACCGGCAACAAGCTCAGAGAGATTTCCATAATGTATCAATTAATTCACATATAGCTAACACGAACCGTTTAGGCCACCATGCATATGGCGTGACATACTTGGTGATGGTCCTGATAATCGGTGATAGCTACCTGGTGTTAGACGGTTAACACCACACGCCGCTAACACCGCTCCATGCATATGGCCCCTGATCAAGTCAAACCAATGACTTAAAAATTGATATTTGTCGATTCCTAGCCAGGCACTCAGCAGTATTAGGATAGGGCAAGGACTGGTTGGCTCAGTGACAGGATAATGACATACACAATCATATGGGCACCAAATAACACCTGACCGGGTGCAGTCAAGACAAACTGTGAAAGAACACACATGCCAAGGACAGGCTATGGAAGAGAGTGCACATCAAAAGTATAAATACACAGCCATGTGCAGTACTGGGAGTGTCGGAAGATATGAGGCCATAGTCCACCTTGGTATGTGTTCTGGCACAAATCACGAACGGTATGGACAGACCAACCATGCTCACCAAACCCAACCTATAATACTCTATGGCATGAGAAAATACCACAACCCGCCACCAGGTCGCAGTCCCAAAGGGTACAGGTGTGTTCTGGCCCACCCGGGAACTAACAATGGGCAGGGCACTGGTGAAAGGATGGTGGTAAAACCAAAAGTCAGGGACAATGACGTTAGAACTATGGTTAGCAATTTAACACTGCAGCCGACCCACCTGGTCAGAGTCCCGAAGAGTACAGTTGTGTTCTGGCACATCTAGGCACTAATGGGGCTGTCACATTACGATGCTTCTCGCCGGCACGCCGCCAACGCGCAAAATAAGTTGTATGCGTTGAGACACGTCCAACTTTTCGGCGGTTTGGGAAAAAGTTCAACATCAGCGCAGCGTGTTAGTAGCGCTCGGCCAACCTGTGTCGACGCATGGCGAAAAAACCCAGAAAAAGGTTGGCGTGCCATCCTGATATGACCTTAGATGTAGCTAGGATGTAAAACAACAAAGCAACAATTTGGCGCAACGTTCGCATAATGTTATTCCAGCGTGTCCAGCAGATCTCGATGTGTGCCTAGCATCCCCGTAACGGTCGTGGGTGAGACCGTCGCTGTCAATCAAAGTGTACTGACGTGTACCGACGCGCACCTCACGAGCGCGTAACGCACGCATAACGCTTCCCGACGTGTCCCGACGTTTCGCCCAAAAGTGACACACGTCGACGCGCGTTGGAGAGAAACGTCGTAATGTGACATGGCTATTACTAAGGACAGGGCAGAAGTGAAAGGAAAGCTGCAAATAAAACAAACAAATTTTCGGAACACGTCCTCATCCACAAGCCGATTACCATCTCACTAGATGTACATACTAGGCTACGATATTAGTTATATGATAGGAAGTTATGCCCCCCCAAAAATACAAAAAAACTAATATAGATACTAACTACTTAAGTAAATGCTGGTGGATGTCCCGGATACCAACCCGGAACTGGAACCCAGGCATACACCATAGCATTCCTCACAGCTGTCCATCATTGAACACAAGCACCCTACTGGGAGCTTACGCGCTATGGGCAGAATAAATACTATATCAATAAAAAAATAATAATTAAAAATGTGACTGATTGGAATATCAGGTCATGGTGCTGGCAGCCTGGTATCCCAGTGGGGTAGCACTGTAAAGTCACCATGATTTCACATTGTCACAAGTCGGTACCCATTCTGATATTACCTTAGATGTTGCCAGTATGTAAAACTCCAAGAACCAATCAACCAACAATCAGTTGCTTCGTCTTATTAGAGGATGCAGTAGCCTAATTGGTAGAGCGCTGACTTCCAGTGCAGAGGGTCAGGGTTTCGAATCACGGCCGAGAGTCAAACCAATGGCTTTCAGAATTGATACTTGTCGCTACCGAGCCTGGCGCTCAGCATTACTAGAATAAGTCAAGGAGTGGCTAGCTCAGTATCAGGATAATGTCACTGAATCGGGTATCGGGTCATTGGGACTATCAAACTGGTCTCCCAGTGGGGCAGCACTGTACAGTTGCCATGAATGGGCGGTATCATATTTCAGTAGCTCTCTTAATTTGATCCTAGATCTTTCTCCGACATAAAACACCAACAAATACAAGAGCATCTTCCTTCCTATATGCAGGTCCTTCTCCGGTAGACTGCAGGTTGAAGATATGCTCTGTCGTACTCCTTCCTGCTCTGAAGCACGTGTCTTCAGAGGAGCGGCACGTAGGTCAGGTGGTAGCGTGTCCACCTGTGAATGTGTCGGTCATCCTATTGATCCTGCTCAATGGACACATTTGTATTTGGACTATTTTCCGTTCCAACCAGTGGTCCACAACCGGTTCATCAAAGGCTGTAGTATGTGCTGTGTAGTATGTCGGAAAGTGCATATAAAAGACCGCATTGCTGCTTATCGGAAAGAGTAGCCTATGTGGCGGTAATGGGTTTCCTCCAAAGAAATATGTCAGAATGACCATATATTTTATTTTTATTGAAAATGTATACTGCCTATTATGGATAAGTCTGAATAGACTTGTTTTCACCATTAGACAGTTTGTCGATAGAAAGCCTGAGCCTACACTTTTACTGACCCAAGGGATTTTTAACCTCCCACACCATATACTGATATAGTCATGGTATGGGAGCAAGTGGCCTATGATGATGCTGTAAGTTATACACATCAGTCCAATCCAAATTGGCAAAGGTAGGGGCACAGGGGACTGAACCACCGACCTTCAGATTAGGAGTCCGACCTAGTAAACAGTCAGACACTCTAACCAATCCGCCGCAGAGAACACCACATGCAATAGCTGATCATTAAATCAAAGTGCTCTAGAGGCGTCGTTAAATAAAACAACCCCAAAAAACGGAAAGAAAAGTGTTCTTCAGCATACATAAAGGAAGTAATAGTTTATCTAATCTAGAATACTTTCTATTAACACACATGGGAAGTGGTATTTTATTTAATGCAGAATATTGGCAACAAACATATGTATAGGAAGTAATAGTTTATTTAATCTAGAAAACTTTCTATAAACACACATATGGGAAGTGTTATTTTATTTAATGACCTTAGATGTTGCTAGGACGTAAAACAACAACAAACAAAACTCAGTGTCAGGATAATGTGACTGTGTGGGATATCAGAGCATGGTGCTGCCGACGTGGTCTCCCCATGTGGCAGCACTCACAATACAGTTGCCATGAGTGTGCACTGTCACAAGTCGGTACCCGTGCTGCTATGTTGCTAGGACGTAAAGCCTCAACAAACAACAACTATAACAGTTAATACGTCCAGCGTAGACTGAAGCTATCACTAGTTAGTTACTTTGGTGGGTTTTTAACCACTCACTGTGGCCGAAAGTTGTCACAGGCTGCAACACTTGTATCGACACATCCCTGCAAAGGGGTCCCATAGTGGGGTTTCTGGCCCCAACACGTAGCACGACTTCCTCTATCCGCAGCCCCACTATGCATTCAGTCAAAGGCCCTATAATACTAAGTCTCACTCAGCCTGTACTCAATCAAAATGATCGAACCCACGACTTGGTGCGCTGGCTGTTCTCTTGGTTAAACAGTTGCTATACTATATGTATAAATGTATATATGAATGTGAAAGATGTGGATTGATGGCGATGCTGATGATGATGCTGATGATGATGTGTATTTGTTCATAGCAATTTCATATTGATGTCTATTCATACTTACCTATCTAATGCATAATATAATTGTATGTGTTTACATGTGAAACACCAACCAGCAGCTGGGCTGATCAAACCCACCACAAGGTGGCACTGCGAAATTTACATTACCATGGGAGAGATAGGGAGTGAGCCGTCTCAGTATTATAGGGTCTTTGATTCGGTGCTCGTCAGTCGCCACTTGTAGTTCCGTTATTAGCCACCCCGGCACAGTGGCGCTAGTTGTGGCTGAACTAGTGGCGCCGCCTGGTAGCAACACAAGGAAACGTCGATTTGCGATATGAATCTGTGCATCGACACTCTCGTAACCACCAAGCGAATGTTTAACTCGCTTTCCCTCCTGTGTATTCACATCTCGTACACAATTTGGCAATTTGCGGAATATTGTTTTACTTTTTAACGGCACTGAACGCGGTTTAGTGATTAACGTGTTGCGAATCTAACATCCGCTTGCATTTTCTCCAAGCAGACGACATGACAGGGTGAGGAGTGGAAGGGTTGCGTGGTGACGGTGGGGGATCGAGTGTTAGCTTCCTGATGCACCAGCTCATCTTGCTGACGTCATAGCGGTACTGGTAGAGAGGGGAGAGAGACAGAGAGGGGGGAGAGAGAAAGAGAGAGGGGAGATAAAGAGATAGGGATAGTAGGAGAGAAAGAGAGGGAGAGAGAAAGAGAGGGGAGAGGTTAAGAGAAAGGGAGAGAGAGGGTATGAGTGGGAGAGAGGGCGGAGAGGGAGAGAGGGAGGGGAGGGAAAGAGGGAGAGGGTAGGAGAAAAAGAGAGGGCGAGAGGGTAAGAGAGGAAGAGAGAGGGTAAGAGTGGAGAGAATATTCGATAGCTTTCATCAGTCATTTGATGCGATTCTTTAACGCATGCGATTGCTGAGGTAATTACCATTTCTATAGTTAGGTGTCGATAATTCTAAATTCAAATGTTGAGAAATGTTCATTTAGAATTACATTTAACCTAGATTTACTGCTTTAGTTGCTGTTTGTCTGAATATTTTAAACCAATAATCATCACATTTTGATAATACGTTTTCCCCCTATTTCATCTAGTTATTGTTCCTTTGCACTATCTGTGCATTATCTGTGCACTATATGTGCACTGTATATGCACTACCTTTCACTATATGTGCACTATCTTGCAATATATATGCACTATCTTGCACTGTTTGTGCACTATCTGTGCATTATCGGTGTACTATCTGTGCACGATTGGTGCACTATTTGTGCACTATATGTGCACTATGTACACTATATATATGCATTATGTGCACTATAGGTGCACTATATGTGCACTGTATATGCACTATGTGTGCACTATGTACACTATATATGCACTGTATATGCACTACCTTGGACTATTTGTGCACTATCTTGCAATATATATGCACTATCTTGCACTGTTTGTGCACTATCTGTGCATTATCGGTGTACTATCTTTGCAGTATCTGTGCACGATCGGTGCACTATTTGTGCACTGTATGTGCACTATGTACACTATATACACATTATATGCACTATATGTGCATTATATGTGCACTATGTGCACTATATATGCACTATTGCACTGTCTATGCAGGGTCTGTACTATATGTGCACTGTGTGTGCTATATGTGTGCTATATGTGCACTATATGACTGTGTTCTATATGTGCACTATGTACACTATATATCCACTATGTGCACTGTCTATGCACTGTCTGTGTACTATATGTGCACTGTCTGTGCAGTATCTGTGCACTGTCTGTGCACTGTCTGTGCACTAACTGTGCACTTTCTGTATTGCACACAATGGTCCCCGTGCAGCAGGTCGTGGGTTCTAACACCACCGAGTCAAACAAATGACGTAGACAATTGATATGTGTTGCTACCTAGCCTGGCGGTCGATTTTAAATCAACATAATTCTTGTTAATCGTTATCATCCACCTGACTTTAGATTGACGTCTCTTTGATCATAAATGCAACTTGAAGTGAAGACACGTTAATTTAATTTTGGCGTGCGTGTCAAAATTGTGGACACCTTAGATTTGGTCAGTTGGATGTTCTATTTAATCGATTCAGCATTCCCGTGTATGCCACGACAAGTGCTTAAAGGTGCCTAGTCCCATGGTTTCAAGTTTTTCTCATTTTGTGAGATAAATATATTCGGTTGATTGTTATAATCTATCTTCGGTTTGAAGTCACTTTTATTTTAAATGGCTAACTTTTTTTTTAGATATTTGAAGTGTAAACATGTCAAATTAATTTTGGCAAGGATGCCAACATTCTGACACCATAGGCTTCGGCCGTAACAGGTTCTATCAAAGTAACGCAGTATTCCCTTCTATGTGGCAATAAAGGCTTAATAAGTGCATTAGTATCTAAGTCGGATATATAGGATCAGCGTTTTAGTTTAGAAAATGTCACGATTTCATCGGAATATGCAGCCTTAAAGTTGTATAGTCCGATGGCTTTGAGTTTCTGTAATTTTCAGAGAGAAATGTATTAGGAGGATCATTTTTATCTATGTTACCTCAGTTTGAAGTAAGTCCCCCAGTATCTGAATTGGAAGTGCAGAATCAAATCTTCATAAGAGTCTCAAAAGGTTTATCCTTTTTTAGGATTATGCAATTAGTGTGGGTTATTGTGATAGGAAAATAACCCCGGAACCTGACATAAATCATAAGGACTTATTTTGTATGACACACAAATGCAAAAGTACTTTTTGAAAAAACCCTATGTTGAGATTGCACAGATAGAATGTTGTTAGTAACTGCTCTTCTTGTTATTTTCCCCACAGGGTCACCAGAACAAAGCTTTCTCCGACAACGGCTGCGAAAATGGCGACAATTCTGTGCACATCGAGGTGTTCAACAGCAGCTCAGACCCGCTCCACGACGTGCTAGATCCGTACGCAGGTCTGCAACAGCTGCACTTGCGATCAGCTCCACTTGCGATCACTGTTCACGGGGGCAGCGTAAGCCGAATTGGGCAACCTGAATTAAGGACGAGACAGCAGGAGTCCATTGTTAATGATGACTACTACCACTATGAGGGCAGCGTAAGCCGAACTGGCCAACCTGAATTAAGGACGAGACGGCAGGAGTCCATTGTCAATGACAACTACTACCACTATGAGGAGACTGTAAGCCATGCTGTCCAACCTGAAGTAAGGACGAGATGTCAGGAGTCCATTGTCAATGATGACTACTACCACTATGAGGGCAGTGTAAGCCGTGCTGGCCAACCTGAAGTAAGGACGAGACGTCAGGACCTCATTGTCGATGATTATTACTACACAGGCAGCGTAAGGTCTGCTGGACAACCTGAAGTAAGGACAAGACGGCAGGAGTCCATTGTTGATGATGACTACTACTACTATGAGGGCGGTGTTAGTCGCCCTGGCCAACCTGAAGTAAGGACAAGACGGCAGGAGTTCATTGTTGATGATGACTACTACTACTATGAGGGCGGTGTTAGTCGCCCTGGCCAACCTGAAGTAAGGACGGGACGGCAGGAGTCCATTGTTGACGAGGACCAATCCCACGCGGGGAAGACCTACTTTGCGTTGGGTGGTAGCAGGACTCAGTCTGTATACTTCGACCCAGAGTACAACTTCGAGGTGGTCTCTCTCCGCTCCGAGGGCGGCGACAGCCACAACAACAGCAACAAGGACGACAACAACGGAAACAGCGACGACTCGGAACCGGAAGTGATTTCCCTGTCCGAGTTGGAACTGGAACCGGAAGCGGCGGTAGTAGGCGCGACGATGCGCGCGCGCCGGGGGCGAGGCAATGGGGGCCGGGGGGGCGCAGGGGACGAAGGCCGGCTGTTGGAGGCGGGCAGTTCCCGGGAGGAGGACGATGGACAGCGGCATCCACACGCGCACACAAACGTGCCCGCCACGCGCACCGAGAGCCAGGATAGGGCCGAGGAGGAGGCGGCGGCGGCGACGGGCAGCGACGCGGCCGGAAGGACCGGCGCGGTGACACTGAGGGCAGCCGGGGTCCTGGTGATAGAACCCGAGGCGGACGCCGAAGCACCATTTACCGACCCGCTCAACGCCAGTGGTCCGCAAACTACCAAACTGCGAGCTACCGCTACCACTACCACGAGCAAGCCTCCAGATGGCGCCACCAACTTGCTAGCAGCCCCGGCTGGCTCCACCACCACCACCACCACCACCACTACCTCTGGCACCGCAGCGGGCGCAGCGTCGCTGGCGCCAAGTGCATCTGCACACTCCCGCGCCGGTTCGCAGGTGTCCCGCAAATCGGCCGCTACCAGCGCCACTTCGGCGACTAGCGGCAGCGCGGCCAACCAGCGCGCGCGGGCGACCCACAGCGGCGGAGGTGGCGGGCCGCGCGGCCTGAACGCGACCGCGCCGGGCTTACCGGGCCAGCCGCCGCCGCTGCAGAAGGTGGTGTACTACCAGAACCGCTTCGTCACAATCCCGATAGACCCCGCGGCGGCAGCAGCAGCAGCAGCGGCGGCAGCGGACAGTAGGCGGGGCGGCGCGCATGGAGGCGGAGGTAGCGGCCATGTGGCGGGGGCACCCGGGGCTCTGAGCCGCCCTGCTCCCGCTCCCTCCGACATGGACCCTAACATTGCCGCAATGGCGGGCTTGGCCCCGCAGCCGGGCTCGGCCGCGGCCGCGGCCGGGGGAGGCAGCGGCGGCGGCAGCGGCCAGCAGCAGCCAGCCCAGCCCGCCAAGCCTTTACCCCCTCCACCGCCACGGGCGGAGAAGAAGAAGCGCAAAACGCCCAAGTTCATCAGGAAGATTGGCGCTTGTCTGCAGGATAATCGGATGCGGACGGGAAACGACGAGACGAAGGCGAAGATCCGCGAGATGAATGAGAACCAGAACGTGACCAACATGTGTCTAAAGAAGGTGCTCAACATCATCTTCGTGACTGCCGGAGTGACGCTGTTCCTAGCGGTGGTTGTCGTCATCATCTACACATCCATAGGTGAGTTGTCTTCACTCCCCAACTTCCTGTTTCTCAGTCGGCCCCCCCCACCCCCCACGGTCTTCTAAACATGACGGGGAGTAAACATGGCGGCAGGGGGCGGCACATGGGGGTTGTGGGGGTTAGAGGGAAGGGAGGGGAGGGGTGTGAGTTCCGGTGTCATCAACACCACTTCATTCTACACCCATTTATCGCCCATTTGTTTCACAGTTCACGACTCACACCACTTCATGTCGTACCCAATTATCGCCCATTTGTTTCACAGTTCACACCATGTCTAGGTATGTGTGGTGTGAATACATCCCGTTTGCAGTGGACATCACATCCGTGTGGCATTCATGAAACAGCCGTCTATAGCAATAGTTGTATTTGTGTACCTCAACATATAGCCACGCAGTCGCGAAGTAATAGATATGTGTTACATACAGTAATGGGTATGCTACATACCTAGCATACCACCTATAAGTTCATGTATGTGTGCCTATATATGAATATATATATATATATATATATATATATACATACAAGGGGATGCCAGGTAGGCTGCATATATATATATATATATATATATATATATGCACATCTATTTAAGATGCCAGCTACTAGTTGGAGTAAGTGTGTATGCATGTGTGTATGCATCTATGTG
Source organism: Branchipolynoe longqiensis (assembly GCA_030323885.1). NCBI lineage: Eukaryota > Metazoa > Annelida > Polychaeta > Phyllodocida > Polynoidae > Branchipolynoe > Branchipolynoe longqiensis. Next base: position 77,445,289 of record CM059198.1, read on the forward strand.
TATATGTACTAGGTGATGTCTGGTAATATACACATATATATATTACCAGCTACTAGATGGAGTATGTGTGTATGCATATATGTGTGTATAGATCTATGTGTATTTGTACTAGGTGATGTCTGGTAATCTGCACAGATATATATTCCCAGCTACTAGTTGGAGTATGTGTGTATACATATATGTGTACATACACTAGATGATATTTGGTAGGCTACATATATATATATATTACATACCAAATATTAGTTAGGGTATATGTTCATATTTGTATATGTACATATACTAGGTAATAACTAGTAGGCTACACACACAGACACACAGATTTCTATAATAACATATTAACTGCTACTGCTAGTCCATCTGTGTATATTTTATACATGTGCATATATATATCATGTAATTTCTGGTAGGATACATGTGCATATATAGCATGCCGCCTATTTACTCATGTATATATGTACATTTATATATTTACATATACTAGGCAATATCAGATATGTATACGGGTCATTCTCTGAAACTGTGTACCACATAAACATGGATGTCAAAAGTGAAAACATTCCAAATAATAGCAGAAAACATCCAAATAATAACAGAAAACGTCCAAGTAATAACAGAAAACATCCAAGTAATAACAGAAAACATCCAAATAATAACATAAAACATCCAAGTAATAACAGAAAACATCCAAATAATAACAGAAAACATCCAAGTAATAACAGAAAACATCCAAATAATAACAGAAAACATCCAAATAATAACAGAAAACATCCAAATAATAACAGAAAACATCTAAATAATAGCAGAAACCATCCAAATAATAACAGAAAACATCCAGATAATAACAGAAAACATCCAAATAATAACAGAAAACATCCAAGTAATAACAGAAAACATCCAAATAATGACAGAAAACATCCAAATAATAACAGAAAACATCCAAGTAATAACAGAAAACATCCAAATAATAACAGAAAACATCCAAGTAATAACAGAAAACATCCAAATAATAACAGAAAACATCCAAATAATAACAGAAAACATCCAAGTAATAACAGAAAACATCCAAATAATAACAGAAAACATCCAAATAATAACAGAAAACATCCAAGTAATAACAGAAAACATCCAAGTAATAGCAGAAAACATCCAAGTAATAACAGAAAACATCCAAATAATAACAGAAAACATCCAAGTAATAACAGAAAACATCCAAATAATAACAGAAAACATCCAAGTAATAACAGAAAACATCCAAATAATAACAGAAAACATCCAAGTAATAACAGAAAACATCCAAGTAATAGCAGGATCCATGTTGATATGGGAGTTCATATGTTATACATATGTTAGAATTGAACAAATGTATTTCACTTTTTGATTTTGATCATATGTTTGGTACCTGGCATACATGCACCAGCTGATGTCGTTTCCACCAGATATAGGTAATCTATATTCCGGAATTCTATATCTGTACACCAACACACTCCATCCGAATTTCCAGTGCGTAGTAGCCGTATGAACCACAACACCAACAACACACACACACAGACAAACATAGCCGAGCATGTGTTGGGAACTAAACCTGAGACTTGCGCAAATGTACACCAATAGGTTTGTGCTATTTCAATAAACAACACTTGAAGCTAGACGCATGCACAGTGTATTAGTGGTGATTTAGCATGCTTGGATGGTTGGTTGTTGGAGTTTTACGTCCTGGCAACATCTAAGGTCATATCAGGACGGGTACCGACAAGTGACATGGCGACTTTATAGCACTGGCCCACTGGGAAATCAGCCCTCCAGCACCATGGCCCGATATCCCACTCAATCACATTATCCTGACACTGAGCTAACCAGTCATTGCCCTATCCTATTAATGCAGAGTGCCAAGCTAGGAAGCGATACATATCAATCCGCAATGTGTTGGGAACTAAAGCTGAGACATTGCACAAATGTATATCAATAGGCGTGTGCTGTTTCAATAAACAACATGCCAAGCTAGACGCATACGAAGCGTATTAGCGGTGATAGAGCATGCATCCCAGGCATTATCTAACATGCGATTCTGGTGGCTTGTCCATGAATGGGACATTGTGTTATTGGCATGCGACCATCTCGTCCATATATAAGGCATTTTGAGTGGCTTGGTCTCGAGTAACAAGCCGCGATGAGGTGTATCTCTGGTACAGTGGGTATAGACCGCACAACACATGGGTGGTATACCAGATGTGCATAGTCTATAATATACCTGGCCCGCAGCAAATTCAAATCGAAAGCCCATTGGCCAATAACGAATTAGTCGTATTAAATAAATAATTACTAAAACAATAATTAATTAATATAATCCTCAGCCCTTTCATATTCGTAAAGTAAAGGATACTGCACATATAATGTACATAGTATTTCATTTAATCGAGATATATATAATATCTGTTATATCTGGTATATATCCATGTAATATCTGATATATCTGATTATATATAATCAAACAAACAACAAATCTAAACCAGGTGAACTTAGGGAATAGTGGCGGTGGGAGGAGGGACTTAAGTGAGGGGGGAGGTAGGTGAGGGGGAGGTAGGAGAGGAGGGAGGTAGGTGAGGGGGGAGGTAGGTGAGGGGGGAGGTAGGTGAGGGGGAGGTAGGAGAGGAGGGAGGTAGGTGAAGGGTGAGGTAGGTGATGAGGGAGGTAGGTGATGGGGGAGGTAGGTGAGGAGGGAGGTAGGTGAGGAGGGAGGTAGGTGAGGATGGAGGTAGATGATGAGGGAGGTACATGAGGAGGGAGGTAGGTGAGGAGGTAGGTAAGTGAGGGGGTAAGTAGGTGAGGAGGGAGGTAGATGAGGAGGGAGGTAGATGAGGAGGGAGGTAGGTGAGGATGGAAGTATATGAGAAGGGAGGTAGATGAGGAGGTAGGTAAGTGAGGAGGGAGTTAGGTGAGGAGGGAGGTAGGTGAGTACGGAGGTAGATGAGGAGGGAGGTACATGAGGAGGGAGGTAGGTGAGGAGGTAGGTAAGTGAGGGGGGGAGGTAGATGAGGAGGGAGGTAGGTGAGGAGGGAGGTAGGTGAGGATGGAGGTAGATGAGGAGGGAGGTACATGAGGAGGGAGGCAGGTGAGGAGGTAGGTAAGTGAGGGGGGAGGTAGGTGAGGAGGGAGGTAAGTGAGGAGGGAGGTAGGTGAGGAGGGAGGTAGGTGAGGAGGGAGGTAGGTGAGGATGGAGGTAGATGAGGAGGGAGGTACATGAGGAGGGAGGTAGGTGAGGAGGTAGGTAAGTGAGGATGGAGGTAGGTGAGGAGGGAGGTAGATGAGGAGGGAGGTAGATGAGGAGGGAGGTAGGTGAGGATGGAAGTATATGAGCAGGGAGGTAGGTGAGGAGGGAGTTAGGTGAGGAGGGAGGTAGGTGAGGATGGAGGTAGATGAGGAGGGAGGTAGATGAGGAGGGAGGTAGGTGAGGAGGTGGGTAAGTGAGGGGGGAGGTAGGTGAGGAGGGAGGTAAGTGAGGAGGGAGGTAGGTGAGGAGGGAGGTAGGTGAGGATGGAGGTAGATGAGGAGGGAGGTAGATGAGGAGGGAGGTAGGTGAGGAGGGAGGTAGGTGAGGAGGGAGGTAGGTGAAGGGGGAGGTAGATGAGGAGGGAGGTAGGTGAGGAGGAGGTAGGTAAGGAGGGAGGTAGGTGAAGGGGGGTAGGTGTGGGGGAGGTCGGTGAAGGGGGGGGGGTTGCAGAGCTGATGTCTTGTCGAATGTGGAATCTGCCAATTTGATTGTCAAATTTGACTCTTGAGTTAATTTAAATCCTTGATAAGCCAGCTAGGAGTGAACCAGGATTAATCCACTCAGGATGTCACGTGTGTTAGTTACCATAGCAACGACACAACGCTGTCTGTATTGAGGCAGCAGCATGTCTACTTTAAAAAGAAACTACTTGTGGTTTTAATAAAGGTTGGGGATTTAAGGTAAATACATCAAATTGGTTCAGAGATCCTGGGAAAGCAAATGCATCTTTTTTAAATTAAAAAGAAAATGGTTGTTACATTAGTTGATTAAGTAAGGGGAATTTCAATAATGCATATTTGGTCTTCCTCATTCCACTGCTCATTGTGTTATCCTAGTCCTACTGAATGCGAAGCTGGGCAGCGACACGTCTACATCTCTGAAGTCATTGCTTTGACTCGGTCAGAGTTAAAATCCAACGACCTACCAACGTGGCCGGTGAGAGCTCAACTCATTCAGCAATCAAGTTTTTGATTCCACTAAAACCTCGCTTTGGGACTTTGTTAAGGCTTATTGGTAGGAATATAACTATGCAAAAAGTAGGCCTATGCCAACCTTTCGTGGAATATGTAGCCATACTGTTCAACTGATTGAGTAACATTCTCTAATTGTATAACTAGTGACCCATGAGTGCAACCATATCTGTGTTCTATTTCATAGAGAAACCTCATCGAATCTGAAAGCATTCGCTAAGTGATGCGACACTAACAGCCGAGAAGGGTCATAAGAGCTGTTCTGGTGGCATGGGTGGGTGGGTTGTTGGGGTTTGACGTGCTGGCAACATCTAAGGTCATATCAGGATGGATACTGACTTGTGACAGTGTGCACTCATGATGACTTTATAGTCCTGCCTTACTCGGAGACCAGGCTGATAGCACCATGACCTGATATCCCACTCAGTCACATTATTCTGACACTGAGCCAACCAGTCCTTGCACTATCCTAATAATGGCGAGCGCCTGGCTAGGAAGCGACAATTATCAATTGTTAAAGTCATTGGTCTGACTCGACCAGGATTCGAAGCCGTGAGTTCGAATTTGGTGGCATTGGCGCAGAAGACGAGGAAACAGATTTGTAGGGAGAACACAACTTTATTCCCATGGCAGACGCGATCGTCAGCTCGCAGGCCAGTCTTTACAATGTCAAAATGCTTCAGCCGAAACAGGAAGTGCGGATCGGTAAGAGCGCAGGTTTCCGGTGCGGAAGGTCAGGAGTTAGAGTTACAGCTGACTCAAACCAATGACTTACAAAATTGATTCTTATCGCTACCTAGCCTGGCACTCAGCATTACTAGGATAGGACAAGGACTGGTTTGCTCGGTATTGCCCTAATTAGGCTGAGTGGGAAATTGGGTCATGGTGTCGACGGCCTGGTCTCCCAGTGGGGCAGCACTATATAGTTGCCATGGGGGGGTGCTGTTCACAAGTCGGTATTGGTCCTTATATGACCTCAGATGTTGTCAGGATGTAAAACCCCTACAGGGAGGGGGAGGGGGATGAGGGGAGGGGGAGGGAGGGTCTATCTGGTTTGTGTACAGATCAGGCTGTGGCCGTGCTGGTACACACAGGGTAGGTATCACGACTGGTCACCGCGTTATGCTTGTACAGTCACCACCGCACCGCCCAGGGAATGTCACACTGCACGAAGCACTCGGCAGCGAAGCAGTGTTTATAGCGTGGCGTGCAGTATAAGTGACGATATGAAAAATGTGTAGGGTAGAAGGGAAAAAAAACCACACCTAACAACACTGTGAGGGATTGTGTACGGGAAGAAGTGTGGGTGTGGGTGTGGGTGTGGGTGTGGGTGTGGGTGTGGGTGTTGGTGTGGGTGTGGGTGTGGGTGTGGGTGTGGGTGTGGGTGTGGGTGTGGGTGTGGGTGTGGGTGTTTGGTGTGGGTGTGGGTGTGGGTGTGGGTGTGGGTGTGGGTGTGGATGTTGGTGTGGGTGTGGGTGTGGGTGAGGGTGTGGGTGTGGGTGTGGGTGTGGGTGCTGGTGATTGTGGATGGTGCTGGGTGTTGTTGTTGTAGATGCTGTGCCACTGTGAGATAAGCCTAGAGAACTCGGATTCTAGCACCACCACCACCACCACTAGCACCACCACCACCACCACCACGGACACCACCACCACCTAGGTACCACCACCACCACCACTGCGATACATACCACAACCATACTAGTGCTGCCACCTCCGCCTTCAATAGTAACAGTACTAACACACACTGACTGACTGCTAAGTGCTTGCACCACCTCCCACACCCACCCACCCACCCATCCATACACCCCCCTCCACACCACCCATCCTTAACCACACCAACTGCCCGATAATACTAAGACGGCTCACTCCCTATCTCTCCCATGGTAATGTAAATTTCGCAGTGCCACCTTGTGGTGGGTTTGATCAGCCCAGCTGCTGGTTGGTGTTTCACATGTAAACACATACAATTATATTATACATGAGATAGGTAAGTATGAATACACATCAATATGAAATTGCTATAAACAAATACCCATCATCATCAGCATCATCATCAGCAACACCATCATCACACATCTTTCACATTCATATATACATTTATACATATAATATAACAGTCAGCGCACCAAGTGGTGGGTTGATCATTTTGATTACACAGTACTGGCTGAGTGAGCCGTCTTACTATTATAGGGTCTTTGACCATACACATATATATATATATATATATATATATATCAATATATATATATATACAGACATACACTAATCCCAACACATACACACTTAGCACTCAACATATCAAACGAAAATAAAATGTCATCCCCCAACAAAGAAAAGAAATTAAAGAAATTAAAAGCAACAAAATGGATTATTCCACAATGTGAATGTCATATCTGAATCGATCTCATTGAGAGCTTTAATTTGATATGTCTGTCGGTGTAGGTTAACTTTGCGCCTGGGTACAGTTATGTTCGGGGAACGGATGCTGTGTGCGGGTGGTACAGGCGCGCCCAGCCTGTGTCGTCCCGACTGCACATCTACAGCCCCTCGTCAATACTTAATGCACCACCTCACCGTGCCAAATGCACCAGTGTGTGTAAGCCTGCGCCACCTGGCGGATGTGCACTGCGCATGCCTGCAACCCCCAACCCCGCCCCACCCCCATCCCACTCCACCCCACCCCACCCCCTAGCGGACGCAGTGGCCGGATCGGTAGATAACAGGTTTCCCGTGTGGAAGGTTGAGAGTTTGAATCCTAGCTGGGGCAATCTAATGACTTACTAAATTAATACTTGTCGCTACCTAGCCTGGCGCTCGGAATTACTAGGTTAGGGCAAGGCCTAGTTGGCTCAGTGACCGGATAATGTGACTGAGTGGGAAATCCGGTCATGGTGCTGGAGACCTGGTCTCCTAGTGGATTATACTGGTTGAGATGCGATGGAATCCAATTATGATAGGTGTTTAAAATATAATCTTTGCGTTTCAATTGCTTACTATGGATCTGGGTCAATTATATATCATTCATGTACCTTAGTTATCCACTCTGCCACTTCGGCGCCACTGGCGTGTGGACGGTACACTGCTTACATTATTACTACGGAATCCCCTGGGTTCGATTCGTTCATGTATTAGATCGTCCAGTGCAGCCACGATTCTCTACTCATAAAGCAGTTTAAAGCTGGTAATCAGACGCTTCTGAACATGAAAGCTGGCACCTGTCAGTTAGTGGAACTCACCCCAGCTGGCACAAGGCAATACTTCTCTAACTCACCCAACCAGCTACACACACAATACTTCTGTAACTTAGTGGGTACTGGCAGTCATTTTGTTAGATCTTTAAACTGTTAATTAAGGTTAATCACACGGCGCTAGTCAAATGTGGAACAACATCATCATCATCATCATCATCATCATCATCATGCTGTTGGTCGCGATGCGACAAAGACTGCTTTCATTACTTGACTGCCCATTTCATGAAAGCTGCCTGCAAAAGTGTTGAAGTGCTGCTGGCTTTTGTAAGTTACCAGCGGCACTCTCTCGGGGAGCAAATAGAGGTTTCACACTGGCAAGAACATGTCCAGACAGGCGCAAAACTATTTGTCCCTGCAGTGGCTGGTCGGGAGATGTTGGGAGTTTCATATATCAACTGCCCTTGATGCTGCCACAGTGACATGGTTTTCTGTTCAGTGTTTGCTCCGTTAGCCTTGGGTTCTGTCAATAACCTGTACCACAAGGCATTGGTTTACAACTCTGCATAACACATAACACAGAAATGTTCAATCTTGTTTACTTTTGAAGTTATTCACATTTTAAAATTTCTTTATTTACTTGAACAACATTTACCTTTAACACGGATGGAAACATGATGTGTTTTTTTTGTTTGGCATAATTTGAATTTGTCTTAAATATATATGTGTATCATGTACCAAATTAAAGCTCATTTAATGGTCTTTCTGATAGGTTCGATTAATAGCCTGTGTAACCAATGGCGATTCAGCACCTGGCGAAACAAAACCACATGCTTTGGTACTTATTCTGATTAATATACTGCAAAAGAATGCACTAATTAGCAAAAGTGCTTGTAATAAAGTGCCTTTTAGTGTATTTTATTAATGTAGAGTAATTGCTGTATCACTATAAAGAATGAAGCTTTAGTTCATTCACAGTACTTTCTGCATATTCTTAATTTAAACATACACCCAAATAGGAGTGTTTATTTTATTATAATATTTTTTTATTGAGGCTGTATTTATACTCTCCTTATCATATAAGCCTGGGTATTCAGGATTGTTTTCAATGCTGGCCAGCTGTAGTGTTGGTGTTATCTTATCACACAGTAGCTGCTGATAAGGTATTTGATTGCCTGCATTTCAGCAGCAGATAGATAGTTGGTTGGTCTGGTTAGTAGTTTATGTTAATTTGTTGGGATTATCTTGGCATATATGTGTTTTATTTTGTCTACTCTTACTACTAGACTAGCCTACTCCTATTTACATATCATAGGCTTGTACATAGCTGTGTGGTGTGTTATCTGGCTACTTTTGGCATGGTTACCTTCCATTGGGCATCCTGTTGGGGGGCCGTGACATATCACATGCCCCTTTGCAGTGCAGCTTACTGGGGGTTTCCTAGCCTTATTTTGCCCAGATATTTTTTGTATGTTTTTAGGTCAGGAATTTGTCGTTCCTTTACTGTTTGGGCATTCCACACCTTGGCAGCCATTTCCAGCATGCTTCTCTCGTGAGCTTTTATTTGGCTTCTGGTCTGCTTTAGTAGTGGCGCATTATTTGCTCTAGTAGCCCTTTGTGGTTTTGTTAGGAGTTTATTGTCTTGACTATAGCTGTATGCTAATGTTTTCAGATGAATTATTCTCCTATTTTCTAGCAATTTTACTTTGGTTCTTTTGTGTATGTCATAGGTGGGGTGCAGCTTGTCTACTCTAAGGCAGATTTTCAGGGCTCCGTTCTGTAGTGTTTGCAGTTTTTTTAGAAGTTCTTTTTTCGCACCCATGTAGTTTACATCTCCATAGTCAAAATAAGGGAGCACCATGCCCCTGAAGATTGTTATTGACATTTCTTGTGTCATGTAGTCTCTTAGCTTTGCAAATAGCCACAGTTTGTGGTTTACCTTTTGGACAATTTTGTTTATACATAGGTTTGTTGTTGTTTTACGTCCTAGCAACATCCACGGTCATATCAGGATGGGTACCGATTTCTGACAGTGCACACTTATGGCGACGTTATAGTACTGCCCCACTGGGAGACCATGCCACCAGGACTCTGACCTGATATTCCACTCAGTCCCATTATCCTGACACTGAGCCAACCAGTCCTTGCCCTCTCCTAATAATGCCGAGTGCCTGGCTAGGAAGCAACAAGTATACATTTTTAAGTCATTGGTTTGACTCGATCAGGGTTCGAACTCACAATGCCATAGGCTTGGATGCCCGGATCTTCCAAGATACGAGATGGATGCTCAACTCATTCGGTCACCCCATCTGGTCTCTATGATAGTATCATCCTTGCCCATACTATCCTGGTGAGGAGTTACTGCGAACGTACTCATGTCACACCTCCCTACCCACAGCCTCACCCACCTAGATCTTTACTTTAATCAATAATGGCGCTTCTTTGGGGTCCATCCCGCAGTAATGTGACTCAGTGTGATACTGGGTCATGGTGCCGGCTCAGTGGCACGCTAATGTGACTGAGTGTGATATTGGGTCAAGGTATTGGTTTAGTGGCACGATAATGTGACTGAGTGTGATATTGGGTCATGCTATTGGTTTAATGGCACGATAATGTGACTGAGTGTGATATTGTATCATGGTGCCCGCCTCAGTGTCACAATAATGTGACTAAGTGTAATAGTGTGCCATGGTGCCCGGCTCAGTGTCACAATAATGTGACTGAGTGTGATACTGGGTCATGGTGCCCGGCTGTGCACCTATCCCACTAAGGGCGGTACTAATACCATGTCCGGCGCACTGTCACAGATCAATAGGTGTCCGTGCTGATATGACCTTACATGTTGCTAGGACGTAATACCTCAGAGAAGCGAACCCTGCTGTACACGTCTGCAACTGCGCAGCAGCAAGCCGACCCGAAGTTGTGTTGTGCTGCATTTGGATTATACTCACTGGGCATGCCTGTGGGGGGGGGGGGGGGGGGGAGGGGAGGAGGGGGGGGGGGGGGGGGGCGGGTCCTGCTAGGCATTGATTCTGGGCCTGGAGGAAGGATCGAGCGGTCTGAGTTGCTGGGTGGATACGGTGTTGGGCGGTAGGTGGAGGGGGGGGGGAGGGTGGAGGGGTGGAGGGGTGGGGGAGTGGTCGAGGGGTGGGGGGTCGGGGAGGGGTGGATGGGTGGGGGAGGGGTGGAGGGGTGGGTGGAGGGATGGAGGGGTGGGGGGAGGGGTGGGGTGTGTGGGTGGCGAGGTTGTCAGGCACAGCTGAGAATGATAGTTTTCAGCAGACTAGGATGCATTGGACAATCAGTATTATGTGTCAGCTCAATGTGATGTGTTGAGCGACGCATGCTATAACATTCAGGACACATGGTCCCACATATATGAATATATATATATATATACATTTATATATATTTATATTATCTATATGTATATGCATTATATATGACATATATATGTATTTTTATATTCAAATGTATGCATATAAATGCTTACTACAGTACAAATGAGGAGACAAGACAAAGTAGTGGTTGAGATAATATATTCTCTGGCATAGGGAATATGATGCCCTAGCCTATAAAGAAAAAACTCTCGGGCGCAAGTGACAGTGTAGCGTCCAGGATAGGTGCGCCGGGTGGAGCCCCCCCCGGTCACGTGGTCCGAGGGGGGGGGGGGGGGGGGCATACAACAAGTAAGCCACCCCATCCATATTAGGGTAGGAAATAAACATATAATCCCTTACGTGCATTTATACTCGCATAATGCTTATACATCACATATATTTATATAATATATTTATATTAATATATATATATGTATTTATATATTTATATATATTTACATATTTGATATATTTTGATATATTTATATATTTATATATTTATATATTTATATATTTATATATTTATATATTTATATATTTATGTATTTATATATTTATATATTTATATATTTATATATTTATATATTTATATATTTATATATATTTTCATATATTTTCATATATTTATATATATAGGCAGACAGCACCTGGAGGGAAGAGAGGGGGAGGAGAGGGGGGCTGCTTAGTAGCAGACCACTCCACTGCCCAGGTTGCTTACGCACCATTCAACATCGCTAACATGGTGAACCACCTAATCAACAAACCAAAGAGCATCATCATCATCATTGTCATCATCATCATCATCAACCCCTTAACTGCGGTGGTCATTTGGCATTATGGCTGACTTTACAGCCAGGTTTCTCCATTTTCCCCTGTTTTCCATTGCCCTCTGCGACTTGCCAAACTCCAGGCATGTCCATTCCATGATGTTGTCTTCCCACCTCTTCCTTTGTCCGCTTTGTCTTCTTCTTCCCCCTTTCATTGTGCCTTGTAAAATGGTTTTAACCAGACCCGATGAATGGGAAATGTGGGCATACCGCTGCAGTTTACATCTCTTTACGATTGTCAGGAGATCTTTGTGTGGTCAGATTGTCTGCTGGATGTTGACATTGTTGGTACCATGGTGTTTGTATGAGATGTGTACCATGGTGTTTGTATGAGATGTGTACCATGGTGTGTGTATGAGATGTGTACCATGTTGTTTGTATGACATGTGTACCATGGTGTTTGTATGAGATGTGTACCATGGTGTTTGTATGAGATGTGTACCATGGTGTTTGTATGAGATGTGTACCATGTGTTCTCTGTGGTGGAGTGGTTAGAGTGTCTGGCTTTTTTCCAAGTCAGACTCCTAATCGGAAGGTCGGTGGTTCGATTCCCCATGCCCCGATCTCTGCCAATTTGGATTCCCACCGCTGTGTATAACTTACAGTGTCATCAAAGGCCACTTGCTCTCATACCATGTCTATGTGGTGTGGGAGGTTAAAAATCCCTTGGGTCGGTAAAAGTGTAGTCTCGTACTTTCTATCGACAAACTGTGTAATGGTGAAAACAAGTCTATTCAGACTTATCCATGATAGGCAGTATAAATCTTCAAGAACAAAAAATGGTTTCTATTCTTCCTTTGAGTTCGGCTGTGAGGGTGTATGAATCACAAGCATACAGGCATCACACACATGCACACACCACCTTGCAGGCGAAATACTGAGGCAGCGGATCAACCGCATTAAGACTAATCTACTAAACCACGGCGAACACTTATTATCATTGACTCAGCTTCTATCCCCCCCCCCCCCCATCCCGCCCCTTCCGACCGGACGCCGTGGCCCAGTTGGTAGAGCGCAGGCTCCCAGTGCTGAATGTCGGGAGTTCGATTCCCGGTCGAATCAAACCAATGACTTACACACATGATACTTATCGATTCCTAGCCAAGCACTTGGCATGATTAGGATAGGGCGATGACTAGTTAGCTCAGTGTCAGGGTAATGCGACTGAGTGGGACATCGGGTCCTGATATGACCTTAAATGTTGCCAGAAGGTAAAACACCAGCAAACAAACAAACTGCCCCTCCCATGTCCCCCCCTCCTCTCCCCCTCCCTCTGCTTCCCCCTCCCCGCCTCCCTCCGCCATCCCCCCCCCCCCTTCCGCTCCCACTCTCCACCCCTTCTTTTCCCATCCTCTGCTCCCCCCTCCCCTTCCCCTCTCGTCCGCCTTCTGCCTCCCCTCACCTTCCCCTACCTTTCCCTTTACCCTTCCCCTCACCCTCCCCTCATTCCACCCCCTCCGACTCCCCCTTCCCCTCTACCCCCTCAACTCCCCTCCCCCCTCTCATCCCCTCCCACCCTGTACCAGACCCATTTCCGGACGCAATGCGCGCGCACACTCTTTGAGACGGGGTGCTGGTGGGAGAGCCTGCTTCAGACCACCACCTCCTGTACCGTCAGCAGCACTACCGGCCCTGGCACCCTGGAACCGCCATCAGACGGGAGCTGCTCCACAGCCTCCTCCAGCACCCTCACCCCCTCATCCCCTTACCCCTCACCCCCACACACTCCTCCCACCACACCCACACCCACCCACAGCTGCACGGTACCAGTTGTACACCACGGCAAAGCAGGGTACAGTCCTCACCCCCTCACCCCCTCACCCCCTCACCCACCCATCCAAACCCACACCCACCCTCACGCCCACCCTTCGCCCGCCCCTCACCCCCACACCCATCCTCACCCGCACACTCTCCCCAACAACTCCCCCACATCCACACCCACACCCACCCAAATCTACACAGTACCAGCTTCACAACACGACAATGCACAGAACAGCCCCCACACACCTCACCCCCAACAGACCCCCACCCCCTCCGCCCTCACCCACGCACCCACACTAGCACCCACACACACAGCTACCCGGTACCAGCTGCACAACCTGGCACGACGCAGTACCCCCCCCCCCCCCCCCCACCACCTCAGCCCCCACCCCCACACCCCCACCCCACCTCACACCCACACACACCCACACCCACCCCACCTCACCCTGCACACCCCTCCCAGCCTGCATAGCCTCTTTCTATACGGCGCCACCGAGACGGAGTCGGGTTGGCGGGGATTGGGGATCGGGTGGTAGGGGTGGTGGGTGGTGGGTTGGGGTAGGAGGGTTCTGTCTCCTCTCTCTCTACACATTTGCATCAGCCTGGAAAGCAACGATCAGCGCTAGCTGGTTACGGATCCCGTCACAGGGATGGAAGAGGGGTGGAGGGGTAAGAGCTGAGGCAGATAGAGAGCTTGGGTGAAAGAACCAAAGAGAGGCTGCCGTAAAAAGAAGGAGGGGTGAGGGCTGAGGGCTGAAGCAAATGTTTAAGGGGAAAGAGGGAGAGAGAGGGACTGGGATGGGGTAAGGCTTGATATAGACATACATTTAGGATGACATAGAGAGGGGAGGAGTGGGGGCTAAGGCCGAGAGAGTTTTGAGGGAAGAGGGAAAGAGAGGCAGAGGGAGAAAGAGCAGGAGGGGTGAGGACTGAATCAGATGTTTAAGGGGACAAAGAGGGAGAGAGAGGGAATGGGATGGCATAAGGCTTGATATAGATACACATTTAGGAGGAAAGAGATAAATTGAGAGGGGGAGGGGAGGGGTTGAGGCTGATAGAGAATTCGACTTATAGACAGAGAGGGAAAGAGGGAGATAGAGGCGAGTAGTAAGAGAGTTAGAGAGAAAGATTGTAATAGAGAGAGGGGAGGGTTAAGAGCTGAGACATATATTTAGGATAAAATAGATATGCAGAGAAAGAGAGGGACAGCGATAGGGACAAAGTAAGCTATCCACATCTATGTACATATTGAGAATGGCTAACGAGAGAGCCGGCTACAGTTCGAGAGGACTAGACAATCTACAAAGATGTAGACAGGTAGAAGCGATAAACAATGGTATATATTTAGATAGAGTGCTGGAACGAGTGATTGGCGACACAAAATGGAGATAGAGAGTGAAATGCGGCTCGACACGGCAGAGAGTGACAGGTAGAGAGAAAGGAAGAACCGTTAAGAGTTAGAGAGCATTATCTGTGAGAAGGCGACATTTGGGTAGATTATGAGTGACAGGTGGCTAGAGTGCCAAGTAATTGCAGCCAGAGATAGCAAGATAGTTAGAGAGAGCGAGATAGTTAGAGAAAGCGAGATAGTTAGAGAAAGCGAGATAGTTAGAGAGAGTGAGATAGTTAGAGAGAGTGAGATAGTTAGAAAAAGCGAGATCGTTAGAGAGAGTGAGATTGTTAGAGAGAGTGAGATAGTTAGAGAAAGCGAGATTGTTAGAGAGTGTGAGATAGTTAGAAAAAGCGAGATCGTTAGAGAGAGTGAGATAGTTAGAGAGAGTGAGATAGTTAAGAGAGCGCGAGATAGTAAGAGAGAGTGAGATAGTTAGAGAAATGTAGCTACAGAGAGCGAATTTCAGAGAGCGAGATAGTTAGAGAGTGAGAGTTAGAGAGCGAGAGTTAGCACGATAATGAGAGAGAGTTAGAGAGAGCAACATAGTTAGAGAGAGTGAGAGAGAGCGAACAATATTTAGAGAGTGAGAGAGCTAGAGAGTGTGAGAGGGCGAGAAAGTTAGAGACAGTTGGAAAGGGTCAATATAGGTCAATAGAGAGTGAAATAGCGTGACGGAGTGAACTTGAGGCATTAAGGCAGAGAGTAGGAGGCAAATAGAGAGATCCCTAAATAGTTAATTGTAGCTAACGAGAGCACAAATCTAGAGAGTGGGCTGCGGATAGGGAGAGAAGGTTTGCATAGAGAACCACATCTCAGACAGGCAGACAGTCGACGGGTGGCAAATAAGTAAAGAGCAAGAACATACAGAACTAGTTGTACTATCCAACATTTCAGCAGTACAGTGAGTGAGGATAACAACCGCTGAGGCATGGGCGAGCAGGTGGCGCCACATGCGGAGGTCATGAGGTACCAATAGATGAACTAATGACTAGGTGACCACCCCATGACTTAGTGGCTGGGGAATAGATTTTAAGACTGAACCATTCATGTGTGGCTATAGACTAGTTTGTGATAACACGGACTCAACATGTTCAGTGCACTAATATGAAGATTGGTATTATATGTCATATACAGTTCATTATGTGAAAATAAATAACCAATACATATGTAGTGGTCTGCACTGACCTCTCAGGCAAGTAACCACATAGACAGGTAGGCATGGGGAGTGTGTTGATATCAGGGAGCCTAGGTGGTGTAATGGTTAGCACACTGGCCCGGAATGCAAAGAGATGTGGGTTCGAGTCCTTCTCTAGGCGCAGTATTTCCCATTTTCATCACCCCCATGACACTGGTTGCCGTTGTCAGGATCCTGTACAAGCTTTGCGCTGTATGGTTGTTGAACCTACCCTGTGTATGTATGTGTTAGTGCATTGCCTGTATGTATGTAATTGTAAGCATTAAAAGACTTACAATTCCAGGGGGACGAGTGTAGTGGTCTGCACTGACCTCTCAGGCAAGTAACCACATAGACAGGTAGGCATGGGGAGTGTGTTGATATCAGGGAGCCTAGGTGGTGTAATGGTTTGCACACTGGCCCGGAATGCAAAGAGATGTGGGTTCGAGTCCTGCTCTAGGCGCAGTATTTCCCATTTTCATCACCCCCATGACACATATAACAAGAGTACAAATATATAATTGTTATAATAGGAAACTATTATATATTATTTAAGCTATTATCTAGCTATAGATGGCGAGAACATAACTATATACAACATTATTACGTTTCAAACCTTGTTGTCGATAAGTACTTGATGGGTTCTTTTTGCAATATCTAACTGATATTATTCTAATTTATTATGTGCACTCATTTTGCAACATTTAACAGACATCAGGTTTTCAGTGGAAAATTCCGATCAGTTTACAACATCTAACCAAAACCAATTTCCAACCATTTTGCGACATCTAACCAAAGCCAGTTATTCTATATACAATTTCCGACCATTTTGCAACATCTAACCAAAGCCAGTTATTCTATGTACAATTTCCGACCATTTTGCAACATCTAACCAAAGCCAGTTATTCTATGTACAATTTCCGACCATTTTGCAACATCTAACCAAAGCCAGTTATTCTATGTACAATTTCCGACCATTTTGCAACATCTAACCAAAGCCAGTTATTCTATGTACAATTTCCGACCATTTTGCAACATCTAACCAAAGCCAGTTATTCTATGTACAATTTCCGACCATTTTGCAACATCTAACCAAAGCCAGTTATTCTGTGTACAATTTCCGACCATTTTGCGACAAGCTAACAAACGTCAGACTTCCGGTGTAAAATTTGCAACTGCTTTGCAACATTTAGCCGATGTCAGCCGATCTCCGATGCATGCGCTAACCCATACATCCCGATGTTGGGACGACGCCCCCATGTGGACTGGGCCCGTAGTTGTACTGGAAAGAAGTTTGCCTGCCCACAGGACGTGTGTGTCCACCAAGGCCTGAACCAACCATGCCTCTTCTCTCACGAGTGTAATAAGATCGAGAACCCCACTGAGAGTCCTGATAAATATGCCTTTAGATGTTGCCAGAACGTAAAACCCCAACAACCAGCCAACCAGTTAGTGAGATCTGTTCTAAGGTTCAGCCAACACAGGATTTGCTTCCCCGGCGACATAATTAAATGGATATTATTTTAATTGCTCTCTGAAAAAAACAGATTGTTATGATTATTATTATTTATATTCCTCCGTCAAGGCCCTGTTACACCTCACCGGATTGGGGGAAACGGACAGAAACCGAACAAAGTCCGTTTTGTGTCCGTACAAGATTTGAACATGCACAAAACTAGGAACGGATGAAGCCGGACTGACGTCTACAGTTCTTTTCCAGTTTGAGTCCATTTAGTCCACTTACCAACCATTGGCTATCCGTTCATGTCTGTTTCATGTCTGTTTCATGTACCTTCGTCCAGCGGCCTTTGACCTGATAACGCAACATTTTGACACATTTTAATAATTTTGATATTTATGACGCCCAGACTAGACAATTCTGTCTGTTGCTCAATCCAGCGAGGTGTGACATCCACTTTAAGGATAACAACAACAATGAGTATGGTTGGGGAGATATTGTAAATAACTCTAATGTCACATATCTGGAACACCAGTGCCACGGGGCTGACAGCATACTTTATTCAATGAATAAACTAAATGTACAAACAAACTTTAAAACACTGTAATTTGCACAGTGACGTCATACATGCTGTACAACACACCGTCACTTCCAAGTCAGCGCTCATACCATACAGCTGAGTATCTCATTGTACCGTTTTGCCTCCCACCCACCCTACATGTTTGAACCATTGTAGACCTAGTATTGAAATATTACATACCGGCCTCAGTGTCAAAAGGGCTGTGAGGCTTACTGCCATCTGCAGTCATAACAAATACCAGTATTTATTTGCAATTTGTCTAATCTATAATGAAATGTAGCCTGTCTGGTCCTGTAGCCTAACATGCATACAATCTAACATAACTGACATTCTGCAACGTGATCTGATATTAAGTAGAGTTTACTTTGATCCGGGAGTCTGTGATATATTATCAGGACACATTTATCCTTAACTCTGGTTAATCTCTAATCTACACAAACTGACGTGGAATTTATTATTTAATAAGTGTTCTCCACTGTTAATGTTCTCATGTGGTGAATTTTGAAAGGAATAAAGTGGGAGTTTTTTTCTGTCGCTATAGTTTTCGTTAGTTGATTTGTTAGTCACGCACACCCACAGCTGCTGAATACACAAAGTCCTGGCAAACACGGACCGGCTCCTAATTCCATGGGATGGCGAGGAACCGGTAGGAAAGGAGGGGAGAGGGATGGGATGGGAGGGGAGAGGAGGGGAGCGGAGAGAAGGGGAGGGAGGGGGACGGGGGAGGGAAGGGGAGACGAGGGCAGAGGAGGGAGGGGGAGGGGAGAGGACTGGAGGAGAGAGGCGGCGGGAGAAGGGAAGGGGAGGGGGAGGGGAGAGGATGGGATGGGAGAGGGGGCGGGAGGAGGGAAGGGGAGGTGGAGGGGAGAGGACGGATGGGAGAGAGGCGGGAGGAGGGAAGGGAGGGGGAGGGGAGAGGACGGGAAGGGAGAGGGGGGCGGGAGGAGGGGGAGGGGAGAGGACTGGAAGGGAGAGGGGGCGGGAGGAGGGAAGGGGAGGGGGAGGGAGAGGACGGGAAGGGAGAGGGGGCGGGGGGAGGGAAGGGGAGGGGGAGGGGAGAGGACGGGAGGGAGAGGGGGCGGGAGGAGGGAAGGGGAGGGGAGGGGAGAGGACTGGAAGGGAGAGGGGCGGGAGGCGGGAAGGGAGGGGGAGGGGAGAGGGACGAGGAAGGGAGAGGGGGGGGGGAGGAGGGGAGGGGAGGGGGAGGGGGGGGGGAGGGGAGAGGAGGAAGGGGAGAGGGGGAGGAGGAGGGAGAGGGGAGGGGGAGGTGGGGGGAGAGGACGGGGAGGGAGAGGCGAGGTAGGGGCAGGGGAGAAGGGAGGGGGCGGGAGGGAGAGGGAGGGAGAGAGGGGACGGGATGGGGAGGGAGTGAGGGGAGGGGAGGGGAGTGGGAGGAGGAGGGAGGGGAGGGGGAGAGGAGGGAGAGGGGGGGGAGGGGGGGAGAGAGGGAAAGGAGGGAGGAAGGGGAGGGGGGAGGGAGGGGACGGAGGGGGAGGAGGGGAGGGGAGGGGAGGGGGGAGAGGAGGGGGAAGGGGGGAAGGGAGGGGACCGAAGGGGAGGGAGGGGAGGGGGGGGAGGGGAGCGGAGGGGAGGGGAAGGGAGGGAGGGGACGGGGAGAGGGGGGAGAAGGAGAGGAGGAGGGGAGGAGGGCGAGCAGGAGCGGGGGAGGAGGGGAGGGGAGAGGACGGGGGTGGGGACCGGAGGGGAGGGGGCCGGAGGGGAGGGGATGGGACCGGAGGGGAGGGGCTGGGACCGGAGGGGAGGGGATGGGACCGGAGGGGAGGGGATGGGACCGGAGGGGAGGGGCTGGGACCGGAGAGGAGGGGAGGCAAGGGGTAGGGGACCGGAGGGGAGGGAAGGGGAGAGGAGGGGAGGGGAGTGGACCGGAGGGAAGGGGATTGGAGGTGAGGGGAGGGGAGGGGAGGAGGAGGAGGAGTGGAGAAGACGAGATAGGAGCTGAGAAAATGAGTTTGCAATGCCAATGGCAATTTTCTCGATCATGTTCCCGAAAAGAGCTCTTCACATATATAAATACAAGAGGAGCTTTCTGATCATATTCAGACTGAATGCACCCAAAATAAGACAATCCCACTTTATTTCAGAGGCACGACAAAAACAAATCCATGAACTTCTTTAACTTCGAATAGACACGCATCTGCATGTCTATTCAACCAGTGCATCATTATCGGAATATTTTACACATGTGTTTGCACTCACACAGCACACGTACATTGTCAATAATGAAGCAAGCCTTTGAAGGACCGTACTTATCCTTACATTGTCAATGTTTATATTAATTTCATGTTACACCTTTTTAATTAACAAAACCCAAGAAAACAACACATCTAACGCCCTCATTTACGCACACCTTGTAATGGCCCTGTCACACTACGACGTGACTACGTCAGCGTAACCACAACGTGAAAATAATGATATCACGTCGAAGTTATCGGCGTAATATGCAAATTGTGGACGTGAATGCCGCGTAGTTGACGTGAGCGTAACGTGAAAGTAACGTCGGTGTACGTCGTGACGTTAGCTGTAACGTGACAACGTTAGAGGGGAGGGGTAATTGGCGACGTGACCGGGCGTTAGTGTAACGTGAGCGTAACGTCGCCGTAACGGGTGTGACGTGAACGTAACGTGACCGTAACGCGACCGTAACGTGACCGTAACGTGACCGTAACGTGACCGTAACGTGACCGTAACGTGACCGTAACGTGACCGTAATGTGACCGTAACGTGACCGTAACGTGACCGTAACGTGACCGTAACGTGACCGTAACGTGCAAAACGCTGCCCACACGTTGCTCCCACCCGGGCCGTCGGTCTGATGTGACATAACGTGACTCTAACGTCATTTACGCTGCTATAACGATCGCGGAACGTCTACCTAACGTCATTGTCACGTCATCCCGACGTAACGGCTTCACGTCGAGATACGTCGAAAGTTTTGAACAGGTTCAAAACCTCGACGCGCGCCGACGTAACACGACGTAACATGACGTAGCTCGACGTCACTCTAACGTCATTATGACGTCATCATAACGTAACCCAACGTACGGCAACGTAATGACGAAAAATCATCACGTTAGGCTCACGTTGGCTCGTTACGTCGTAGTGTGACAGGGGTATTAGACTTTTATATTCTTTCTAAAAGTATAATTAATTTTCTTTTAGCAAAGTCCGCATGCTAACTTCCTCACATGTCCATTACTCCATGTCCTCACGTCACTAGGCCACCACGGTTCCCTTGTCTCTATCACTGTTTTTTTACACCAACAAAGCAGTGTTTCAGGCTGTGCCCGGGTAAACACCGCGTGTTTTGTTGGGACTCTGATAAGATTGGTGAGTTAAAGCGTGATGTGGTTTAGAAGTAATATGTCTGTAGCGGTGGGCCTGGTGGTGCACCAGCCTAGACGTGGTGCATTATAACAACTTCACCTGGGGCCCGGCATTGGTAGGATAGGACAAGGACTGGTTGGCTCGGTATCAGGATAATATGACTGAATGGAACATCGGCTCATGATGCTGGCAGCGTGATTTTCACATGGGGCAGCACTATGAAGTCAGCATGAGTGCGCACTGTCACAAATCGGTACCTGTCCTAATATGACCTTAGATGTTGGTAGGATGTAAAACAACAATCAAACAAACAACACAGAGAATAAGCAAGGCTTGGGTGTGATGATGTAGTAGGGCATAGAAAGGGTCTGACGCAGAAAGCTCGGCAAAAGTGTAAGTAGTGGGGAAATGGCGAGTTGGGACTTTGACTCAGGCGAAGGGGAGACATATACAGAAGACTGGAAGGGAAGGAGGGAGCGGGGGGGGGGGGGCTGGCATCATGGCCGACCAGAGGGGGAAGGGGAGCAAACCCCTAAGGCTGCTGGTTCCTGGCTGGATTGGGGAGAGTGTGGGTGGGTGGGTGGATTGTGCAAAGAAGGAGGAGGATAACGAAGTCTTGCTGCTGCTGTGACCGCAGAGAAGGGCGAGACTGAGGTGAGCGGGACACATGGTGGATAGAGGGAGAGGGGGGGGGGGAGATGGGGGGCACAGGGAGCAGAGGGGGTGAAGGAGGCACAGGGATGAGAGAGGGAGAGCGGGGGTTGATGCGGGCACAAGGGAGGAGAGATGGGGTGAGGGGGGCACAGGGTGGAGAGAGGGGGTGAGGGGTGCACAGGGAGGAGAGAGGGAGAGAGGTCGGTCAGGGGGGCACATGGAGGAGAGAGGAGCGGGGGGTGAAGGGGGCACGTGGAGCAGAGAGGGAGAGGTGCGTCAGGGGGGCACATGGAGGAGAGAGGGAGAGAGGGGGTAAGGGGGGCACAGGGAGGAGGAGATGGAGAGAGGGGGTGATGGGGGCACGGTGAGGAGAGTGGAAGAGAGGGGGGTGGGAACATGAGATTGGTGAGAGGACAGGCAGGTGAGGGGGAGTCGGTCAGGGGAGAGGGCGAGGGGGAGGGACGGGGAGTGTCGGGAGGAGGGAGAGGGAGGGCGAGAGTGAGAGGGGTAGGGGGAGGGGACAGTGGAGAGGGAGAGGGGGGCCATGGAGAATGATGTTCTTCGCCCAATGACAATGCAAATGTACTATGCATACTATAGTGGTCTGCACTGACATCTCAGGGAATGAAGCACGGAGACAGGTATGCGTGGATAGAGTGATTGCATCAGAGCGCCTACGTGGTCTTACGGATAGCACGGTACGCAAGACGTGTGGGTTCGAATCCTGTTCTAGGCGCAATATTTCCATGTTCATCACCTTCACGACATTGTGATATCAGCAGTTGTGTATCCCCCTCAAACTTATACCTGTGTGTCCGTGTTCCTGATAAGTAAAAGCAGTCGTAGGATATATATATATATGTATATATATATATATGGATAGGGATAACCCCTTTATCGTGTGGAATAAGCTCTGTAGTGTCCTGCTCCCCCTTCTCCCTGCTTCACGTCACCCCGATGTGGGGGGCGTTACACGCCACTCACTCAGATGTATAGATAAATAACATTTGTAAGCGAGGGGTACAGGCAAGAGGCTGAGTCGTGACAGCTGAATAGGCCAGGTGGCAGCACCAGGCAACGCAGAGAGCCTGTCCAGTCCGCCTGAGTTGTTAAGTGTCAATAGTTGTGAGGTGTCCAGATAAGGTGCAACCAGAGGCACCATTAAAGGATGATCAGTTTACGGATAATTATACTTGTATAATGTTTATACAGCACATATACTTTACCCACTCTATATCCGACATAGCCTATATATGTGACATATACTACACATAGTGTGTACATTACATATGTAATATCTATGTGTATATACCCTCACTATTGAATTCGACACGATTACAAAACACCTTGTGTCGCCCATCAGAATATTTGTTTTCAGGCAGGCTGTTTTATGACAGACTGATCAGGGCTGACAGGGTGCTGTCACCCGTCGTCCTGTTTTGTTCGCCTGTGCCCGCCGGGGGAGGGAGGGAGGGTGGGCGGGTGGTGGGGGAGCGGCTAGAAATATTAATTCTGCGGGAAGCATATCCCTTTCTCACGAATGTGATAGTACTAAGTGTGGAAGTGGATGGTGACAATTCTGTATACGTTAATAAACTATTTATGTGATGCATAACGAATTACGCGAGTAAAAAGATACATAGGGGAATTATTATCATTATTGTTATATTCCGTAAGATCCAACACTTACTGGTGGTGTCACCTGCGGCCTCCTCGCCTCCACTGGATGTAGACCAGTGTCAGTCGTACCGGAGGATTTTATATATACACACATATTCATACATACACACACAAACATGTATATTTGTATTTATAAACATATATATACATTTTTAGGTACACATGTGTATATATACAAATAATAATTCATGTATATTTATACGTATTATGTATAAATATAAGTATATCTCTATAAATATACAGTAATATCTCCCTAACCGACCACTTCCACAGATCGACCCCCCCCCCCCTATATCGATTGCTTTATTTGGGTCCCAACAGTACCATTGTAACCGTATTGTAACGACCTAAACCGTCCACCTCCCTAAATCGACCACTTAAAGTCGGTCCCAAGGTCTGTCGATTTAGAGAGGTTTTACTGTATATCATTATGTATATATATATATCCATATCTCCCTATATAATTATATGTATATATAAATATAATTATATATATAGATAAATATGAATAAATAAAACAAAAAGATATGTTCTATATAATTTATTATATGGATATAAATAACGGTAGCCCCTTAATGTTTCTCTCTAACCACCTGAACTTTCATGTTATTCACTGCAGAGCGGGCATTCTCTCCTCCTCGCCTCCTCTACACTGTGAGCCAACTGTCACTATGGTCAAAACCTTTTCAGTAGGGAATATATTCTCTTGCCAGAGAATAAACTCAACCCAAACCAAGTTCTAGTCTTTCCTTCTCATTCAGGAACGAACTATATATATGTCATGAGGGGTGATGCAAATGGGAAATATTGCGCCTAGAACGGCACTCGAACCCACATCTCTTTACAATTCGGGCCAGTGTGCTAACCATTACACCACCTAGGCTCCTTGATATCAACACACTACTGATGCCTACCTGTATATGTGGCCACTTGCCTGAGAGGTCAGTGCAGACCACTACATATTATATACACATATATATCCTCCGGTGCGACTCTATATGACACTGGTCAACAGCCGGGGGAGTCGAGGTGGGCAAGATGGCGCCACCGGTACAGTGTTTTATCTTACAGAGGATAACAACAATAATAATAATAAGTAATATTACCTTGCGAATCTTTATACTCGCATAATACGTTGTACATCACATATATAAATATATAAAGTTAGGCTACGCTCTAGAAACATAGGACACAAGATAAGTATGGGTTGATCAGTTTATTACTAGGCCGTGGCTAGGATAACTGCCTAACCGGTTACAAAGTCTGAAAACCCGGTGCGAACTGGCCGAATAGGGGGACACAGGGCACGAACACGCAGTGGCGCTGCAGTAGCAGGCGGAGGGATCGATCCCATCAGGCCGTATTAGGCCAAACCACATTAATTTTCGTTGTACACAAGCAATCTACTGGGCAGTAAATAAAGTCGTACAATAATAACGAATAAACCGCTCCGCCTTTTTATACAATGATAGGTGATTATCATGTCCATAAAAATATATAAAAATATATAAACAAATATATAAATATATATAAATATGTACAAATATGTATAAATATGTATATATGCATAACATATATGAATATCTATATATAAATATATATATTTATATATATATAATCCACATACACACATATACATGAATATAAATATGTATTTGTTGACAACTACTAGCATCATCCCTATCAGTAGTAATTACTGGATACAAGAAATAGAAGACCCTGCCAAAATACTACATGTTTGATTACCTTCGTTGCTGCCAACAATTGCGAGTTGCTCCGACTCTGCACAGAAAACAAACGCGCAGTCAACTCGCTGTCACAGTCACGGATCAGGTGCCTGTCAACTCGCTGTCACAGTCACGGATCAGGCGCCTGGCAGCTGACACCAAACATTCTTGCACCACCATAAATCAAAAGCTTGCCTGTGCAGTGTTTTGCGCGGCAGTGACGTCACGATGTGTCAGCTTGCGTTGCAATCTCTGTTCATCTTTAAGGTAGATTTATTGTGTTTGGTGTAGGTTTTTATTTTTCTGAAATATGATTCTTAAACGCTTAGTATTTATAGTGTTGGACATGTGCTCAAGATTAAAATAATATGTATATAGTTAGTATTACTGGGTCCCGCCTGGTGTATTTCCCACTTGGTGTATTGCTGGGTCCCACTTGGTGTATTGCTGGGTACCAATTGGTGTATTCCTGGGTCCTACTTGGTGTATTGCTGTGTCCCACTTGGCATATTGCTGGGTCCCACTTGGTGTATTGTTAGGTCCCACTTAGCATATGACTGGGTCCCGCTTGGCATATTTCCCACTTGGCATATTGCTGGGTCCCACTTGGCGTATTACTGGGTCCAGTTTGGCGGATTTCCAACTTGGCATATTGCTGGGTCCCACTTGGTGTATTGCTGGGTCCCACTAGGCATATTGCTGGGGCCCAGTTGGCATCCGCCCCCCGCCCCCCCTCCCTCCCCGCCCCCTCCCCGCCCCCTCCCCGCCCCCTCCCCGCCCGCTCCCCGCCCCCTCCCCCCTCCCCCCTTTCCCCTCCCCCAACCGTCCCCGGCCCCTCCCCCCGTCCGTACCCCCCATCCATCCCCCCTCCTCCCGCCCTCACCCCGCGTATCACCCCGTCCCCCCCTCCCCCTCCCCCGTCCCTCCCCCCACCCCTTCCCCCGTACCCCCCGCCCCTTCCCCTGCCGGCCCTTCCCGTGCGGCCGTACTGTGTGGACAGGTGAGGCCGGGGTGAGGCCGCGGTGAGGCCAGGGTGAGGCCGGGGTGCGGCCGGGGTGAGGCCGGGGTGAGGCCGGGGTGAGGCTGGGGTGAGGCCGAGGTGAGGCCGGGGTGAGGCCGGGGTGAGGCCGGGGTGAGGCCGGGGTGAGGCCGGGGTGAGGCCGGGGTGAGGACGGGGTGAGGCCGGGGTGAGGCGGGGGTGAGGCGGGGGTGAGGCCGGGGTGAGGCCGGGGTGAGGCCGGGGTGAGGCTGGGGTGAGGCCGGGGTGTGGCCGGGGTGAGGCCGGGGTGAGGCCGGGGTGAGTCCGGGGTGTGGCCGGGGTGAGGCCGAGGTGAGGCCGGGGTGAGGCCGGGGTGAGGACGGGGTGAGGCCGGGGTGAGGCGGGGGTGAGGCCGGGGTGAGGCCGGGGTGAGGCTGGGTTAAGGCCGGGGCAAGGCCGGGGCAAGGCCGGGTACGTTGAAGTGGATGAGGGCCTGAGTCCCGGGTCTCAGTGGATTGTGCCGGACGGAGACGAAGACAAAGTGTTCGCCCTAAATTCGCCGTCCGTATCGGATTGGCAGTGGACTGGAGCAGTCACCTTCACCCAGCCCTTCAAAGCACCCAGCCCCAGCCCCAGCCCCAGCCCCAGCCCCAGCCCCAGCCCCAGCCCCAGCCCCAGCCCCCAGCCCCAGCCCCAGCCCCAGCCCCAGCCCCAGCCCCAGCCCCAGCCCCAGCCTATGGTGTAATTATAACTTCAGCACCTATCGTACTATCCTCCTCCACACCCACACACACACACACTCACCCATGTACACTCCCATCCACCCACCGCCACACACACCTACAGAACCCCACATATACAACCAGCTATACATATATACAGCGCCCACCCAGGTTGGTTGGTTCTTGGAGTTTTACGCCCTGGCAACATCTAAGGTCATCTCAGGATAGATAGCGTCTTGTGACACTGCGCACTCATGGCGACTTTATATTTCTGCCCCACTGGAAGACCAGGCTGCCCTCACCATGACCCGATATCCCACTCAATCACATTATCCTGATACTGAGCCAACCAGTCCTTGCCGTATCCTAATAATGCTAAGTGCCTGGCTAGGAAGCGACAAGTTTCAATTTTGTAAGCCATTGGTTTGACTCGACCGGGAATTGAACTCCCGACCTTCTGCTCGGGCGGCCTGCGCTCTACCTATTCGGCCACCTCGTCTGGTGAATGGCTTATCGGCTCTGACTGAGGAGGAAGCGCTGGCTGGGTGACTTCATCATTTCTTTGCGTTTTACGTCCTAGCAACATATCAGTATGAGGACATACGTCTTGTTTGTCAAGGCTTTATTTATATCCTAGCACCAACTCAGGTAATTTCTGGACGGATATTGATTTGTGACAGTGCACACTCATGGCGACTTTATAGTGCTGCCCCACTGGAAGACTCGCCTGCCACACCATGACCTGATATCCCACTCAGTCACATTATCCTGACACCAAGCTAATCAGTCCTTGCGCTATCCTTTCAATGGCGAGCGCCAGGCTAGGTAATGACATGTAGCAATTTGTCTCGGCTGGTGTTCAAAACAAGCACGCCCGCTTATTGATTCGGCTACCTATTGTTGCCAGTTGAAGAGGTGATTGACTGTGGAAGATTACGGAAGGAAACGCCGGATCAGTTGCCCACCTTGTGCAGGTTCGAGTGTTTACAAGCCGCTAGCGACATGAAAGAGCCCGGATCAGGGAGAGTCATGTCGGGCTGTCGAAGGGCAATCAGCAGCGTGACGTCACAGTGAAGTGGCAGCGTGGGGGTCATGTGGTGGGGGGGGGGGGGGGTGAGTGAGTGATGGTTGCTTAGCGCCCATGTGGAGTTGAGGGGGGGGGGGGGGTTGGAGGTGAATGGATGGGGGTATGAGGGCATTGGGAACTATGGCAGGTCACTGGGGGGATACGGAAGGGCATGTAGAAGGCTGAAAGGGCATTTATCACACCAGCTACACTGGACATGGCTTTCTCCTGTAGCCGACCGAGACTGGTAGTAATACTAGAATCACGTAACTAACATTGCCGCCTGAATGACTTAGCATTAATATCAGTTTTAATCGTACTTGTCCATGGCTGGGCAGCCGCTTAGGGCCGTCCTAAGTTGTTAACATACAAAGTTGCCATGTGATATGCTTCATCATCATCATCAGCATCGTCGAGTTTATCAAATGAATATTGTGCTATAGAAATATGTTTCAATTATGTAAATCATACTTGAATGAATGAATAAATGAATGGAAGGAATGACAAACGAATGGAAGGAATGAATGAAAAAAATGAGTGAATGAATGAAAAATGCGTGAATGAATGAAAAATGCGTGAATGATTGAATGAGAAATGAGTGAATGAATGAGAAATGAGTGAATGAGAAATGAGTGAAAAATGAGTGAATGAATGAGAAATGTGTGAATGAATGAGAAATGAGTGAATGAATGAATGAAAAATGAGTGAATGAACGTTTTTTCACTTTTGCTTTTCAGACATGGTTTGCGTTGATGGACTTGTTTCGGGTGGTGGAAGTGGTGGAGGTGTTAGAATGAGGTGGTGGTGTCTGATGGAATCCCTTAACATTGAGGGTTGTTGGGGCATCACAGATGACTTTGTAACCGATGTAGATCAGGTGGTAGAGGGTCCACCTGTGAAGGTGTCGATCCTTCTCAGTGGATTCATTTGCACTTTGGGCTATTTTCCGTTCCAACCAGTGGTCCACAACTGGTTCATCCTATCGATCCTGCTAAGTGGACCCATTTGTAGTTGGGCTATTTTCCGTTCCAACCAGTGGTCCACAACTGGTTCATGAAAGGATGTGGTATGTGCTATCCTGTCTATGGGAAAGTGCATATACAAGATCCCTTGCCTCTTATGGAAATGAGTAGCCTATGTGGTTGAAACAGGTTTCCTCCAAAGAAATATGTCAGAATGACCATATGTTTGATGTCCAATAGCCGATGATATGAAAATCAATGTGCTCTAGAGGCATCATTAAATAAAAACAAGTCTAACTTTTTTTACTGAATTGGGAGGCGGAGCTGGTGTCTGACGGCACCGTACAGATGGGGCGGGGCGGCGTATGGGGTGGTGATGGGGGTGGTGGTGCGTGGGTTGTGGGGGGGGGGGGCTGTGACCGTGTGGTTTATGTGCTGGGTACTGGGTGGGGGTGGCAGCCGGGCCGGGCTGCGGCAACGCGAGTCATTTGTACCCATAGAGTCGGCCGGACTGTCAATACTGAGCGGACAGGCCTGGTGTAAGGGTGGGAGGAGGGAGAAGGGAGGAGGGAGGAGGGAGGAGGGAGGAGGGAGGAGGGAGGAGGGAGGAGGGAATGTTAGGTTTGTGAGGAGCTGTGAGGTTTGTGAGGAGCTGTGAGGTTTGTGAGGAGTTGTGAGGTTTGTGAGGAGCTGTGAGGGATGTGAGGAGCTGTGAGGTTTGTGAGGAGCTGCGAGGTTTGTGAGGAGCTGTGAGGTTTGTGAGGAGCTGTGAGGGATGTGAGGAGCTGTGAGGGATGTGAGGAGCTGTGAGGTTTGTGAGGAGCTGTGAGGTTTGTGAGGAGCTGTGAGGTGTGTGAGGAGCTGTGAGGTTTGTGAGGAGCTGTGAGGTTTGTGAGGAGCTGTGAGGGATGTGAGGATCTGTGAGGGATGTGAGGAGCTGTGAGGTTTGTGAGGAGCTGTGAGGTTTGTGAGGAGCTGTGAGGTTTGTGAGGAGCTGTGAGGGATGTGAGGAGCTGTGAGGTTTGTGAGGAGCTGTGAGGTTTGTGAGGAGCTGTGAGGGATGTGAGGAGCTGGGAGGGATGTGAGATTTGTGAGGTTTGTGAGGAGCTGTGAGGTTTGTGAGGTTTGTGAGGAGCTGTGAGGTTTGTGAGGAGCTGTGAGGTTTGTGAGGAGATGTGAGGGATGTGAGGAGCTGTGAGGGATGTGAGGAGCTGTGAGGTTTGTGAGGAGCTGTGAGGTTTGTGAGCAGCTGTGAGGGAGGTATGTGGGATGAGGAGGGTGTAGGAGGGTGGAAAGGGGTGTTGGGGGTGGAACAGTGGAAGGGGAGCAGGAGGGAGGAGCGGAGGGGTAGGACGGGGGAGTGGGAGTGGAAGGGGAGGAGGTGGGAGTGGAGGAGGAGGGGTGGGGATGGGAGGAGGGAGAGAGGTGGGGGGAGAGTGGGGGGAGTGGGGGGAGTGGGGGCGGGCGGACGGTGAAGTACGGGGGAATGGGCGTGGAGGGGGAGAGAGGGAGGAGGGGTAGGAGAAGAGAGGGAAGGAGGAGGGGAGAGGTGGAGGATGGAGTAGCGGGGGTGTGGAAGGGGAGTGGAGGAGGGAAAGAGGGGAGGGTGGAGGAGGGGGAGGGGGTAGTGGAGGGTGGAAGAGGGAGAGGGGGTCGTGCAGGGTGGAGGAGGGGGGGAGGAGGGGGCGTGGAGAAGGGGTGAGAGGGGATATAGGAGGGGAGGGTGAGTGAGGGTGTGAGAGGGAATGGGGAGAGTGGGTGTGCTTGGTGTGTAGGAGGGCGGGTGTGGAAGGGGGAGGGGAGAGGGGGAGGAGGGGGAGGAGGTGTATGGAACAGAGGCAGGATGAAGGTGTAGGACCTGGAGAGGAGGCAAAGGCTGCTGGGATGGGATGAGAGTAAGAGAGGATGGAATGGGAGTGGAGTAGGGTGGGATGGAGGGTAATGGGACGTGGGTGGGGAGGATGTGAGGGGGGGGGGCTTGAGTAGCTCCAGCTGCATATATTCTCACACACACCCAGACTTCGCCTGGGTGGTGGAGTCTAATCGATCCGCCATCAGGGAGCCCTGGTAGACTAATTGTTTAGGACACTCATCATGGTAGGGTAGAAGCATGGGTTTGAATCCCGCTGTAGGCGTGATATTCTGACACAACACCTCCCACAATAATGGTGTTGTTATGAAGGCCGGTGTAGGCGTGTTGTTGCATCGTATCTGAATGCTCTTTGAGGAGCAATTTCTATGCCGGAACCCTGTGCTGAATCCAATTTGAGTATTGCACGTAAGATTTTCTTTCTTTGTTTGGCTTTTCCATCCTAGCAGGATCTAAGGTCATATCAGGATGGGTGCTGACTTGTGACAGTGCACACTCATGGCGATGTTATATTGCTGCCCCACTGGGAGACAAGGCTACTGGACACCATGGCCTGATATCGCACTCAATCACATTATCCTGACATTGAGTTGAACAGTCATTGCCCTATCCTAGTAATGCTGAGCGCCAGGCTCAGTAGTGACAAGTATCAATTTAGTAAGTTGTTGGTTTGACTCAGCCGCATTTCAAACTCCCAACCTTCCACACTGGAAGCCTGCGCTCTACCGATTCGGTGCACTGCGTCAGGTATTGTGTCGAGGAAAGCTTTGACAGAAAGAGGGCGGCAGATGATTAGTGCCACGGTTCCACCAGGATAACCACTCTATCTCACCACTTCACACTACACACACTCACACATGCACACACAGACGCACACGCCCACTCCTCCCCGCCACCGATAACGCCTACAGATTGCTAGGAAACACTTACAGCGTTTGTCACGTGACTAGAATGGGTAATTAATCAGCGTTCCACTGATTAATCATTGATTCATAAGCCGTTCAACATTTCACTTATTGTTCCGCACTGGCGTTACTAAAGAGGAATTAAATATATTCTTGTTTCTAAAAAGAAACACTTGAACTTTGTCCAACTGTAATTATGTCTAAAAGAATGTTGGTGATCTTAGTGTTGAATACTATTGTTTCCATGGAAACCATTTCAAAGTGTGGTGCCCCTAGAGGTGGGGATGCGCGTGGTGGAATTCCTCTACAGGACCTTTTCCACAGATCATCCTGCACAGTAAGCTGATACATACAATCTTAGTTCTTGTCACTGCCACCAGAGGGCGACTTGGTGGTGGAAATCCTCTGTGGGACCTTTTTCACAGAGCCTGCTGCACATTCAGCTGCTACCCCAACATTGCTTCTTTCCCCTACTAGTTGAGGTGGGGTTGGTGGTGGAAATCGTCTATTGGTGATGTTTCTGAATGCTCTAAAGGACCAGAAATGACTGATCGCCACAGTTCCGAAACCTATACAGCACTATAGGCTATCTTCGACACACGTCTAGTGGTGTTACATTATTGTAGTGGTCTGCACCGAGCTCTCAGGCAAGGAACCACATAGACATGTAGGCGTGGGTAGTGTGGTGACATCAGGGAGCCTAGGTGGTGTAATGATCGGCCCGGAATGCAATGAGATGTGGATTTGAGTCCCGCTAGGCGCAGTATTTCCCATTTTCAACACATCCATTACAATTATTATTAGACACACTCGTCTATTTAAATTCGATTTCTTCTTTTTGTATTACATTCCTTAATTAAACTGGTTACATTTCAATTGCTGACAATCAGTCTTCCTCATTCCATAGCAACTTTGCCTATCCTAGTAAATCTGAGTGCCAGGCTAGGTAGCAGCGACAAGTATACATTTTTACGTCATTGCTTTGAAGCGACATGTGACCAAGGTTCTGAACCAGTGCGTTAATTAAGGACATAGCTCAGGCGGTAGTGTGTCCACCTGTGAAGGTGGCAGTCATCCCTCCGATCCTTCTCAGTGGACCCATTTGCGGTTTGGGCTATTTTCTGTTCTAACCAATGGGCCAGAACTGGTTCATCAAAGGCTGTGGTACATGATGTCATGTCTATGGGAAAGTGCATATAAAAGACCCATTGCTGCTTAACACAAAGTGTAGCCTATGTGGCAGCAGCGGGTTTCCTCTAAAAAAATATGTCAGAATTACTATATATTTGACTTCCAATAGCTGATGATACAATGAAAAAAATATATGTGCTCTGGAGGCGTTGTTAAATAAAAGTAGTTTTACTTTTTGTGTGTGGCCCAGGTTCTGAATGCACAACCCACCAAATGGAACTCAACTCATTCGGCCATCCCATCTGGTCTGGTTCAATGATATACACAAATTATATTCGGTCATAACCATCTCCTTCTATGCCATCCCGATATGACCTTAAATGTTGCCAGGAGGTAAGACTCCAATACCAAACCAACATCTCCTGCTATTCTTTCTATGATGCCCCTCATGTGTATTTTTTCTGTCCATGTGAAATTGATTTATTCTGGAAATTGCTAAGAGGCATTAATAAAAATACCGATGGCTGGCATCATCCTTCTGCATAGATTAGAACTGATAAGCAGCCAAAGCCAATGAAGCCTAATCACTAAGTAGCTAGACTGTTCTCTAATCAATAAGCAGATCTAGTAACTAGATGGCAATGGTACCTCAGCTGGTAACTAACTTACTTCGACACTAAAGGACACAGTATTAAGGGGAAGGGCACCTTGGCATGATGTTCTGTGACAACAAAGAACCTAACTGATATGAAGCTGATGGGGTAATTCCTGCTGTCTACTTATTTATAATAACATAACCAGGCCTATCATGTATGATATATTGGAGTATTTAGCTAAAGCTGCATAGTCAGATGAAAACATCAATTTAAAAACTCAAAGCAAATTATCTAGATTTGATTCTACGTATCTGATTTAGATACTGGTGCATTTGATAAACATTTGTCGCCACATATAAGGGAATACTGAGGCAATTTAATACAGTCTGTTACTGCACTATGGTGTCAGAGTTTTGGCATGCCTGCCAACATTAACTTTGCATGCTTGAACGTCAAATATCTCAAAGGTTAGCCATTTAAAATAAAAGTTACTTCAACTAAAGTAAGGTAGATTGTATCGATCAACCTAATATATTTATCTCAGAAAATGACAGAAACACAAAACCATTGGACTACTTTTTTATTCCAGAGGACTTTAATGTTCCATAGAAGAATCATAGAATCGTGGTATTTGATTCATAAGATAGCATTGTACTGAGTTGTACTCAACTCCTGAGGAGGAATATCATACATACAT
Organism: Branchipolynoe longqiensis; assembly: GCA_030323885.1. Taxonomy (NCBI): domain Eukaryota; kingdom Metazoa; phylum Annelida; class Polychaeta; order Phyllodocida; family Polynoidae; genus Branchipolynoe; species Branchipolynoe longqiensis. The sequence goes on from CM059198.1 coordinate 77,479,627, forward strand.
CTAGGCGGGACTACGGTGATCGCGTCAGGGATCCTAGATTATTTAACAGTTAGGACAGGCATTGTTTCAAGGAGCATAGCACATTCAATGCTAGAACCCCTATTGTATCCGGGAACCTAAATCATTTAATGGTGAGAATAGTGACTGTGTCAGACAGCCAAGCATGTCTAACACTTAGGTCAGTGGTTGTTTCAGGTAGTCTAGATTATTTAATGGTTAGGATGATTATTGTGTCAGACAGTCTAGATTATATTATGCTTAGGGTGATGATTGTGTCAGGAAGCCTAACTTATCTAATGCTTAGGACAGTGATTCTGTCAGGGAGCCTAGATTATCTAATGCTTAGGAGTGTTCTTGTGTCAGGGAGCCTAGATTATCTAATGCTAGATAGGCGAGTATCTCCGGTAGCCCAGATTGTTTAATGGCTAGGAAGGTGAATATTTCCAACATTCTAGATTATTTAATGGCTAAGAAGGTGAATATTTCGAAGAGTCTAGAATATTTAATGCTTAGGAAGATAGCTATTTCCGTTAATGTAGATTATTTAATAGTTGGGAAGATGAGTATTTCCGGTAGATTAGATTATATAAAGGTTAGGACTGTGATTATTTCTGGTAGACTTAATTATTTAATGGTTAGGAATATGAGTGTTTCTAGTATTTAGTGTATATTATCTAATGGTTAGGAAGATGAGTATTTCTGGTAGCCTAGATCATCTAATGGTTAATAAAGTGTGTATTTCCGGGAGCCTAGATCATCTAATAGTTAGTACAGTGAGTATTTCCAACATCCTAGATGGTTAGTACTCTCACAATGGCAGATGCATAAGTTGAATCCACGCCACAGTCTTTCGCCATCAAGAATCGCATGCTTATGAATTCAAGGTGAAGTTAAAGAATAGTGAAGGGTAATAGGCTAAGACGGACTGTCACCCTAGGATAAGGCAAGGACTGGTCAGCTCAGTGTCAGGATAATGTGACCACCGAGTGGGATATCAGGTCATGGTACTGCTGGCCTGATCTCCCAGTGGGGCAGCACTATTAAGTCGCTATCAGTGTGCACTGTCACAGGTCGGTACCCATCCTGATTGTATATGACCATAGATGTTGCTAGGCTGTAAGACCACAACAAGGAATCCTATATGCACAAAGGCTGGAAGACGAGTTCTCCGGCACTGACAACAATTCTTATTCAGCAGAATAAACCTATTCACCCCCCTCCCCAAAAAAACTAAAAGAAGACACACACAAAAAAGTGTAAACACGCTGGGGCACAGCTCCAACACCACTTCGTCGGTGACCAGCAGACAATCACTCGGAAGAGCCGTATTAGGCTGTAGTGCTGGGTGAGATGTCCTCCTGATGTATAATGATTAATACTGATGTAGATGCAGTGCAGTGTGTCGTGTGAACTGGGGTGCATTATTGGAACTGTGGGGGCAGCGCGCCATTCTTGTACGTATATATCGACTGTCGTCTGCTGAGGGAATCCAAACCTAAACAGCAGCCTGGAAGCAGCACATGAACAAAGAACCCGATGAAACTGCGTCTGGAGGTGTTCTTGTTTGATTGATCTCTTCCAATACTGCAAGCCAATCATCAATAATATGAATACGAGAGACGGTCGGCATAGTCTGTATTGCAACGCCTATTGTGTCGCCGGCTTCCTATGTATTGTTTCGATCTAGACATACAGGAACACAACACAAGTATGATTGGTTGAGAACACTGACTCTGGCTGGCCCTACACTAATACTTTAATAACCTACCGTTTTGTAATTCAGATTGGGCAAAAATGGGGAAGCAAATACCAGATGATAGTGGATCCCATGCTCCCACTTGAGCGGGTCAAACTGGGATTTGCCATCTTAGGCGCAAACCTGGTAACCCGAGCACTGAGCGAACTGGGGCAAAAATCGGGAAGCAAAGGACAGATGACAGTGGATCTTATGCTCCCACGTGAGCGGGTCAAACTGGGGTTTGCCATCTCAGGCGCAAACCTGGTAGCCCGAGCACTGAGCGAACTGACAGTGCCTGCCGATAAATAATATATATATAATCTCTTTCATATTATATTCCAGTAAAAGTCTTGGGCTCAAATCCTAGCCGAGTTAAACCAATTATTTCTAATTTAAAAAATTATTGCTAAGGTTGGGGTCTTGGTTGATTCAAATATATGGCTATCTATAGCATTACTCGGATAGGGAAAGAACTGGTTTATCCAGTTTTAGGATAATGTTACTGACTTGGTTATTCGGTCTTGTTGCCGGTCTCCCAGTGGGGCAGCACTATTACATCGGTACCTGTCCTCATATGCTTGTAGATGTTGTAGGACGTAAAACCCCAACAAACAAACAACACTTGGATGTTGCTGGTGCGTAAAACTTATACAATTGAACCTTCGTACATCAAAATCTAGTATTCGCATTAAGGTATATGATTAAGTGATATTTTCTTTTCTTCTCTTAGATGACACCGTATGAAATCCCGTATTTGCGGGTCCCAGCATATTATATATGCGGGCATTTAAATGCTATTGATGGCCGATCCCGTTAGGCGGTACATGTAGGTTATGATTACTTTCATTATGCTCACTCATGTTATTAGCTGTACTGCTCAACAAGGCCAAACTGCCCTAATATCCTGCATAAGGCATAATATCCTGCATAAGGCGTAATATCCTGCAGAAGGTGTACGATTCAAAGTTCCCCCTTTTCATATCTGTATTAGAGAAATTACCTGCTAGAGCTTACCCCATAGTAGATATGATACACGACACAACACACGATCCGAGTTCAGCACCAGCAGAAGTGTACATAGATAAGAGGCTGATTGCTTAGTTTAATTCACTTATATATTGTTTTCAGATACATACAATAGTGGATGTAAGAGACCTTCTCATTCGCTATTACACTCATGCACACCAGTCACTCCTCTCCCGCATGATCTCTCCCTAACATAGTTCACTATTGGCTGCTTTAATGACCCACGCCCCCTCCCACTCAGCTCTGGCCACCACCTGGTTATCATGGGATTACCTAACATTTCAGATACAGTGTGGCTGGGCGAGATAAGGGGGGGGGGGATTCTGCTTAACGGTCCCAGAGTGAGCATTATAAAGGGAGTACTGTTTCGTATTTAGCCATCTCGATACTCAATATATGTACTTAATCGGAGAATTTTACAACCGGTTGACTTAGTGTTACTCATGATACTGTGACTCAGTGAGATACCTCATGCTGCCGTTGGCATGGTAGCCACAATAGCTCACGACAATGTCAATTCTGCAGCCATCCTTAGATGAACTCAGATGTTGCTAAGACGTAAAACCCCAATTGCCCACTCTCTTACACACTAACTCGTCTCAGGTGAATCGCAAAGAACCAAAGTTGGTTGTTTTTTTAAACCATTTTTAAATTTCTCGGCCTCCCAGATAAAAATGTTATTCTGGGAAGGGTGGTGCTTTGCACACAAAAGAGGGCGTACATACCCGGTGAGCGATAATCGGGGAGAGGCACCTTTGAACCGGAAGCTACTGAGATAAGGTACGAGTGGGTGGTGGACAAGTGGTTGATGGCGAGGCTAATTCCTGACCGAACAGCCCACTGAATTCTCGAAACAACCCTCCCCCAGCCCTCTCCTCTCCTCCCAGCCCTCTGCCCCCAGACCTCTCCCCTCCTCCCAGCCTGCTCCCCCCAGCCCTCTCTCCTCCTCCCAGCCCTCTCCCCCCAGCCCTCTCCCATCAGCCCTCTCCCCTCCACCAAGCCCTCTCCCCCCAGCCTTCTCCCCCCAGTGCTCTCCCCCGCAATGCTCTCCCCCCCAGCCCTCTCCCCTCCTCCCAGCCCTCTGCCCCCGGACCTCTCCCATCCCCCCAGTCCTCTCTCCCCAGCCCTCTCCCCCAGCCCTCCCCCCAGCCCTCTAGCATCCTCCCAGCCCTCCCCCCCCCCTCCTCCCCCAGCCCTCTCCCCTCCTCGCCCCTCTCCTCCTCCCAGCCCTCTCCCCCCCCCCTCCCCCACCCCACTCCTCCCCCCCCCTCCCTCCCTCCCCTCCCACCCCTCCCCTCCCCGCCGCCCCTCCCCTCCCCAGCCCTCCCTCCCCCAGCCCTCTCCCCCCTCCCCCCCTCCTCCCACCCTCCCTCTCCCCTCCCCCCCTCCCCCCCCCTCCCCTCCCCCCCCTCCTCCCCCCTCCCCCTCCTCCTCCCCTCTCCCTCCCCCCCTCCCCCCCCCCCCCTCCAGCCCTCCTCCCCACCTCCCCTCCTCCACCCTCCCCCTCCTCCAGCCCCCCCTCCCCCCCTCCCTCCTCCCCCCCCTCCCCTCCCCCCCTCCCTCCTCCCGCCCTCTCCCCCTCCCTCCCCCCCCTCCCCCTCCTCCCACCCTCCCCCCCTCCCTCCCGCCCTCCTCCCCAGCCTCCCTCTCCCACCCTCTCTCTCAGCCCTCTACCATCATTCCAGTCCTCTCCCCTCCTTACAGCCCTCTCCAAGCCCCAGCCCTCGCCCCTCCTCCCAGCCCTCGCCCCTCCTCCCAGCCCTCTCCCCTCCTCCCAGCCCTCTCCCCTCCTCCCAGCCCTCTCCCCTACTCACAGCCCTCTCTCCTCCTCACAGCCCTCTACCATCCCCAGCCCTCGCCACTCCTCCCAGCACTCTCCCCTCCTCCCAACCATCTACCATCCTCCCAGCACTCTCCCCCCGTCCCTGGGATTCAGGAATATCGTGAGGTGTCAGGCAGGCATTAGAGCTGCGGGGCGTGTGGTGAGTAGTAAGCCAGTGGGATTCGGGAACGTCGTGAGGTGTCAGGCAGGCATTAGAGCTGCGGGGCGTGTAGTGAGTAGTAAGCCAGTAGGATTCGGGAACGTCCTGAGGTGTCAGGCAGGCATTACATCTGTGGGGCATGTCGTAGGGCCTAAGTAGACAGCTAGTTGAGGAGTGGCGAGTTGTAAGGATGCGATGTTTGGTCATGTGACCGTCACTGCACCTCGGACGACATGAATGTGTCTTCTTTAGAGGGTCACGTCACCCAATACGCTGCACACCCAGGCAGATAACCACGTTGTATGGGCATCCCTACTGCCACCCCTAATACCCCCTAATCCCGCATAGCCCCCAACAGGGCGAACTAAGAAATCGCCGATGTGGTTCCCTAAAAATAAACGATCTATATATGTATGCTGTATAAGAATTATACGAGTATAATAACCCAGAATTCCATACTCACTCCTCAGCTCCACCTGCCAATGATCGGGTGATGGAGCCTGGGGCTAGTCGTCTACTCCTCCAACCTACTCAACCTCAGGCCCGATGGTGGTGCCACCTCCCACCGCTCGCTATCTGCTCATTAACCTCATTCACTGTACCTCTGACAATTAATACGTATACTAATATAGGCATGTGTTTACATAAGGCCACATACAAATATTAAAAAATGGTGATCGTCCTTTTGATCACACAAATCAGGGTCGGGTGGGCTGTTTTTATTTATATATATTTTTGGTCTGTCATATGACGTAGATGTTATTTGTAACCAGATGCGATGGCCGAATGAGTTGAGCGTCCACCTCCCGTTCTGGTAGGTCGTGGGATTCGAACTTCTGGGTTTGAACCCTGGCTGAGACAAACCAACGACTTAAAAATGTATACGAAAGTTGAATTGCTGCTAGCCCGACACACTTTTAAGTTAAACAACAATAAATGAGGGGCGTGCGATTTTTCAGGCACGGGTGTGGACGACAGCAATTCTTCAAAATTTGGCCTAAGTTCCGAGTAGACCTGAGCAGTAGATGATTAGTCCGAGGTTCAACCACTCGATTATTGGTGGGTGGGTGTTAGGACCGAGTATAGAATTCCGGGTTATTATACTCGTATAATTATTATACAGCATATATATGTGATATTTTCAGTGGAGGCCACATGTTCTTAATTCGCTGACAAGAATTGTGTGCCAAGTGCAAACTAGTTTTGGTTACGCTAGTTGAGAAGCATGAGGTCCAGAGTGTTAATGAAATGTTCAACAATGTTACTGAATTGTGTTAGTAAATTGTTTCATTATTTTGAACATAGTCCTCCCCCCCCCTCCTCCCCACCAACGAGTTGTCAGTGTTGCAACCTCAGTTTGTACACTTTCTTTATACTTTCAAGAAATACAAGTACATAACTGTACTAACTAGGGATTGACTCTCTATTGTATTTATTTCTTTTACTAAAATGTAGTTTATTCAGTGAATAATGTCTTTTGTCAGCGCCAAAGCACTGGTCTTCCGGCCGTTCAGTACAATTTGTTGGTATATAAATGAAACTATCAGTTGCAATAATAACCACATGCATATCCTGTTTGATAATAATAGTATTAGCCATAAATTAGTTGTCCATTTATGGGTGTGGTATATCTGAGAGGGAGGAATAGGGGAGGGATGTTTGGATACAATTAATTTTGTAGTTGCCTGAAATTAGTGGATGGATAGTTGGTTTCTTGGTAGTTAGGTTCCCCTCAGGTAAAAGAAGGATGTCACCCAATCTCACCACCTATTCGGCTCTAGTCGACTGTGGCACAGACTTGTGTTCTCACACGGCGCTAACTTGGCGGGAAAACCTTGTGTGTTTGACTGTCATTCTGTCAGCTGAATGTCGTCTGCTGTTAGAAGATTCCTGAATAACCAAATATATTTCACTGAATGTGGTTTGGCTTTAGCATAATGTCGTCTGCTATCACATATTTCACCAATAATGTATATAATTAACTGAAAGTGGTTTGATATAATATCGTCTGCTATCTCAAAATTCATAAAGGACCATATAATATCTCACTAAAAGTGGTTCGTGCTTAGCATAATGTCGTCTGCTGTCACAAGATTTATGAATAGCCATATAGATGTGACTGAAAGTGGTTTGTCTTTAGCATAATGTCGTATGTTATCACACGATTTACGAATAGCCATATAGATTTCACTGAAAGTGGTTTGTCTTTAGCATAATGTCGTCTGCTATCTCAAAATTCATAAATGGCCATATATATCTCACTGAAAGTGGTTTGTGTTTAGCATAATGTCTGCTGTCATAATATTTATAAATAACCATCTATTATTTCACTGAACGTTGTTTGTATTTAGTATAATGTCGTCTGCTGCCACACAATTCACGAATCAGTGTATATATTTCACTGACAGAGAATCGGTTTTAGTATAACGTCGTCTGCGTAACCTGGACACTGTTACCCTGATTAAATAGGCTTAATTGGAAGCGTGTAATTTCGCACCAATATCTCTCCTGAAGATGGATTTATTGTATCTCTTTTGAATTATTTCGACAATGGCAATTTAAGGATACAAAATAAAACAAGCTGGCGTTCCTTATACAATACCCATGTATTCTGATGTCCATCTGTATTGTGGTCAGGGGTAAGGGGACCAGGGACAGGGAGCAGGGGACAGGGAGCAGGGGTCAGGGTTCAGGGAGCAGGGAGCAGGGAGCAGGGGTCAGGGGTAAGGGGACAGGGGTAAGGAGGTGGGGGACAGGGGTAAGCGGGTCGGGGGTAACGAGAATGGGGGGCGGGTGTAAAGAGTCAGGGGTCAGGGGTCAGGGGTAAGGAGGTAGGGGTCAAGGGACAGGGTACAAGGAATATGTCGAACTTAAAATGAGAGCGACACATTTAGATCAGGCATGTAGGTATGTTTTCTTCTGTAATTCTGAACTGATGTCTTTTTGTTTGTATAATATTAATAGTTGATTAAGCAGGGGAAATTTCAATCCCGGACAATTTCTTCCTCATTCCACTGCTCCTTGCCCTATCCTAATAATGCCAAGCACCAGGCTAGGTAGATAAAGGATTCACCCTGTACTCGCAGTACACGAGTGAACGACAATGTAGTCTAAATACGGGCGAAAATAGCTTTAGTATGGAACAGGAAGTAGAATGCCTGCCTCCAATATCAAATGGGTACTTATATCGGCACAGAGTTGGTGAAATGGGAGAGAATGCAAAAGACAAGATGGCGGCCATAGAATGATGTCGATTTCACCTTTAAATTCTATTATACTATATGTTTTATTATATTTTTCCACTCAAAGGTAGCGGGGAAATATTAAGACGTATATAAAGAATAAATATTGCTTTTTAGATTGTGGATTTAGGCTCTCGTTTCATTTCCCCGCTTTTTCAACAGCTTTTATATAGGGTTGGTTTTGTACAGGGTGAATCTATTATCTACATGCGAGGTAGCATCAAGTATACATTTTTAAGTCATTGGTCCTCGCCGTGTATATGGCCTATCCTGCCGACACGGCGGGAAGAACCCACCAATCAATCAATCACTTGGTTTGATTCGGCCAGGGTTCGAACCCACGAGTTCATATCCCACGGCCTACCAGAACGGGAGGCGGACGCTCAACTCATTTGGCCATCGCGTCTATCCAGTGGATTATTAAGCTAATTCAAACAACGGATGTTCGAGGCGTTTTTGAGTATCGCCTATGACCAATAAATACCTTTTTTTGTAGGATTTATTGTTGTCTGTCGGCTTCTTTCCACGTGTGAGCCCAATAACATTGATATTAAATGAGGATTGACGACCATAGAACACTGTAATATATTACAGAATACAGTACCGCCCGGAAACAAACATCCTTCACAACAGTTGCACAATACTGGGCGTGGTCACCTAATCGGCAAAGCGCCGGCCTCGCGTGCGGAAGGTCAGGGGTTCGGTTCCCGGTCGAGTCAAACCGATGACCTAAGAATTGATAAGTGTTGCATCCTAGTCTGGTGCTTGGCATTAATGGGATGGGACAATGACTGGTTAGTTCAGTGTCAGGATAATGTGACTGAGTGGTATATTGGGTCATGCTGCCGGCATCCTGATTTTCAAGTGAGGCAGCTCTATAAAGTCACCATGAGTGCACACTGTCACCAGTCAGTACCCGTCCTGATATGACCTTAGATGTTGCTAGGATGTAAAACAACAAAGCAAAAAAATCGTTGACACCAGATGAGAATTAGTCAGAACCAGGCAACATTTCATCAGAGCAGACGACAATGGAGAACAGCTGGTGGAATAAGTGTCAGTGTAGCTTGTCAGGAACCAGTTCCTTCTGAGTGGGCGGGGCTAGTTACCATAGCTTCCAGGCATGTAGTCACAACCTCCCATTGGGGCTTACCTGATGGCCGTTTGACTAACAAATCCCGCAATAAACTTAGCTAACAGACGAAAATAAGTATGTATTTGATTAAATAAATAATTACATCAATTCCTATTCGGTTCAATTAAGGTTGCCTTACTTTAGCCTAACATTAATTTCGCGTCAATAAATCTTTAAATTTATACAACAGACGAAAATAAGTCTTTTATTTGAATCAAATAAAGAAGTACTTAAATTTGTTTGATTAAGGGAGATTCCCTGACTTCAGTTTATAATAAATTTCGCGCGAATGTCTCTTTAAATTTAATCAATATACGAAAATAAATCTTTATTTTGAATAAATAGATAATAACATCAACTCCTATTAGTTTCCTTAAGAGATCTTACCTCACTTTAGTTTTAAAATAATTTCACGCCAATATCTCTATTTGAAGTTAAGCAACATACAACAATAAGTCTTTTATTTGGATCAAGTAAAGAATTACATAAATTCCTATTGGTTTCATTAAGGGAGCTTACCTGACGGAAGTTGATACATAATTTCGTACCAATGTCTCTACGTAAATTTAAACAAGAGCCGAAAATAAATCTTCATTTTGATCAAATAAAGAATTACCTAAATTAAATTCTAATTGGTTTCATTAAATTTAAGAATAATTTCGCGTCAATATCCTTAGTTAAACTTAAACAACCGACGAATATATGCTTAAAGATTATTTTGTTATCATGTCACGACTACAAAATGATTTAATTGTTTATATTAGTTGGCTGCCGTAGGCTTCTTTTTTCTGCTACACGTGGCTATGAATTGGTTGGTTATTTGAGTTTTACGTCCTAGCAACATCTAAGGTCATACCCAGACGGGTACCGACTTGTGACAGTGCACACTCATGGTGACTTTAGAGTGCTGCCACATGTGGAAACCAGGTCACCGGTACCATGACCCAATATCCCACTCAGTCACATTAATCCTACACTGAGCTAACCAATCCCTGCCCTATCCTATTAATGCCGAGTGCCAGGCTAGGAAGCGACAAGTAACGATTTTAAAGTCATCGGTTTGACTCGACCGAGAACCGAACTCCCGATCTCCGGATCTCCCACACGCGAGCCCCACGCTCTACCGATTCAGCCACCGCGTGCGGTGAATGAATTAGTTGGACATTTTCCGCGTGCGTAGATCGGCGGATTACTAGTAAACCTGGCTGGCTCCGGATGCGGTGAAAGGGTCAGGCTCACATCGACACCATCGACTAGTTACGCCTGGCGCGCGCCGTGATCGACACCATCGACTAGACACGCCCTGGCGCGAACCGGCGGGCCGTGGATGGGTGCAGTGAGGCGTCACGGGCCAAACAGTGCCTCGGGCGGGATATGTGTGTGTGATGGGTTAAGTGGGGGGTGGGGGGAGGTGTGTGTGTGGGGGGTAGGGGTGGAGAAGGTTGTAAGGTATGGAGGATGGCAATATGTATATTTAAATACATATATGTATGCCAGTGACAGTGTTTCGCGTCACTGGTAGGGTTTGGGGTGGTGACGCCACCTGGCCCAATTGTGAAAAGGGGTCACCCATAAAGTAGTACACAACATTACGGGTGATCATATAGGAAACATTCCCTTTCGCGCCTTTGTACTCGCATACTTCGTGTACATCACATATTATCTTTAAAGGTTAAGTGAGGGGTCGGGGAGGAGGGGGTGTAGGGTGGTTGGGTGGCGAAAGTTGTTTGGAGATGTAGGATTGGCAATATGGATATCTAAATATAAGGAGTATAATCATATTATGCGTATATAAAGTGTCAGAGTAAACTTTAATAATAAATATATTCTCCAAGATCGTTATATATATTTGTAATATCTAATAATGTCCAAATCGCTGCCCGGTGCCTGCGAGCCCGGGACTACTCGATAGGGTCGCCAGCGCCGGCTCCACTGCTTGGCCGCCATATTTCTCCAGTGTTGGCCCAGGTTTTGAACTTCGATATGAGATTTTAAATCCCATATCAAGTACGCTTCTCTCCTTGTTTGTATGTAGGCAAATTTATATATATATATATATATATATATATGTGATGTATAACGAATTACACAAGTATAAAGGCACGGAGCGGAATTGCTATCTATTTATTCTACCCATTATTCTATACCGCCTACCGGACGGGCTGGCCAAATCTGTAGAGTGGAGGCCTTCGAGAGTTCGATTCCTGGTCGAGTCAAACCAATAACTTACCACTTGATACGTGTCGCTTCTTAGCCAATTGATTGGCATTATTACGATAGGCAAGGACTAGTTGGCTCACTGTCAGGATAATGTCAGCGACTTGGGAATCGGGTAATATGTTGGAATGTTATGTCATGGCAACATCTAAGGTCATATTAGGACGGGTACCGACTTGGAAATCAGGCCGCAAGCACCATTCCCCGATATCCAACTTAGTCACATTATCCTTACATTGAGCTAACCAGTCCTTGCCCTGTCTCATTAACGTTGAGTGCCAGGCTATGAAGCGACAAGTATTAATTTTAAAGTCATTGGTTTGACTCGACCGGGAATTGACCTCCCGACCTTCCGTACGCGAGTCCCGCGCTCTACCGATTAGGCCACCGCGCCCGGTGTGGGATAGGGTGATCCGTCCGTGTGGATGTTTGAAAAGATCTCAGAACTGACCCAGAGAAGCTGTTGGGTATTGAGCAGCTCAGAAGGTTTGACCCGGAGCAGCTGTTAAGTATTGAGCAGCTCAGGTTTGACCTGGAGCAGCTGTTTAGTATTGAGCAGCTCAGAAGGTTTGACCCGGAGCAACTTCTTAGTATTGAGCAGGTCAGAAGGTTTGACCCAGAGCAGCTGTTTAGTATTGAGCAGCTCAGAAGATTTGACCTGGATCAGCTGTTTAGTATTGAGCAGCTCAACCGTTTTGACATGGAGCAGCTGTTTAGTATTGAGCAGCTCAGAAGGTTTGACCCGGAGCAGCTGTTCAGTATTGAGCAGCTCAGAAGTTTTGACCTGGAGCATCTGTTTAGTATTGAGCAGCTCAGAAGTTTTGACCTGGAGCAGCTGTTTAGTATTGAGCAGCTCAGAAGTTTTGACCTGGAGCAGCTGTTTAGTATTGAGCAGCTCAGAAGGTTTGACCCGGAGCAGCTGTTTAGTATTGAGCGGCTCAGAAGGTTTGACCCAGAGCAGCTGTTCAGTATTGAGCAGCTCAGAAGGTTTGTGGTATCCTCAAATGTCTCTCACGTGAAATCATTCCAAATAATAGCAGAATCTAGGTTCATATGAAGGTTACGTGTTGTGCATATGTTCAAAGTTGTCAAAAATAATAACTTTTTGAGAAATTGAGAAAAATCACAAATTGAGAAAAATCATTAAAATTAACTGTGTAATATTGATTCATAATATCATTTTAACACACATCCTTAGCATCATTTTAAATACACAGCACATTCAAACAAGATTTTATTGATGACAGTTAAGGAAACGATTATGTCTCACAAGAAAAAAGTTCAAAAAAGGTTTGTGTAGATGCGTGATGTTGATATGCAAATTTGCACATTTTCACTTTAGCACAAAATCATGGAAGCATATTTTCGAGACATGTTGTGGGATAGATTAATACATGTAGCATAGCTAAGATACTTATTCACTGAGTCAACAATAACTATTTTACGTCCTGGCAACATGTAAGGTCATATCAGGACGGGCCAGCATAATCAGTGAACAGTTCACCAGAATCGATCCTTTTTAATTTTCATATTTATTTTTATATTTAAAGTCGTATAGACCGATTATTTTGAGTTTTTGTCATTTTTCTGCGATTAGTATATTAATTTGATTATTATAATCTACCCAACTTTACTTGGAAGTAACTTAATTCTAGTTTCAATGTCTAACTAGATATTTGAAATGTAAACATGTAACATTAATTTTGGCAAGCACACCAAAACTCTGCCACCATAGTCTTCTCGGCAGTAACAGGTTCCAATTAAATTAAAGTTGGCGACAACTGTTTAATAAGTGCACCAGTAGCTAAGTTGGATATACAGAATCAAATCTAGATAATTATTTTGGTTCTGAAAATGTGATGATTCATCGGACTATGCAGCTTTAAATGAGTGGGAGCAGGTTGGGAGGTGGCAGTCACGACAGAGTTGCCACTGTCCAGGTACCTGTCTTTTTTTTAATTTTTTTGTAAAGTATTTATTCATCTGAATATGACATTTGTCAGCGGCGGAGCAATGGTCTTCCGGCCATCTTACTATTAGAATTGACATTCTAAATAATCTAAGTTTGGTCAGTGCTGTATTAGTCACAGCACCGATTCTGTAGAGTTCAGGGAGTGGCTCCTGCTGTATAATGGTACAGCACCACACCAGTCACTTGCGGTGTTCATGCAAGAAAAATGGGGAGCAGCACCGAGTAGATGATGTATACTCGGGGCAACTCGACTCAATTGTCTGCGGCATCACGTGTATCACGTATCTATGCTCTCGTCCCAAGCTGTATTTAGTTCCCCGGGATTACCCAAAGTGGCTGAGTAAATATCAAGCACATGGTTGGTGTTTTCTTTAAAGCATTAAACTTTTCTCTTGTTTTGTGTTAACAAGACTATAGAATATCTTATTTGCCTGTGACTGCTTCTAATCGATCACTCCTTAATGTCGATGACTCCTTAATTTGCACACGGGGGGATGGACAAAGGACGCTCATTGGCTGTCATTGTGGGTGGGGGGGTGGGGGGAAGGAACAGCAGGGCACCCCCAACCCGCATGTGGGCGGGGGGACCCAAGGGAGGGGGGAGGGGAGGTCTCCATGGCCCTCTCAATTACACACACACTGAGTTTTCACTTCTGTGCACAAGAAAACCAAAGAACCTTGCACACCCCTGCTGCAATCACAACTCACATCCCCTCACCCCCGCGCCCCACACCCACACACACCCACAACCACACACACAGACAACACCTGAGCCACACACACACAATATATCCCACAAGACCCCCACACACCCACACGCATCCAGAACAACCCACACACCCACACATCCACCCCACCCACACCCACACGATCCACCCCACACCACCCACAACAACCCCACATACCCCACCACCACCAACACATTTCACACATACCCACACACCCACACCACCCACCAACACCAACACACCAACACACACCCACACAAACACCACAGACCTCCCACTACACCAAACACGCCCACACAAACATAATACATACACCCACTACACATCCACACCCACACACACCCAACACGACACACACACACAAACCACACCACACAACCACAAACCGCCAGCCATACATACTGCCCCCTCTCTGTGTCTTGCCTCTCCAGAAGTAAGTGACGTAACCATAAAGAGGGCACTAACAAAGCTGCATCTCCCCCTCTCTGTGTACTCACCTCTCTGTAGTCATCATCATCATCATCATGCTGTCGGCGGTCGCGATGCGACAAAGACTGCTTTCATTACTTGACTGCTGCTCTCCATTTAGCTCTCTGCTGTGAGAGTTGCGTCCATGAGTCGGTCTTAATGTCTCTCAGCTTCAGGTTTCTCTTGAATGGTATCCTTGAACCGGAGACGAGGGCGCCCCTCTCTTTCTGTAGCCAGAAGACAGTTGAGAAAAAGAACATTTCATGAAAGCTGCCTGCAAAAGTGTTGAAGTGCTGCTGGCTTTTTGCAAGTTACCAGCGGACTGCCCCTCGGGAGCAAATAGAGCTTTCACAACCGCGGCAAGAATATGTCAAGACAGGCGCAACACTATTTGTTCCCTGCAGTGGCTGGTCGGGAGATGTTGAAGTTCCATACATCAACCGCCCTTGATGCTGCCACAGTGACATGGTTTTCTGTTTAGGGTTTGCTCCCTTAAGCCTTCGGTTCTGTCAAGAACCTGTACCACAAGGCAGTGGTTTACAACTCTGCAAGGCAGGGGCGTCAACCTCCCTGAGGTGTTGCTTTAGCTGCAATACCTACCTGTACTCACCTGTCTGTAGTCGTACGGCCATAAAGAGGGCACTAACAAAGCTGTATCTCCCCCTAGCTGTGTACTCAACTCTCTGTAGTAGTATGGCCATAAAGAGGGCACTAACAAAGCTGTATCTCCCCCCCTCTCTGACTACTCGCCTCTCTGTAGTAGTATGGCCATAAAGAGGGCACTAACAAAGCTGTATCTCCCCCTCTCTGTGTACTCACCTCTCTGTAGTAGTACGGCCATAAAGAGGGCACTAACAAAGCTGTATCTCCCCCTCTCTGTGTACTCACCTCTCTGTAGTAGCACGGCCATAAAGAGGCCACTAACAAAGCTGTATCTCCCCCTCTCTGTCTACTCGCCTCTCTGTAGTAGTACGGCCATAAAGAGAGCACTAACAAAGCTGTATCTCCCCCTCTCTGTGTACTCGCCTCTCTGTAGTAGTACGGCCATAAAGAGGTCACTAACAAAGCTGTATCTCCCCCTCTCTGTGTACTCGCCTCTCTGTAGTAGTATGGCCATAAAGAGGGCACTAACAAAGCTGTATCTCCCCCTCTCTGTGTACTCACCTCTCTGTAGTAGTATGGCCATAAAGAGGGCACTAACAAAGCTGTATCTCCCCCTCTCTGTGTACTCACCTCTCTGTAGTAGTACAGCCATAAAGAGGGCACTAACAAAGCTGTATATCCCCTCTCTGTGTACGCGCCTCTCTGTAGTTGTACGGCCATAAATAGGGCACTAGTAAAGCTGTATCTGCCCCTCTGTGTGTACTCACCTCTCTGTAGTAGTACAACAGCCATAAAGAGGCCACTAACAAAGCGTATCTCGCCCTCCTCTGTCTACTCGCCTCTCTGTAGTAGTATGGCCATCAAGAGGGGACTAACAAAGCTGTATCTCCCCCTCTCTGTGTACTCGCCTCTCTGTAGTAGTATGGCCATAAAGTGGCCACTAACAAAGCCGTATTTCTGTGTACTCGTCTGTCCTGATGCCCGCACCCACAATGTGACGCATCCCTGTACTGGTGGCGCCATCTCGGCCCACCTCGCCTCCACCGGATGTTGACCTCCACCGGATGTTGACCAGTGTCAGTCCCACCTGAGAATTATGTGCTATATAAATACATTATGTTAATATTATTAACGGAGTGCCAGTAGGGTATCGTCCACCGAACTCTACTATCGCCCGAACCGCTGATGACAGCGCCTGTGCGCGCAGTGAGGCAAACTGATATATATATATAACAATGCGGTGAATGTCCTCATGACCACCGGTAGGCATTCCTATATATACATGTATATATATATATATATAAATATGCAGAATAATGCCATGAGTATTTAAATTTGGTTAACATCGGTATTGAAGTACTAAACTGATCAACCCATGAGATTAATTAGCAACAAAAAATAACAACGCATTAAAAATATCCCTTGAATTTACTTTTATTCTTTCCTTTTGTTCAAGGGTCACAGACAATATGGGACGTTAGTTTGAGAAGATTGGAGGGAATTAGGAAAGCAATCAACGGTTCAGTGTTAGCTTTACTGGCGTTTTATGTTGGATAAACACATCCACAGACATTCTGTGAGCCGTGGTGGGGTTGGTTGGGGGGGGGGGTGGACATTTATTTATTCAGAACGGCGGACTTCTCTTTTCACACATGTTTACAAGACAAACGGCCTTTGTGGCTGGGAAGTAGTG